>OX439046.1:74128285-74728285 GCA_949317995.1 Acholoe squamosa | reverse complement strand
CTTGTGATTCTGCCTTCTCAGAACATTTTGTTATATTGAAATAGATAACCCCAAAAGGAGTTAAATTGACCTGGCGTCAGCACATGATGGGCGGTCACACCAATCAAAAAACTTGAAGGGGTTGGCTCCTTTAGGGAATTAAAAAAGGATCCCTCCCACTTTCCGCTATCCACTTTCTTTCCCTAGGGCTCCTGCATTTAATAGCTTTTATTGACTTTACAGTGGGGGTCTAAATCCGACCAGGAATACATTTGTGATATATTATTGTGATAGGAGATCACATTGGGACCTATTCTGTCTATATAAGAGTCCTATGGGGATTTCCACTGATATAAGGGGAATAGAATAATGAAGCTGTACATATATCTAGGGTCCTTCAGCTCGGCATTATGCACCAATGCAATGGTGGTCAGTCTAGTCACCAAGCACTGCATTGGTGCATTTCCCTTAAGGAAAATTTTTAATCATCCAAGACATTAGAAATACGGCTGGGACCATATGTCAGAACTGCACTCACTGCAAAGATATGCATATAATCTGAGTGCTGAGGAGGTTATAAGGAAATCTAATTACTTTTGGATAAGACTCTGTGGATTTATGTTGCATATTGCTGTATAATCCTATATAATAGTAACAGTTCTGTATCTCAGAAATATGCCTGGGACCCCCACATTTTTAATGCATATATGAATAGTACATATCATTTTGGGATTCTGGTGATAATGTGGTGAAAATCTAATTACTTTTATTCTATCCCCGCCAGCCACCTTAACACATTGGGAGCACACGCTAAGAAATAACTGTTAAATCTACTAGGCATCATTCATAAATTAGGGGTTGTGCGGAGTTCTATTCATGGGTGATTGGCCATTAAGTAGGGATCAAACAGTTCCCGTGTGGGGTCATGCCTGATGTCTAAGGGGTAGATTCAGCTAAAACTCTACACTGTGTATAGATCATGGCACTAACAAGAGGAACCCGATATTTGTAAAGGACCTCTGAAATCTCCGTAAATCTATCATAGTATCACTGCTACCAAATTATTTGATTATCACAAGGATATTCATGCGTATCCAATGATATGATAGTCATTCATTCATAGAGGGGTCTGGTGTATGCAGCTCTGTGTATGATACAGAATAGAATTACCCCAGCTCCCCACAGGGTGCCTGGGACCATGTTGCTATGGTCAGCTCAGGGGAGAGGGTAGGCTAGGACATGTTGTTTGATCCCCAATCAAGTTGATGGTCTGACCAGAAATAGTTTGGCTAACTACGTTGCAGGACTATTACCATAATTGCAATACAGTGAAGTAGTGTAGTTTTCACAATGAAGCCCCAGATGGCAGCACAGTAAGGCACTCTGCTACAAGGAATCTTTGTCAAGTTGCCAGAACCGCCATTTAAATGGTAAACACATATACAAATATTGATAAGTCAGGGGCGTAAATTAATGTTAGAATTGTGTAAACACAGTTATGAACTCTAACACCATTGGTGTGACATAATAAGTCATAGAACTATTGAATGTTTAAATATTTAATAGATTAAAATAACCATTCCCTGACTGCATGATGGGTATTAGTATAATCTTCCTATGTTGTCATGATGCACTAATGCACTAAAACAGTGCATCATGCCGGCCCTTTGGGAGTGTATCAAAACTATTGCATTTAGGTTAACTGTTCAAATCTTGATATTTTGTCAATGGCTTCATTGATTAGAAAGAACCAGTCTTGTATCCCATTAATTAAATTGCCAATGTGCACAAGTCCACACAAGACTTTAAGAGGTTAATAAGGATTATGTATCTAAACATGCTCATGTCATCATAGGTTAATTCATAGCTCTCCATTGAAAGGTATCATGGATATAGGACCAGAGTGATTGCCGTACCTCACGTTAGGAACCTCAGGAAGTTCCTTAAGTTAGAATGGGCCTTAGAAATGGGGAATTTAGTACGCCGAACAACACACTGCGAAAGAATAACTGTTAAATCTACCAGGCATCCTAGTGAAACTGAACAGAGAACCACCATAAATGTATTGCAGTGAACCAGTATAGTTTATACAAGAAGCCCCAGGTGGCAGTGCAGTGGTACAAGTAGTCTATGTGAAAATAAAGACGGATCTCTGACAACTTTGGGACAATGATTGTGTTGTTATGTCAAAGCCCTTTCAAAATGCAATATAGCCTCGAGATATGCTAGTTATATTTCAGAAATTCTGTTGAAATTATGACAAATCAGCATAAATAAATAAATGTAAATAAGCTATTACACCCTGAGATCATGTTACAACCATTACCTATCTCAGATCCATAGAATTCCAGTCCCCATGAATATGCAGTACCATTTAAATTACCCTACATGAGGAATTATATCAGATACCCCGTGTTTGAGCCATGAATCAACGACCAACCACAAAAAGGAGAAACATGCTGATAAGGACTGTTATCAGCTCTATCCCAGCCCTACCCATTATACTAACCATTTATAAGCCGCTAATGCAGGAGTGCATCATGCTCATTGGTCGTCATGATGCACCAATGAAGTGCTAGCGAGTCTTTCATTGGGGCATTACGCCGACCCTCCGGGAGTGTATCAGCCCATTGGTCTTCATGACGCATGAATGTAGCCCTGGCGAATTACTCATCACGGCCAATGTGTTCATATATAAGCGGTCCCTAAATGGTTAAAGTATAATGCAGTCTTTAAAGGGTTAAGTATTTTGCTTATCAGTCCTTATCAGTGCTGGCTGATCAGAGCCCAGGGCAGGGTGCAGGCCTGGGGATAATGTGGATAACTAGTGGCACAATTAGAGGCAGATTGTGGAGCCTGATCCTGGAGCTGAACTCTGCCGAGCTGCTCATTCTAGGTCAGGGGCAGCAGCTTTGGAGCTGCTCAGGCACTGAGTAATTTAAACATTTAAGGGTCGCTGATGCAGGAGTGCATCATGCCTGTTGGTCAGTAGGATGCACCAATGAAGTGCTGGTGAGTCTGCTCACCAGCACCTCATTGGAGCATCATGCCAACCCTCCGGGAGTTGATTCAACTCATAGGGTTGGTATGATGCTTGATTGCAGCCCTGGCGAGTTACTCGCCAGGGCTGCTTCCATACATCATGATGACTAATCAGAGGAGTAGGAAGCAAATCTTCATTGGGGGGGGGGGCAGCGGGGGCCCAACCTCGAACATCTTGAATTATCGACTCAAGTATTTACAAGTGCAACGTCTCGAAAGAAGTCAGCCACAGGTATTGTACATATATATGTACATGTATACACTACATTAGAATGAGAGACTTGAAAAGTACAACAGAATGAGAGGGAGGACATGGCTTTATCTTTTGCGAAATACCATGAAATAGGTGTCTATCACATGGGCGTGGAAAGCAGGGGTGACAGGGGGGACCGCCCCCCCCCCTCACTTTTGGCCAACTCCTCAAAAGGTCAAAACTAAAAGGTCAAGCTAAGGGAGGTCAAAAATTGCAGAAACGCCCCCCCCCCGGTCCCACCCACTCTGAAACTGCTTCCCACGCCCCTGTACCATGGACACGTTGATTAGTTTGCACTAAATATGCTGGTGTACAGGATGAATTTAGTCAATTCTATATTGCTGTTTCTATTCTAATGACATTCAATGAAATGAATCGCCGTTTAACATGGGGTTGGGGACATTTTGACACAGCAATTACTTGTGATTGTGTACAGAATGTCCATTTAAAGAGAATGCTGCTACCTGATGTTTGATTGACGTCCAAGTATCTAAATATATTAATGTTTAAATCTAAACACCTAGTATTCAATATGTTTAAACTCTAAACATCTAGACATGTTTAGCAAATATGTTTAGGTGTTTAGAAGAAAAGTGCTTGATTCCTAAATGTGTAGTCAATGAGATACCTAACTGAGCTATATGTTTAGGTTTTAAATGTGTTTAGATCTAAACATGTTTAAAATCTAAACAACATTTTTGCAGTGTACATGGGTAGAGTTTTAGATTGAGATTGATGAGGGAAATCATAAGCATATATGTTCAAAACCTAAGAGCGATCTGAAATGATGGAGGTGTTGCTTCCGAATCCATTCCACTCAGAAAATATGAATACACTTCTAAGGTGGAGGGGGGAGTTGACTTGAACAGACTGAAATAAACTTGTGGCACACTTGTATATGTATGTATGTATGTATATATATATATATATATATATATATATATATATATATATATATATATATATATATATATATATATACTATGCTCAGGGCCTGAGGACGTACACTGTAAAGATTTGCCGTTGAAATAATGGTGCAAGCCTTGTCCCAGAATGACCAGAGATCCATCGTTATTTCCACAGAGATTCCTTGTACCACTGACCTGCCACCTAGGGCTTTTTGTAAAGACTACACTGGTTCACTGCATTGCAATTATGGTGGTTCATGGTTCAGTCTTTTGAGGATCCCTGGTAGATTTAACAGTTACGTTCTTACAGTGTAGATAAGGCGAAAAGAAAAATTGTGTTTCCAGTTACCCGACCAACCCTAGCAAAACAGGGCCGACCCTAACTCTTCTTTTTGAGAATTTTGGGGAATTTTCAGGATCTTTTTTATTTTTTCGTATTTTTCCTGAAGTTTTTCATACCTTTTCATCAATATTTCGATGGGCCTCGAGTCCACAGCTGAACATGCATATCTTGTTTCACCTTTCTTATGTTTTCGATAGTTTTTCCATAAAATTGACGAATGTGTCATATCTACCCATACATTTATATACAAAAAAGAAGATAAAAATCCGACCTACCGACCCTACATTTTTGTATTTTTGTGGCATGTAACTGGGAACACACAATTATTTTTTTTTGCCTAACGGGATGAAGCTCACATGGCCAGCTCTTGCAGTGAGTCAGAGTTTGTAGCCAGCAGGCAGAGATTCCATCACATCTAGAGTGATCCCCAATTTTAACATGTAAATTAGGAATCGATTCAACATTGATTTTCGACTTAAAATGGATATCGAAACACATACTGATGCATGTTTACTACATTTGACACTTCTTTATAGCGAAGGGGATAGACATTTCTCAATGTTTGAATATGTCATGGATTGACAACAAAGGGTCTTCCGAAGGTACAGAAATAAACTCAACATTGAATCAATGTTGATAACTGGTTAATCAAGCTTGATCACCTCCTTAACAACATTGTTTTCTGTGCCAACTGGGGCTATGGTGCATTGAGGCAGAATTCGGTTAAATCTGGTTGAATCAAAATTGGCCTATCTTTGATAAATATTAATCAACCAACCGTCCATGAAGATTCATAAATATTTTGCTGCAAATGCTGCCATTGAAGGGTTCCTCTCCTCCCCTCCACCCACACACCTTTTGTAGACAGTTTTACTGCACACTTCAGGAGTTGCCGGCTGTTGCTCATTTTGTGTGAGCTTGTAAAGCTGCTCAGTAATAGGTGCCAGGTCATAAGGATCTGCTCCCTCCCCCGTGCCCTGCACCTCAGTGTTAACCAATCAGGTACAGCATGGGGCGTTGAACCGTTGAGTGTTGGTGATGCAGAAGTGCATCATGTCTACTGGTCGTCATGATGCATCATGCCGACCCTCTGGGTGTGCATTAACCCTGTAGGGTTGCACTGAAAACATGGAAGATCCAAAACTATGAAGACTCTGTACTGTCAATATTGTCATCCTGTCAGTATTGTCATCCTGATGACTCAGGTCGTCAGGATGACAACCTAAAGTCGTCATTTTGACTACCTAAAGTTGTAGTTTTAGGTATCGTCAACTTGAGGACCTAAAGTGGTCACCACTGACTAGTTTCGGATCTTCCAAGTTTTCATTGTGGCATGGTGCATGAATGTAGCCCTAGAGCGTTTCTCACCAGGGCTGCATTCATGTATCATGATGATCGATGGGCATGATGCATGAATGCATGTCTGCAAATGCAGTAATCATGGCGGTAAAGCCCTCCGTGGTCCTGAGATGGTTGCAGGCTTATTACCTTGTTTGTATCGCCACACTAAGTCCTCCTGACAGCTTATATTGGCACGGGAAACATCCCCCTGGTGGGATCCCATAGCACCAGGCTTGATGACGTCATTTGGGGGATAACCTAAGGGAATTATGGGATATAAGGGAAAGGGGTGGATTAGCTTTCAGTGGGAGTTGATGAGAGTAGGAGAAATAAGGTGATGGTAGTTTTGTATTACTAGGAAGGGGGTGGAAGTATGATTGGTTTTGGACTTGGGATAATGTCCTATAAGTGCCAGTAATGCCAATTGGTTGTCATGATGCATGAGTGCAGCCCTGGTGAGTAACTCGCCAAGGCTACAGTCATGCATCACTACATGGTTCAAACACACCCTAGAAGTGGTATGATGCTCCAAAGAAGTGCTGTCTCGCAGACCAATGGGCATGATGCCAGGGGCATGATGCACTCCTTTAGAGGGCCGGCTCTCCTTTGTCTCCATGATGCACCAATCGTGCCGGAGTGTATCAAACAGAGCAGCATGATGCATGGATGAGGCTGGAGTAAGCCTTGTACCACCATCTTTTAGGGCTCAGTCTACACACATAAACCAAATGGATGTTATTACACCTAGATAAATGAGCCATGCAGAAGAAATAGATTAACACCACTGGGACTTTCTGAATGGTGAATGCCTCATAAGCCGAATGCAGGTTTAGTCGGGGATTTATTACCAATTCTCTCACCATTATAGGGCCAGAATCCAATCTAACTACAAGTAACTGTTTTTGATACTATCTGACAATATATTAGTCCACATCAATAGATCTAGATCTGTAAGGTAATGGACATGGCTCTGGAATGAGGGGATGGCCGTTATTGGAGGGGGATTGCGGAGAGATTTTGAGGCTATTTCAAAATGTTGATAACATTGCCATAATTCTGTAATGGTATCACTCAAGGTGAGAAACAAAAGAAGAAACTGACAGATATTTACACTAGAAGATAAAGAAAGAAAAAAGACCAGTACTTGTGATGTAGCCTAAGTAGTGTGGTCTCTTTGATTACCCGGCATACATTGCGGTACATACGCTCACAGTACCACTCCCACCCCCTAGGGACAGACCCCCACACTGCAGCATATGGCGGCAGGGAGCAGTTAGTAATCCACACAGGCCCTGCTTCTCTCTCTATGCAAATGGAGCCTGGGTAGGAAGGACCCTATGGGGATTAATGAAGGCTCCCTGAGAGTCCTGGTACATGGATGGTGGGGGGGGGTAGAGAAAGACAGATTTTGTCTATTCCTAATCTTCTCATGTTCTACAAATACTGCGATTCTGTTTGAACAGTACAAAAATAGTGCACCGATATATTCTGTCGAAATACAATCCTGACATAAATCGTTTTTCTATAAAGAAAAACACTACCTTATTTTCATGATGGCGTAGTTTGTTGGCCTTGATGTCATACAAAGATATTCTAAACTGTAAATCATTTTCATGTATCAGTATGTAGGAGAGAGGTAGTCTTATCTGATGACGCCATGGTTGCCCAAATGCATGAGGTATTGCATTCATTATATATATGGAAGGTATTGAAAATGTATTTTATTCAAAATGGTGAAAGGTGCAAAATTATGATATTGTACAGAAGCCTTCTGTTCCTAGTAGGGTAGCTATTGATATTCGTTGAGGGAAGTAGCAATTAATGTCAGAGAAAAGGCTACAAACAGCATCTGGTTGCATCCTTACAGTGTTGTTTGAGCAAAACTTGTGATGCAATGCCCTTAGACCTATACAATCCCTTCAAATAGGGCCCAGGTTCGTCAAGCACCAGCAACAGGAGTTTCCACCCTGGTAGCTCCACAGACGACCAACGTGAAGTGACGGAGGCAGATAGAGGACGGCAAGACATTGATCCTGGACACCATGGGTTAACCCTTGTATGACTTTAACCCTTAAAGGGCCGATAATGCAGGAGCCATTGGTAGGCATGTTGCAACAATGAAGTGCTGGTGTGGTGCACATATGCGCGGGCACTGACACATTCCTCTGTTAAACTATCAACCTGTGAAGCACGGGATAGCCACTTAGTGCCGCTAAACTGCTGTAAAACACAAATCAATCAATCAATCAATGAAGTGCTGGTGAGACTGCTCGCCAGCACTTCATTGGAGCATCATGCCGGCCCTCCGGGACTGTATCAACCCTGTAGGGTCGGCATGGTGCAGATAGTGGGCAGCAAGACATTGATCCTAGACACCATGGGTTAACCCTTGTAGGGATGAATAGTGTGTTAACCCTGTAACACCTGCTTCAGGATCATTAGACGGTATGATGCATCAATGAAGTGCTGGCGAGAATGCTTGTCAGGACTTCATTGGAGCAACATGCCGACCAATGGCTCCTGCATTATCGGCCCTTTAAGGGTTAAAGTCATACAAGGGTTAAACCATGGTGTCCAGGATCAATGTCTTGCCGTCATCTATCTGCCTCCGTCACTTCACGTTGGTCGTCTGTGGAGCTACCAGGGTGGAAACTCCTGTTACTGGTAGGGTCAGCATGATCCACGAAGGCAGCCGTGGCAAGCAACTCACCTGAGCTATATGCCTGCATCATGATGAGCAATGAGCACGATACTTGGATGTACTATTGCCATATCAAGGGTTAACATTGACTGAGGACAATGTTAACCCTGCAAATGCCATACCATACTGTCAGACTGGTCAGGATGGAAGGTGGGTGAATAGTGAATGATAAGGCAGAGATTGGTGTGGTCACCACGTGATATTATTCAAAGGCACTTCTCATGGAGGCAAGAAACCACACTGAAAACCTAGAAGTTCTGAAACTAGTCAGTGGTGACCACTTTAGGTCCTCAAGTTGACGATACCTAAAACTACCACTTTAGGTAGTCCAAATGACGACTTTAAGTCATCATCCTGACAACCTGAGTCATCAATATGATGACTCTGTACTGTCAGTATTGTCATCCCGATGACTCAGGTCGTCAGGATGATGACCTAAAGTCATCATTTTGACTACCTAAAGCTGTAGTTTTAGGTATCGTCAACTTGAGGAGCTAAAGTGGTCACCGCTGACTAGTTTCAGATCTTCCATGTTTTCAGTGCAGTGCTACAGGCCCAAGGGGTATAGGGCGATGGTAAAAAATGGCAAAGTAGGAAGATGGCAATGAATGGGCATAAATGAGAAAATGACCTCCCTGAGATGAAGACAGGGTGCTCCCTGTGTACAATGTGCGCCTTATACGAGAGGCATTAGGGTATCATTTAGTGTCTAACTCCCAATGAAAACCAGGGGGAAAGGCTAGTTTCAGAGTGTGGCTATAGGTTTAGAATGTATTATGACTCCACTGAGCCCCCTAACCCAGCTGTAGTGCATCTTCTATCCCAAAAGGTCAAAAGGTCTAGAGGTCAATCAAGGCGCCCTTGTACTACTCACAGATAGATCCAGAGAGCTGCATGGAAAATAATCAGCGGTTTTTTTATGGTGTTTACAAGAGCTGCTACCAGATGATTCATACAAGACGATTCTGTGCGGATAGTGAAGGTAGCATCTAGACATGTAGCCCGGGACATGTAGGGGGCTCAGGGCAATAATAAACCTTATCAGGGCAGCTGATGCATTAATGCATCATGCCCATTGGTCGGCATGATGCATAAATGCAGCCCTGTTAAGTAACTCACCAGGGCTGCATTCAAGCAACATGCCGGCCCTACAGGGTTTATATACACCCGGAGATTCAGCATGATGCTCCAATAAAGTGCTGGCGAGCAGTCTTACCAGCACTTCATTGGGCTTGATGCACTCCTGCATCAGTGGTCCATAAAGGGTTATATAAGCCCTTTGAAGAAGGAAATAGATGAACTCTGGCCGGCTGCATGCAATTTGACTCCCCTTCCCACTCCCTCCCCCTACCTCCTCACCTATCTCCTTCATGCCAACTCCCACCTTTGCTGCCATGACCTTTGCTGCCCTTCCATGGCCTTGGATGACCTTGGAGCATGACCTTTCACGGGAGGAGGGGGGGGGGTTCTGATCCCGCTGAGCCGCTGCCTCGGTTTCATGTGTCACGTGGTTGGATCTGACCAATGGCAGCCCTCTCCGCCCGTCACGTGACCGTAATCACTATGGGGCTGTCTATGTCAATAAATGGTAATAATTATTCCTTTTGGGATTTTTTTCATCTTTTCCTTCTCTCCTTTACTTGGATTTCTTTCTGAATGTGCGGCTAAAGCCCTTCTCCGTGGGGAGGGGCCGTGGGCGGCATCTCGGCCTAATCCACGGCATTTAAGGTAATGCCACTACATTGCACACCGAGATCCTTTAACCCTTTAAGGACCGTGTTTTTTAACTTGTTACAGGACTGAATCATGCCTATCAGCCATACATGCATCATGCTTATACCGGGTTGATGCACTCGCAGATGATCAACACGATGCAATAGTGTTAACCCTTTTAAGGGCCGTTGATGCAGGAGTGTATCATGGTCGTCATGATGCATCAATGAAGTGCTGGCGAGTCTGCTCACCAGCACTTCATTGGAGCATCATGCCGACCCTCCGGGTAGATATCAGCCCCATAGGGTCAGCATGATGCATCACGGCGCCCAAAGTGTATGATTTGCACTGATGCATTAGCAGACCCTTCATGACTGAAAGATTATACCAATTGATTGCCATGCATCAAACGGACCCTTGGGCATTATACCGACCCCTCACGAGTGTTCCAATCCTAGGCTTCTCATGATATATGAGTCATAGCGAGTTACTCTCCAGGGTTATACAGCGTTTTACTGGGGCATGTAGCCCGTGAAAGTCGGTTCCGGTCTGGTGTTGAAATGTACATGCCAAACACCGTTCCCATCCAAAGTGGTGCCAAAGTCTCGTCGTGATGCTCGCTCCCGAAATGCACAATTGCTTACGAAATGGGAGGTTGGTCAATTTCTCATGAGAAAATATGAGATGGCTGGTCCATGTCTGCGTACACACATTACCAAGAGTCCTCGCTATGATGTATTCATGCATGGTGCCGACCAATGGGCACGATGCATTAATGCCCTACACACGGTGCCCTTAAAGGGCCCCCTTAAGGTAATGGGTGTATGGATTGGTGCCTCCTGGTGGGGCGGGACTGAACTGTGACCTGACTCAAGACCTTCTGTAAACCTTCAAAGGGTGGCTAGCAGGGATAAGACGTACCCGCCTTAGCAAGTCACCCCTTGACCAATCAGGGTGTCACAGTTATCCCGCTGGTACCCTCACATTTATGAACAGTTTTTTGGTAGGTACCCATGTTGAAATCCGCCGTGCTAGCCCTCCTATAAGGGCAATATGATGCTAAATACCTTCTGGATTCAGGCTTCCCTAGCATATCTTAAAATGGCCTTAATCTCATTTTTATTGCCCCCTCTGTGAGTCTGGTGCACATGCAGAGACACACGGAGGGGACAGGCAAAGTGAGATCAAGGTGAGATTAGCAGACACAGACACACATTCAACCGTCAATTGAATCGCTTTCTCACCATGAATATGACTCTCTCAAATGGCGTCCAACAACCATTACTCAGTGGTTCCTTATGGCTTCATACCAAGGACTTTAGATACTGTAGAATCCTTACAACATTGGGCAATGTAAACATCATACATTTTACCACCAAATTAGTCTGAAAAGTCAGCTGCCTTGTTAAAAAACAGAGAGAGCTGCATTATCAGGTACCTACTTATGTCACACACTCTATACTATACTATACTATACTGACTGACTTCTTCCGACTAGGTACCTACTCAAACCACCCTTTTTTTAGCACCATACAAGCATGACCACTTCTGAGCAACACAAGTGAAAAGTTATCACTAGATGGAAAGCCAGTTCTGCAGAAGAGGCACTTCTTAGCCAGTACTACCTTTCCCCATAGGAGCAACACCCTCCAGGTAGATTAGCCTGGTCATTTCAGAGTGTAAATATAAATCCACAATAGTCTCTTTACCCATGCATTAGGCTGTTAATAGTGTTATTAGATCACATGTTTAGAACCTCAATCTCTATAAAGAGACATGAGAAATGTGATAGAGTAATGCCTGGAGTTATGCATAATTCGTGACTCGTGAGAATTGTCAAAGACTACAAGAGACATGTAGTTAGATTGTAATGACTCAGAGTCCATGTTCAATATTAAACCCCTTTAACCCCGGTGTAAGCCCCGTGGTAGAACATGTCTTAAGACCTGCCCGTCACGTGACTGGCACATCTAGGTGACCTTCGCTGTGACCTTCAGTGTGACCTGACCTTGACCTTACAGTGAGATAGAGCAGGGCCTTAAGACGCCTTGATCCTGCTTGGACAGGCTGGTAGAGTAACCCTTTAAGTGCCGCTATTAAGTGCGCTAATGCAGGAGTGCATCATACCCATCGGTCGGCATGATACAGCAATGAAGTGCTGGTGAGACTGCTCACCAGCACTTCATTGATGCATCATGCCGACCCTACAGTGGTGGATCTAGACCACAGTGTTGGTATGATAAATGAATGTAACCCTGAGGTAATAGTCCTGGTGAGTTACTCCCACAGTGTTGGTATGATAAATGAATGTAGTAACCCTGGGGTAATAGCCCTGGTCAGTTACTCCCACAGTGTTGGTATGATAAATGAATGTAACCCTGGGGTAATAGCCCTGGTGAGTTACTCCCACAGTGTTGGTATGATAAATGAATGTAGCCCTGGGGTAATGGTCCTGGTGAGTTACTCCCACAGTGTCGGTATGATAAATGAATGTAACCCTGGGGTAATAGCCATGGTGAGTTACTCCCACAGTGTCGGTATGATAAATGAATGTAGCCCTGGGGTAATAGCCCTGGTGAGTTACTCCCACAGTGTCGGTATGATAAATGAATGTAACCCTGGGGTAATAGTCCTGGTGAGTTACTCCCACAGTGTCGGTATGATAAATGAATGTAACCCTGGGGTAATAGCCCTGGTGAGTTACTCCCACAGTGTTGGTATGATAAATGAATGTAGCCCTGGGGTAATAGTCCTGGTGGGTTACCCCCACAGTGTTGGTATGATAAATGAATGTTGGCCTGGGGTAATAGCCCTGGTGAGTTACTCCCACAGTGTCGGTATGATAAATGAATGTAACCCTGGGGTAATAGCCCTGGTGAGTTACTCCCACAGTGTCGGTATGATAAATGAATGTAACCCTGGGGTAATAGTCCTGGTGAGTTACTCCCACAGTGTTGGTATGATAAATGAATGTAACCCTGGGGTAATAGCCCTGGTGAGTTACTCCTACAGTGTTGGTATGATAAATGAATGTAACCCTGGGGTAATAGCCCTGGTCAGTTACTCCCACAGTGTTGGTATGATAAATGAATGTAGTAACCCTGGGGTAATAGCCCTGGTGAGTTACTACCACAGTGTTGGTATGATAAATGAATGTAACCCTGGGGTAATAGCCCAGGTGAGTTACTCCCACAGTGTTGGTATGATAAATGAATGTAGCCCTGGGGTAATAGTCCTGGTGAGTTACCCCCACAGTGTTGGTATGATAAATGAATGTAGTAACCCTGGGGTAATAGCCCAGGTGAGTTACTCCCACAGTGTTAGTATGATAAATGAATGTAGCCCTGGGGTAATAGTCCTGGTGAGTTACCCCCACAGTGTTGGTATGATAAATGAATGTAGTAACCCTGGGGTAATAGCCCAGGTGAGTTACTCCCACAGTGTTGGTATGATAAATGAATGTAACCCTGAGGTAATAGCCCTGGTGAGTTACCCCCACAGTGTTGGTATGATAAATGAATGTAACCCTGGGGTAATAGCCCTGGTGGGTTACTCCCACAGTGTTGGTATGATAAATGAATGTAACCCTGGGGTAATAGCCCTGGTGAGTTTCTGCCACAGTGTTGGTATGATAAATGAATGTAACCCTGGGGTAATAGCCCTGGTGAGTTACTCCCACAGTGTTGGTATGATAAATGAATGTAGTAACCCTGGGGTAATAGCCCTAGTGAGTTACCCCCACAGTGTTAGTATGATAAATGAATGTAGCCCTGGGGTAATAGCCCAGGTGAGTTACTGCCAAGGCCTATGTTCATGCATTAAGCATATCCTTCGAACATTGATACATTTATACAAGTTGCCTGGAACTCCTCAGTGCATCATGCTGCATCACGGGCATGATGCACGTGGTGCATAAATGCATCATGCTGCATCACGGGCATGATGCACGTGGTGCATAAAGGCATCACGTGCACCCACAGGCATGATGCACGTGGTGCATAAAGGTATCACGTGCACCCACGGCATGATGCACGTGGTGCATAAAGGCATCATGCTGCATGCCCAGCATGATGCACGTGGTGCATAAAGGCATCATGCTGCATCACGGGCATGATGCACGTGGTGCATAAAGGCATCATGCTGCATCACGGGCATGATGCACGTGGTGCATAAAGGCATCATGCTGCATCACGGGCATGATGCACGTGGTGAATAAAGGCATCCTGATGCATCACGGGCATGATGCACGTGGTGAATAAAGGCATCATGCTGCATCACGGGCATGATGCACGTGGTGAATAAAGGCATCCTGATGCATCACGGGCATGATGCACGTGGTGAATAAAGGCATCCTGATGCATCACGGGCATGATGCACGTGGTGCATAAAGGTATCATGCTGCATCACGGGCATGATGCACTCCTGCACCAGTGGCATTTAAAGGGTTAAAGAGTTAAAACGACTTGATCCCAGTTGTACAGACTTGTACTAAGGGTGCACTGTAAAAAAAGGTTGTCAAAATAACGATGAAATTTACTCACAAAGTTGCCAGAGATCCATCATTACTTTCATGGAGATTCCTTCTACCACCATGCTGCCATCTGGAGCTTCATTGACGAAACCATACTGGTTCACTGCTTTATAATTACGGTGGTTCAATGTTTTACAAGGATCCCCGGTAGATTCAAAGGTTAGTTTTTAGAGTGTGGTTCCTGTGGTATCTGCTGGGTTGGTGTAGGGGGGTATCTGAAACTGAGTTTTCAGACAGTCTTGCTGTGACCATGTAAATCCCCCCTTATCCCTAAGGAGGTGCCTTGACACGACCAGGGCTTAGTGTGACGGGTACGGGGGCTTACAGGGAGTGGTGGTCACAGTATCAGATACCATGGATCTTAACCCTTTAAAGGCTTTAAAGTGCTGGTGAGCATGCAGTCTCGCCAGCACGACATTGGTGAATCATAACGACCAATGGGCATGATGTATTAATGCATCAGCGGCCCTTAAAGGGTTCAGTGGTGCATTAATGCATCATGCCCATTGGGCAATAAAGCATTGCCCTGTTATTACAAGGATATTTAAAGACATTCAATATCAGTAATAAATGACTCCAAGTCAGCAATCTGTAAATCCCAGTGAGCAGTTAGATTGGACAGTGATTTATTCCATTCTCCACAACACCAACCCACTCTCCTCCTGCAGCCCCTAGATCCGCCATGTTTGATTAACACATTTATTGTCTTAATGGCCTCCCATAGGACTGCCACAGGCATTAAGTCTTTAAGGGCCGGCATTGCATCATCCAAATAAGTCGCTGATGCACCAATGAAGTGGTAGTGAGTCTGCTCACCGGCATTGGTGCATCATGCCAACCCTGCGGGAGCGTATCGACCCTGTAGGGTCGGCATGATGCATGAATGCAGCCCCAATGATTTCTTGGTACAGGGCTGCATTCATGCATCATGAAGACCAATTAGCGTAATAATTTGATGTGCTGTAGAACTTTAAAGGGTTAAGTCAACGTCCTTTGTCAGAGGCATTCTTGGAAAAAGTGAAAATGAGGAAAACCCAGAGACACTCGAATAAACAATAAAAGCGGGTTCCGCGTCTCCATATCAACAAGGTATTGTCTTGCTGTACACGGCTAAGGGCTTAAAGATGATTTTCCTTATGTGATTGGGATTCATTTTAACCCTTTAAGGGCCGCTATCGCAGGAGCGCATCATGCCCATAGGTCTAGTCAGCATGATGCACCGATGAACCACTTGTGAGACTGTTCGCCATAACTTCATGGGTACATCATACCGACCCTCCGGGAGTGCATCATGCCCGTAGGGTTGGCAGGATGCGAGTTCCTTGCCAGGGCTGCATTCATGCATCATGCAGTCGAATTGGCATAATTCATTGATGCATTAGGGTCTTTGAGATTCACATTCAGCCATCCTTACCCAGTCACTTTTTGCCTTCTCCCACTACTTTTACTCAGATTTGTCTTGGTTCTGTTTAAGTCCCACCAGGGCTTATAATTCTGGCATTCAGTATTTTACATTCAAACTTCAATTCCCCTTCAACATTTCCCCAGTTTACTTGTGGAGATCTTTGTTTTAAGCTCTCACTTCATCCATTCCTCCCCTCCATCCTATTTATTGCATTTAACTGCCTAAGGGTAGCCTAATGCTTTACAGTACGACCATATTGGCCTGTAGAAGTGCCAGATACTCATTGATTTTAAGCAGGCTCCGGCCCTATCCAAGACGGGGCACTTATTCAAAACTAAGATAATTGTATATCTTAATATTTCGATGGTCACCACACAAGTACTTATCCAAGACCTGATATACTTAGAGAATATAGACAGCGACTTTCTTCACATCAAGACTGTCTGTTGTTCTATAATGCACAATTGCATCTGAGTGCATTATAGACAACAGACAGTCAAGATGTGAAGAAGGAGTTGTCTATTGTCTTTATAAAACATTGTACATTTCATTCGGAACAATCAATCACCCAATTAAGGTATGTCTAGACCAATTAATGGCCCTTGACTTGTTTACAGCTATGGTGACCTTGCTGAGGTGTGCACTGCACGCCTATAATGCACTCAAGGTCACTTCTACTGTGTAGCAGAGCACTGCCAGCCGTTTTATAAAGGATAATATGGCAAGATCCTTACAAATCCAGGGATGATGTTAGAATGATACAACTTCAATGTTGATACACTTCTTAATGGTTACATGATGCACCAATGGCATGTCATAGAGTTACTCTCCGGCGCAGCATTAGTGCATCAAGACAACAAAGGAAGCTGGACCCTTTAGGATTTGTGGCCCTTAGGGTGTAAATTCACCGCCCCCCCCCCAGTCCTTGCCTACATTCCCTTGGCGTTCCTGCAGGTTCCTTCACACTTGTAGCAGGAGTTGTGAACAGCAGGCCTGGGTGGGTGGTTGGATGTGTGACTGACTCACCCACTCCATCTGCATACTGATCTCTTACACTAATTGAAGTCTGTAACCCTTTAAACATTGTCCCAAGGTTAAATTCGCTAAGTCAAGTTGTTCTCAGGATGTAGCTCTGGCGAGTAACTCGCAAGAGTGACATACATGCCAGGGTGATGTGCTCCCAATGGGTGGCATGATGCACCAATGAAGTGCTGATGAGCAGTATCACCAGCACACCATTGATGCATCATGCCTACAAATGGGCATGATTCAGTAATACATCCTTAAAGGGTTAATTGGGAGTTTTACCCTTTGCCTTTTTCTCTCCTCCACCCTCTTCACACCCATGCCAGCTCGATCTTCCCTGCCTCCTTTTCTCTCCAAGGACGCCCACAATTAGCCATAAATAAACACTGCACACAAATTGACGTCTAAATAATGCAAGCATCTCATAACGTCCCCTGTCCTGAACCCTTTAAGGGCTGCTGATTCAGGAGTGCATCATGCCCATTGGTCGTCATGATGCACCAAAGAAGTGCTGCTGAAAATGCTCGCCAGCGCTTCATTGGAGCATCATTCCGACCCGCTGGGGGTGTATCAACCCCAAAGGATTGTGATGATGCATGAATGTAGCCCTGGCGAGTAACTCACAAGAGCTATATTCATGCATCATGGTGAGCAATGGGCATGATGCATTTTAATCAGCGGCCCTTAAAGGGTTATAGCACACGTGGGACAAGAGAAAGGAGGGACGTTTTTAGAGGAAGGCAGTTGAGACAGAAAAAAACTGCTGTCAAGGTTTTTTGAGGATATTGCTGGTGACATTCTCAATTAGCTTGTCCTAATTGTGGGGCATTTTCTTATTGTTTCATATACCATTAAATTAACTTGGCAATGAATGGAACCTCGGGAATTCTAATACAGTGTTATCAAGTTAAGGCACATTCTAGTTGTTTTGATTGGGAGTGGCTTTGTCAGTAAGAGAAAAAAACAAAGTGGAGTACAGTTTGTAAAACGTCTCTATAAAATGTTTTGTGAATCCAGTACAACCGGCATGGACCGATTCTGGAGGGCTCAAACCTCCGAAGGGCATTTCAAAATGATATCTACAGCTATCAATTTTAAGTGCCCTTCTGAACAGAGGGCAATGGTTGGGTGATGGCTTTTTGCCCTTTCATCCCACAGGGTTATGTCTTTGTCAAGTCTGACAAATTTGGCTGCTTGATTGTTACCCCATACAGGGAATCAGGAAACAATGGTGCAAAATATTGACCGGTCCAGAAAAAATATATTGTGTATTTCCAGTTACATGACTCAAAACTCTAGGGTCAGTAGGTCGGATTTTTTTTTTTGAATTTTTGAATTTTGTATAAAGGTATGTGGACGGACATTCTCTGATTCTTCAATGACTTTTGAAAGCTGTATAAAAAATGTGAAAAATATTAAAAGATTAGTTTAATTAAGCAGTGGTTGTGACGTATAAATGGCCTCCATGAGAAACGGGAGGAAATATATGAAAAACATCAAGAAAATTTGAAAAAAAAGAGAAAATTTTCATCGAAGAATTAAAGAAAATTATGAAAAAATGTAAAAAGACTTTTTTTTTATTTGGCCCCGGCTTTAATTTGAATTTTGAAAACCTGGAGTAATTCCTGTAGACTGATGTTGACATGGTAAAAACTACACACCATCCAAGCACACATTGTCCCCATGCCCTGGGACGTGCTGCCACCGGAAGTGAGAGAGTCCAGAGGAGTACCCCAGTGCATGCTGGGTGATAACTCAATATCACGCCTGCTGATCCACTCTTTAAGGGCTAATCAACAATAATGACTGCAGCCGATTTGCTATAAACTGTTTATAGGACAAACTTATGTTAGTAACTATATGAATGTAGTCCATGGTGACTAAGATTTTCTGGTCCTATATTATCAGTGTTTTCTGCAGGAGGGTTATTAGCAGACTCACAAGCCTCCCTTACATGGTTATGGCTTAATTGACAATTGATAAATGAAATAACAAGTGTCTATAAGCCTGCAGGAATTGTGCCGCAATGTGTGTGATGCATGCCCCATATTGAACATGCGCACACAGCCGTTCCCGCCATGTGCACGCCGCTCAACAGCACGAGGCAATAATGGCCGACAATAATGGCTGACAGTGGGGGTGAGTCACTCTACATTGTGCATTTTTTATATTCTTATCAATAGAGTCTGGTTATAATTGTGGGTGACTTGTATAGTCGTCATGTGGCATGGCCAAACTCATTTATATATTTCCCAATTCAAAAAAGTGACAACAGTTTAATCAAACCATGTCAATTCCAAAGCAACAGCTAAAAACCAAGGGTAACTTTTAGACAGGCCCCGGGCCAAAAGAAAAAAAGGTGTGTTTCCAGATACCCGACCAAACCTAGCAAATCAGCGCCGACTCTATGCTTTTTTCAAGTTTTGAGAATTTGGCAAATTTTAGGATATTTACTGTTGGTCCTGAGTCATAGCTTAAACATGCATATCTTTTTTCACCTTTCTGATGTTTGTTTTTTTTCAGTTTTACCATAAAATTACGAATGTGGCATATCTACCCATACATTTCTACACTGAATAATAATGATAATTAAACATAAATCTGACCTACCGATCCTAGATATTTGAGGCGCGTAACTGGAAACACAACTTTTTTTTTGGGCCCCACCATGAGTCACTCTCAGTTACTGTGGACGTACCCATAAATAACAGTAGTATTGAATATTTAATAGCAAGCAGGTAATACATGGACGATCATCAAGAATTAAGCAAATAAGCAACTCACTTAGCAGATAGATTAATTCTACATCCCCATGACACAATAAACGGGGAAATATTCAGACAGAATTACTTACATTGGCCTACCTTATGACAAACACTTCAAATAGCCAAGAGATTTGAGACAGAGTCCACACACTTGTTGTTTTAATCAAAAGTTGGCACCCTGACCTTACCCATAATCCCCTGGGGGCACACATCCGGGACTCACCTGAAATAGAGGGGAATTATGTAATTTGAAACACCATAATAACATTACAGTGCCCCGCAAAAAAAAAAAAATATTAAGCTAAAACAGGTCTCTGCAAAAGCCTTATAAATAATAAAGTCACAGTGTATGAGTTCAACGAGGCTATATCAAAAAATTTTCCATCATCTTCGGTTGGACACAATTGAGGCTGAAGCAATACACCTAAAAAAAAAGACGAAACTGATGAGAACTACACACCTGACATCACAAACAAACTACTGCCTCACGCAAAGAGGCAGTCACGAGCTGCTCACCATTAGATGTGAGCTGCTCTTTGTTAGCTTTGTCTACTACCTGCTAACATGGTTTTACCATTATAGGCCCTCACCCTTTAAAGGCAGCTGATGCAGGAGTGTATCATGCCAATTAGTCAGCATTGATGCACCAATGAAGTGCTGGTGAGATTGCTCACCAGCACTTCATTGATGCATCATGCTGACCCTCCGGGATTGTATCGAACCTATAAAGTCGGCATGATGCACAAATGCAGTCCTGACAAGTGACTCGCCAGGGCTGCATTCAGGCATCATGATGACCAATGGGCATGATGCATTAATGCATTCATCTTTTAAAGGACTAAAAACGTGAGTTTCTCACCAGGGCTGCATACAAGCATCATGCAAACCCCTACAGTCGTGGAGGCTCGTCATCATGCAGCAAAGAAGTGTTTCGTTGGTACTTCATGAGGTTACTACAAGTATGATGTATGCATTAGCAGTCCTTAAAGACCCTAGACCCACCGTGCATCATGACATCTGGTCGTTGTGATGCACTAGTGAAGTGCTGCTCTACATTAAGGGTGCATTAACCCTCTATTAACCCTTATCGACAAGTGAACATGGAATCCTGGAGACTTCCTACAGCCCTTACAGCGTTAACCCTTTAAAGACCACAGGTGCAGCAATGCATCATGTCCATTGGTCGTCATGATGGGCTACATTCATGCATCATGCTAAACTCCTGGAGGGTCGGCATGATGCACTCCTGCACCAGCAGCACTTAAAGGGTTAATACTAGGGCCCTCACACTACGTCTAAGCACTGGCCCTCTAGCGGCACACTGTGACACTAGGTCCACTAGAGGCGTCTATAATTGTTCTAACGATGGCAGGCTGGTCGACATAATGGCAGGGGTGGGTGGAATTAGGGGCATTACCTGGTACTTAACGTGTCTGCTAACGTAAGGTCCGTGTTTGTTTTTCCTGGGTAGGTGTATAGGGCGACTAGGTTACAAGCGCCAAGTGTTACCCTACGGTAACTACCCTGCCCTTTCCCCTATACTACCATTATGAGTTAACTCTCGCTAACCTGGCAAAAAAAGAAGAATAAACAAATGATAAGGATATCAAAAGTCAAAAGGAGTAGAAAATAAAGGTTTAGAACGAGGTGCATCACAAGATGCAGAGTGGTGTATGTATTTTGGTGAAATCACTTTTTCTCTTTTAATTACTTTTTGAATTTGAGATTTCGTTTTTGATCATATGCTCAAGTTAGCTCTAAAATGTGATAAAATAACACATTCTGGGGCTAAACCTTCAGAAGAAAAAAGACAGAAAAGAGAACTAAAGAAAAGGTTCATGTAGCTTTTGGTAGTAAAGAGAATTCGGTAGGCATTTCTCCTGGGCAGCATAGGGTTATTGCATTTTCCTAGTTCCAATCGACTTTAGGTGGCGGACCACAATTTCTATTATTGCACTCCAGGACGAAAAAAGGTCGACCCTGGCCAGAAGCACTGTCACTTAACCCTTTAACTGCCGCTAATGCATTAATGGATTATATGCATTGGTCATTATGATCCATAAATGTAGCCCTGGAAGGTCTGCTCGCCAGGGCTACATTCACACGTCCTGAAGGGCCGGCATGATGCTCCAATGAAGTCCTGATGAGCAGTCTCGCCAGCACTTCATTGTTGCATCATGACCAATGGGCAAGATGCACTCCTGCATCAGCGCCCCTTAAAGGTTTAAATGTGAGCAGTGGGATTTAATTCCATCTACTCCTCAAGAAATTCAAAGTGTCACGTTTCTCAAGTAATTAACCAGAATCTGATAAATGGTGTTTAATGTCCACCACATCAAAATGCTGCTTTTAAAAATCACTAAAAAAATCTGGTGAGGGGGTGAAGGAGTGAAAAATCAAGTAGATTTGTGAGTGAGTGATTGAGTAAACGAGTAAACGAGTTGGAGGAGGGGTAGGTATGCTATTGAAAGAGTGTGTGAGTAAATGAATGAAAGAGAGAGAGTATATATATATATATATATTTATATATATATGAGTGAGTGAAAGATTGATATATATATATATATATATATATATATATATATATATATATATATATATATGTGAGTGAGTGAAAGATTGAGTAAGTGAAAGAGTGATTGATTGATTGACTGATTGATTGATTGATTGAGTGAGTGAGTGAGTGAGTGGTTAAGTGAGTGAGTGTGTGAGTGAGGGAGTGAAAGAATGAGTAAGTGAATAAGAGTGGGGGGGAGAGGGATCCCAAGCAAATAAGGATATTTGTGGATAGGTTATGCGGCTTCAAACGAAAAAGTAGATTTGTGGATAGGTTATGCGGCTTCACGCGAATAAGGATATTTGTGGATAGGTTATGCGGCTTCAAGCGAATAAGGATATTTGTGGATAGGTTATGCGGCTTCATGCGAATAAGGAGATCTGTGGATAAGTTATGCGGCTTCAAAGCGAATAGACAGTATGACCTTGAATGTAAGATAGAGTGAAGTAATAGAGCCTGATCGATACACAGAAAAAAAATCAGTCTAACTGAACTTAGTCAAAACGCCCAAATAATCTTAGTTAGCACGAATGACTTATATGTAGCTAACAATGTCTAGCTTTTGTTATTCACATTGACTACCCAAATCAGTTTTTCTCTCCAAGCACAATCCTGAACAAGGTATCTGCTGGGAGATTCTTATCTTAAAAACTATGACTTTGACTAACGTTATTGGCATAGTCTTGCCTTTACACACCAGGTGACAGTGTCGTTTGAAACAGGATTTTTCTGGTGGCTTTATATTATAAATTGTTCGATGGATGTTAAAATGATGGTGATTTTCAGGTACTTTATACATTCGAGGCTTTCACAATTCAATATAACATCAAGCTTGGCAAAATATATCAAATAGGTTGATGATTTGTTAAATAAACTAGGTAGACAGATAGTAACATCTTTTCTGTGGGAATCTAGATAAGTAAAATATCCAAAGATGTACCTGATTATTTGTGGGAAACCCAGAGTGACATGACTCAGGGGTTCTAATGAAAATGATGTGAGGCATTTCACATGCTTCCTAAATGATGAGAAAATGATTTGTGGGATGTGGATCCTATATAGAATTAATGGCGCTGAATTAACACTCACCATTTGAATTAAACCAAAAGTATTAGATTGTATACTTAGTCAAAACCACCAAGGAACCTTAGTCAAAATCAGGCCAGCCAAGATAAGTTGGGCACTTTGACTAATGGTTAGTCATATTTGACTAAGAAAGACTTGGACACTTAGGCAAGTGCTTTTTACTAGGTTTTGTTAGAAAGTTACCTTTTTGACTAACATCTGACTAAGTTTTGAACATTATTTCTTTCTGTGTAGACAAATACAGGATTGTTAAGGTATGCTAATTGGATAAATGTTGCTAGACTATGTGCCCTAACCAGTGGCGGATTTAGAAGAAGGGGGCGGGGGCATGTGTACCCCTCTTTTCACCAGTACTTAAGAGTTTAATTACATATTTTGAACCCCAAGATTTTCTCAAAAATAGGTGGTCCGCCCCTCGTTTTGGGCCAAGCCACCCCCCCTTTTCCAGATCTACAGCTACCCAAGGCGCTAGATGTGGAGGGGGAGACGGGGTGTCCACTGTCGCTTTGAGAGATGTCCATGTGCCCTGCTGATTCAAGAAATGCCATGTCTCATGTCAATCAGTCTCGCTTTTTTTTTGTGAGTTCCATGCCAATTACAGAATGTTATATTCTATGTTACTAAGGCCTATTTCTAAGTCTTGTTGCCATGGAGAATTCCCTGGTCCAAGCACATTACAATACTAATCTCCTACAGCATCCTACAAAATCCAACCCTCCCCCTCCTCCGAAAAAAAAACAACAACAAAGAAAAAACCCAAAAAACTGTTGAATCTAACAAGGATCCTTGTAAAACTGAACAGAGAAAGAACCACTGTATTTGTATTGCAATGAAGCAGTGTAGTTTGTACAAAGAAGTCCCAGATAGCAGCATGTTGTACCCCAGTACAAGGGATTTATGTGAAAATTATAATGGATCTCTGGCAACTTTAGGGATTTCACCATTATTTCAACGAAATATTTTTACAGGGTTCCCCATAACCATCCCCTACCCCACCCGACCCCTGTGTTAGACAGGCTCGACCAACATTCACTAACACCAACATCGGAAACACAAACCCTCGTCCTTTTTCTCACTTTCACGTGCTGCTTTTTCGTCCCGCCGGTGCCTCATGTAATATTAATCCCTACACAACGTGACGTGACTAAACGAAAACTCAACATCAACAGCCTTCACACCTGGGGCCTTCAACAAGCGTCATCCGGGACAAACTGGGCGTTTTATATTTTATATTTTGTCCCTTCCCCTTTTTCGAAATTCTTTTATCTAATTTTTCTTGTATTTTTTCTATGTCTGTATTGTCACCCGGCCAATCCCTATTCATGTTATTCCGACCATATTGTGTGCATCTGAATGTGTTTGAGGAATGTCGATGGGGGTTGCGAGGGGAAGGCGAGCCCTTTGTGGCACACGCAGTGCTTTATTTGTGCCATAATATTATATTCAGAATTATATTCATGCACCATGACGACCCAACAGGACTGACACACTTCCAACAGGACTGACACACTCCCAACAGGACTGATACACTGCCAACAGGACTGATACACTCCCAACAGGACTGACACACCCCCAACAGGACTGATACACTGCCAACAGGACTGACACACCCCCAACAGGACTGATACACTCCCAACAGGACTGACACACTCCCAACAGGACTGACACACTCCCAACAGGACTGACACACTGCCAACAGGACTGATACACACCAAACAGGACTGACACACTGCCAACAGGACCGATACACTGCCAACAGGACTGATACACTCCAAACAGGACCGATACACTGCCAACAGGACCGATACACTGCCAACAGGACTGATACACTCCAAACAGGACCGATACACTGCCAACAGGACCGATACACTGCCAACAGGACTGACACACTGCCAACAGGACTGACACACTGCCAACAGGACTGACACACTCCCAACAGGACCGACACACTGCCAACAGGACTGACACACTGCCAACAGGACCGATACACTGCCAACAGGACTGACACACTGCCAACAGGACCGATACACTGCCAACAGGACTGATACACTCCAAACAGGACCGATACACTGCCAACAGGACCGATACACTGCCAACAGGACTGATACACTCCAAACAGGACCGATACACTCCCAACAGGACCGATACACTCCAAACAGGACTAATACACTCCCAACAGGACTGACACACTCCCAACAGGACTGACACACTCCCAACAGGACCGACACACTCCCAACAGGACTGATACAGACCTATCAGAACCGATACACTCCCAACAGGACTGACACACTCCAAACAGGACTGATACACTGCCAACAGGACCGATACACTCCCAACAGGACTGACACACTCCCAACAGGACTGACACACTCCCAACAGGACTGACACACTCTCAACAGGACTGACACACTCCCAACAGGACCGACGCACTCCCAACAGGACCGACGCACTGCCAACAGGACTGATACACTGCCAACAGGACTGATACACTCCCAACAGGACCGACGCACTCCCAACAGGACCGACGCACTGCCAACAGGACTGACACACTGCCAACAGGACTGATACACTGCCAACAGGACTGACACACTCCCAACAGGACTGACACACTCCCAACAGGACCGATTCATTCCCAACAGGACTGTCACACTCCAAACAGGACCGATTCACTGCCAACAGGACTGACACACTCCCACCAGGACTGACACACTCCCAACAGGACTGACACACCCCCACCAGGACTGACACACTCCCACCAGGACTGATACACTGCCAACAGGACCGATTCACTCCCAACAGGACTGACACACTCCAAACAGGACCGATACACTCCCAACAGGACTGACACACCCCCAACAGGACTGACATACTCCCAACAGGACTGACACACTGCCAACAGGACTGATACACTCCCAACAGGACTGACACACTCCCAACAGGACCGATACAGCCCCAACAGGACTGATACAGCCCCAACAGGACTGACACACCCCCAACAGGACTGATACACTGCCAACAGGACTGACACACTCCCAACAGGACTGACACACTCCCAACAGGACCGATACACTCCCAACAGGACTGACACACTCCCAACAGGACCGATACAGCCCCAACAGGACTGATACACCCCCAACAGGACTGACACACTCCCAACAGGACTGATACACTGCCAACAGGACTGACACACCCCCAACAGGACTGACACACCCCCAACAGGACTGACACACCCCCAACAGGACTGACACACTCCCAACAGGACTGACACATTGCCAACAGGACTGACACACTCCCAACAGGACTGATACACCCCCAACAGGACTGACACACTGCCAACAGGACTGATACACTGCCAACAGGACTGACACACCCCCAACAGGACTGACACACCCCCAACAGGACTGACACACCCCCAACAGGACTGACACACTCCCAACAGGACTGACACATTGCCAACAGGACTGACACACTCCCAACAGGACCGATACACTCCCAACAGGACAATGGTAAAGGTGAACGATGAGCAGTTTGAGCTGACCGTTTCTTCACGAGCGTGTCCTGCCCGTTCCGCACGAGGCCGGTAGGCCGAGTGCGGAGCGGGCAGGACACGCGAGTGAAGAAACAGGAAGTTCAAACTGATCAGAGTTCATCTTTACATTTATGTCAAGGTGTTTGGGTTGATAATTAATCAATATTTCATCAATATAATCCATAATAAACTCTTATTTACCCATCGTCATCGCGGAATCCTGACCGCCGCCATTTTGAATGTTTACGTTTCAAAAAGGCTGCGCAAGACGTCATCGTGCGGATTTCCCGCGGGTTATTTAATGCAGGGGTACAATACGCGGTCTCAGTGCATTGTCAATGGGGCATCGATATTCACCTTGACATAATGATACACTCCCAACAGGACCGATACACTCCCAACAGGACCAATACACTCCCAACAGGTATTATTATCAGCGTTGAAATACACAGAGAAAAGAAAACTGATTTACTCAATTAGAACACTGCTAGGAAATGGAACTTAAAATCCAAAAACTTCCATTCCATCTGGGATCATGCGGCCGGTGAGGGTTCAATGAGCAGCTCCACACTAGGTGTGAGTGACTCATGGTGAGGTATGTGCTCCTCACTCACTCACTGAGTGTTTCTACTAAACACCTGTTACTACGCCGGCCCAACCTACTCATGTATCACAATAGCACCACTAGATATTAGTCATGGCACTTATCATACCATTAAAAACATTTCAACAATTATCACAGAATTAAACAAAATTTAAAAGAGGACTGAAGAGTGTAAATAAGATACATTTGAAGGGATGAAAGTAACTAAGCATTGATAGACAAAATCAAAAAGCTGTAAACGTAGGATTGGTTAAGAAAAAATAAAACAGAACATAAAAGAGCATAAAACACTGACAAGTGAATGTGCCCCACCCCTTATGCCCTACTATTACAGTGTGGAGTAATTATGTATGATATTTGGGCTATGATTCATCCACATGATGATGCAGATAAGAGATGTTAATATAATTATTAACCTATGTCAAATGTCAAACACACGGACCCTTATTGATGAGAAAATTGGCTCACTTAATTTACCAATCATACTGCTCTCATGTGTAGTGAACAGGCTGTAAACTCCAGGAAAAAATGGGGGGGGGGAGGCTGGAAATGCGTGGGCTCCCCGATAAATTCACCACCGGCCCCGCCTCCTCTTCCCTCACCTCCACCATGGTGAAGGTGTTATGTGATTTATACCCTCCCTTCATAGCTGGACGGGGGGATGGGGGAGGGATCCCAGGGCCGCCTGCCCCCCCCCTTGCCTTGACTCATTCAGTCCTCACCATATTGGTTATAACCATGGAACAGCTTATTCATCATCTATGGACCATAAAGGTAGCCTGCCCCCTACCCCTGCTGTTCTAACCTTACAGCCCTCTAAGGGCCACTGATGCCCATTGGTCGTCATGATGCACCAATGAAGTGCTGGCGAGACTGCTCGACAGCACTTCATTGGAGCATCATGCCGACCCTCCGGGAGGGTAGCAAGCCCTGCAGGTGAGCATGATTCATGAAGGCCTTCCTGGGGAGTTACTTACTTCTCAGGGCTACATTAATGCATTAATCTTGATGGATTAATTCAGTATTGGATCTAAAAGAATGAAGGGCATAGTGCTTCAATATGGCGTGTTTATTGGTCCTCGTGAAACATTACAGCAATCCAGGGGCAAGAATCACAAGGACTATAATAATGCAGACCCTATACTTGGGTTTACCATCTGGGTGAGCACCTACTAACCAGGCTATACTCACCCATAATGCCGACCCAAGATGATATACCCAAGAAGGGTGGACATGATGCACCAATGAAGTACTGGCCCAGCAAGCACTTCATTGGTGCATCATGACGACCAATGGGAATGATGCACTCCTGCATCATGCAGTCCTTAAAGGGTTATCATGCAGGCAGTGGGGCCCTCTTACTGCCAGACTGCCGACTACAGCTCATTTATTACACCATCAATTCTTCATAGTATTTACATTGGGTGGCTAGGGTCCAGGGGTGGAGCATTTATATGAGGTCTGGTGAATGGGTGACTATAGACACTGATCTCATAGTTTAATATGGATACGATACGTGATTATGTGCCAATGATCTGAGTCTTTAAGGGCTGCTGATGCAGAAGTGTCCGTATGATGCTCCAATAAAGTGCTGGCGGGCAGTCTTGCCAGCACTTCATTGGAGCATCATGCCGACACTCCGCGGGTGCATCAAACCCATAGGGTCGGCATGATGCATGTATGCATCATGATAACCAATAGGCATGCTGCACTTATTCATCAGCGCCCCCTGGGATAAGGATAATGTAATATGCGGTATTTATATTAGGCTTGGGAAATGAATGACTCCACCCCCCCTCCCAAATAACAGTTCTGATCGTAGTTGATATATGTCCAATTAAATGTATCTTAATAAATCAGTACCTCCAATTAACATACATTGATCATTTGGAGAGGTACAACATAGCTATAGAGTCCGGGGACACAATGAGGTTTGGGGGGGGGACTCATTTTGCTTATACATGTATTCAATGATTTATTTGATGAATATTGACCCCGAAATTCCCTCAAATATAAGAGGTACACCAACCCATATATTCTATGTCCCTTTCCTTCTCAGCACCTGAATATGGATATTGATACCATGGCTTGCAGAATACGACACCTGTCAGTTCCATCTTCCAATAACCATTTACAAATACTACTACCCGGACAGCTACAATATAATGGTAAAGGTTCACTCAGACCAATTCGAGTGAACCTTTACATCTATCTAATGTTGTTTTAGTAAGATATGTTCAAAATGTCATTTATTTGGCCAAAGATAATGATTTAATGATGGTTATGTGGCCATTAAAGGTGCTACAGCTGGCCGTGAAATACAGATTAGGGTTATTGCATGGGGGGTGCAATACTGGGTTCCTTGGCTACACTGAAAACATGGAAGATCTGAAACTAGTCAACGGTGACCACTTTAGGTCCTCAAGTTGACGATACCTAAAACTACAACTTTAGGTAGTCAAAATGACAACTTTAGGTCACCATCCTGACAACGTGAGTCGTCAGGATGACAATACTGACAGTACAGAGTCGTCATATTGACAACTCAGGTTGTCAGGATGATGACCTAAAGTCGTCATTTTGACTACCTAAAGTTGTAGTTTTAGGTATCGTCAACTTGAGGACCTAAAGTGGTCACCGCTGACTAGTTTCGGATCTTCCATGTTTTCAGTGTAGACCTATGGGGCCTCAGTATTCAACTTGAGATAACAGTGTATAGTTTCATTTTCGCATTGCTTATAGTGGGTCCAGCTGAAGTAGGTCCTAGCACGATGAAGACTGATAAAAGTCACTAGGATGGTTACCAGCTGCCCCCTTAGAACGCGGCAGCAAATGGAGGGAATAATTTCATTCATTGCTCAATGGTTTATCACGCCTGGCCCCTAAACCATGTAACCACATGATAACACACATCTGCTCCATATCTACAAGAAGTTCTGTAAACTCTAGCTGTGTGATAGACATCTTTAACACCAAGCACACATATGTTCTACAGTGAAGCTTTCCCCTTCCACAATATAGTTCGTCTGTGCCACCACCATATGTCAGTTTCTATATACTACTATGAGTAGCAGTGCCAGTAGTATATGGCGATAGGGATTTAGAGAAGGCTCTTCCAATTGAGCCCTTTGTAAATCAATACATTCAAAAAAGTATCTCGTACGGCTAGAAATATATATCCACTTATATAAATAGATTGGTAGATCTATGGAAATGCGGCAAGAAACCTTTCATTGTGTGAACATAGGACGTCTAGATAGGCGGCCCCATGATGTCGATTTTAAGAAAAAACAACTGCCACAAGTCAGTATTATACATTATTATTTTCCCTGTCCTTGTCACTAAGCTTCATGTCACATATCGATTCTAACAAAAGGCCATGCCCAATTTCATTTTTTTTTTCTTCCTCCCTCACCCTTGTCACTAGAGGCTCTGTGTCCCTTTTCAATTTTTAGAAAATGCCAAGTCATCCTTGTCGATTTGAAGGGTCTAATGCCACAACGCAGTATATTAAAGTCGTCACTAAGTACGGTATCAGTGTACCCTCTTGTATAACAACACAAACAACGAAGACAACCGCTGGTTCCCGTCTTATACCGCCGTTTGCTGGTCACGAAAACGACGCCAAACGACCAGAGTCGTCTGCTCGCCGACCCGTGATTGATTGAGGGAGACCCCATATAGATGACGCTTCTTGCCGCTCGGAGCGTCGCGTGGCGGGAATTTCAATGTTCACACAGCCCTGCGTCTCTCTAGAACGCAGCACTTCTCACCCAGATCTCGTTAAACCGCGAGAATAGGATTTAACCCTTTAAGGGCCGCTGATGTATTAATGCATCATACCCATTGGTCGTCATGATGCGCCAATGAACCGCTGGTGAGACTGCTCAACATCACTTCCTTGGTGCATTATGCCAACCCTCCAGGAGTTTATGTATCAACCAAGGAGGGCCTTCATGATGCTCGGATGAAGTGCTGGTGAGCAGTCTCACCAGCGCTTCATTGGTGCATCATGACGACCCATGGACATGTCGCATCCTTTAAAGAGTTAAGGGGCCCGTGTCGTGTGAGGATTTGTTGATGGAAGGTGGTGTCGGTTATGTTCTAGGATGACGTAGGGAGGGGGTGTACAAGGGAAAGTGGTTATCTTATAGAGCGTCCAATAAAACACTTTCAGGCTGGGAGAGTGTTCTAATACCCTTTGAAGCCATGCTGCATGAGAGGAATGCAGCACTGGTGAGAGGAATGCAGCACTGCTGAGAGGAATGCAGCACTGCTGAGAGGAATGCAGCACTGCTGAGAGGAATGCAGCACTGCTGAGATGAAATCCAGCACTGCTGAGAGGAGTAACTTGGTAGCGCTTTATTCAGGTACCAGTCATGCTAACTTTACAACTGTGGCACACCTTTCAGATACCAGCTGTATGTGTAAGGGATGAGAAGGGACTTTAGATGTAGGCCCGACATGCTAACTTTACAACTGTGGCACAGCCTCAAAGAGTGGCCATGATGCTCAAATGTATAGTTTTGAGGAGCAAGGAAGATGAAGCAGGCCGTTGAAGGATAAGGCATCACTTTACGGGACATCCCTTATATAAGTAGGTCTGTACACCACAGCCTGGGGTGATTACAGACGGATTTACGACCAAGGGGACATACAGGGAAGCTTCAATCAGCAAGATGCCTCCTGCTGTAGACGAAGTTTAAACTGTAATATGATAAAGACTTCATTTCAAAGCACCGTGTAGTCTTTTCTAATCCTGTAATATGATAAATACTTCATTTCAAAGCACCGTGTAGTCTTTTCTAATCCTGTAATATGATAAAGACTTCATTTCAAAGCACAGTGCAGTCTTTTCTAATCCTGTAATATGATAAAGACTTCATTTCAAAGCACAGTGCAGTCTTTTCTAATCCTGTAATATGATAAAGACTTCATTTCAAAGCACAGTGCAGTCTTTTCTAATCCTGTAATATGATAAAGACTTCATTTCAAAGCACTGTGTAGTCTTTTCTAATCCTGTAATATGATAAAGACTTCATTTCAAAGCACAGTGCAGTCTTTTCTAATCCTGTAATATGATAAAGACTTCATTTCAAAGCACAGTGCAGTCTTTTCTAATCCTGTAATATGATAAAGACTTCATTTCAAAGCACCGTCTAGTCTTTTCTAATTCTGTAATATGATAAAGACTTCATTTCAAAGCACCGTGCAGTCTTTTCTAATCCTGTAATATGATAAAGACTTCATTTCAAAGCACAGTTCAGTCTTTTCTAATCCTGTAATATGATAAAGACTTCATTTCAAAGCACCGTCTAGTCTTTTCTAATCCTGTAATATGATAAAGACTTCATTTCAAAGCACCGTGCAGTCTTTTCTAATCCTGTAATATGATAAAGACTTCATTTCAAAGCACAGTGCAGTCTTTTCTAATCCTGTAATATGATAAAGACTTCATTTCAAAGCACAGTGCAGTCTTTTCTAATCCTGTAATATGATAAAGACTTCATTTCAAAGCACGGTGTAGTCTTTTCTAATCCTGTAATATGATAAAGACTTCATTTCAAAGCACCGTGTAGTCTTTTCTAATCCTGTCCAAGTCTAAAGGGGCTGTGATGTGTTGAGATACACTAGTCCTATACAAAAAATTGTTGTGTTCAGGCAACGTTTCCTACCATAATGTTTTGGCCCTTCCCTTACTTTTTTGGGGGGAATTTTTGGGAAAAATCTGATATTTCAGCACTTATCGAGACATTAATGTTTTATTTCCTGACTTCGCAAATCAAATTCTCATCGAGCAGACGTGAAAATTTTCAGCCCGCTTAAAAAAAAATTAAAAAAAAACAAACCTACCTACCTACCTACCGTAACTTTTTTTCGACTCCCTTACCTGAACACAACACTTTTTTTAGGCCCTATAAATGGCTGGAATATATGGAGGCATGGAGCTAGTGGTACATGTGAATACTGATGTAAAAGTGTTGCACAACTAGAAGTTCTTTTTTCACATTGGAACTCTTGCGTGTTGCTCTGCTGAGTAAATTGGCATCAATTTTTGATGCTTGATGTATGGGTCTGATACACTCCCCATTGGTATTGGTGCTTTCCAATTTGCATGATGCACCAATGCATCAGCAGCATCAAGGTCATTTGTATTCTTACTATACACAGGACATTAATTCTGTAAGGGCCGCCGATACAGGAGTGCATCATGCCCCATTGGTCGTCATGATACACCAATGAAGTGCTGGCTGAGTCTCCTCACTAGCACTTCATTGGAGCATCATGTCGATATAAAAAGTATATATAAACCCGAGACAGATACATGATTGTATCCCTGACGATTAAATCACCAGGGCTTCATTTATGCATCATGACAACCAATGGGCTTGATGCAGGCCCGTAACTAGGGGGGAATCGTCGGTTCGAACGAACTCCCCCCAGGCCCCTAATGGACCAAAAACGTTCCACCCTAGCTAGCCCAAAAGTGCACATGATAAGCTACATGTCAGTTTTTGCGGCTTGTAAATCGGACAATTATTAAGGTTTTTAGAGAGTAAACTTTAAAATTAGGACATTTTGTCTCAAATGACCCATTACCATACAGATTTGTACACAAATTAAGTTAATATTTCCTGTTTATTATATGAAATTTTTGGCGGGTTCCACCTTTTAACTGATCGAGTTCCACCTTATCGAAAAACCAAACCACCCCGCGACAAGGGCTAGTTACGGGCCTGTGATCCATTAATGCACCAGCGGCCTGTAAAGGGTTAACTAGATCCCCGGCTACTGCTAGTTCTACAGACAGTTTGGTGGAATAGCGCTGTAGCGGATAATTAATCTTATTCACCAAGACGACGGTGGCGGAAAACCCAACCGGAAGTCCTACATACCGACGTCGTCGATAGGTGGCGTCCAGGCCGGCTCTAGTTGCCCGGCACACGGGTGCGTGCGCTGTATTCCAAAGTGACCGTTTCCGGTCTCACCCTGAGCCCTACCTCTACTCCTGACCGACGTTTCCTCGTTCTAGCTGCGCGCGACGGCGCTACTGTCGCTACTTGGTCGGTTACTTCCGGTGACACCGGAAGTAGAGGGGTCTATGCAGGGTGATGGACAGCCCTTGACGCCACTGGTGTTTAGTATTTTAACCCTTCAATGGCCGCGAGTGCATCCATGCAAGATCAGAGGCATAGCAAGCAAATCTTCATTGGGGGGGCCCAGGGGGGGGCCCATCCCAGCCACCATAAATTGCCGGCTTGAGCGCGCTGGTGTTGATGCATCACTGTATTGGATTTATATGAAAGAATACTCCTTGATGACTTATCTTTAAACAAATCTTCCATTTTCCCTATCTTAATTACATATTTGTCCAATTTGAGTGCTGAGCTGTGGGAATCTTGTACATTTTATAGGGGGGCTTGACTCATTTTGGGGGGGCCCAGACATATTCAGGCCCAACCTCCTCTGTGATTGGGGGGCCCGGGTCCCCCTGCCCCCCCCCTTTCCTACACCCCTGAAGATGCCCGCCCTACTAGGTTGATACACTTCTAGATGGTCGGCATGATGCATTTAACATGGCATGATGCACACAAATGCATTCTTAGCGGCCCTTAAAGGATAATGGTCATACCATGTAGCCTCCGTGGTCATCATGGTACAGCAGGCAAATCTCGCGATTAACGCACCGCAATGCATTGGTGCAACATGCCCTCTATTCAGGACCATATAGACCGACTAGAGTCGTCATGATGCATAAAAGCTGCCCTGACTGCATTCATGCATCAACAAGACATATGGGCACGATGCATTGAAGCATTATGTTACCCTTACAGGGTGTTATCAATGCATGGGTGTAAGGTTTAGCGGTATAGGATTATAAACACGTGCTGAGACTAGAAGAGGAGACCTCCATTACTGACCGTGGACTCCCCCCCCCCCCAAGGGCATTACACCTGACATAACTACATTACACGTCATTACTACTGTAAAACCACACATATTAGAGAGCCACATCTTTTGTACCATTTCAGAGACCCTGTTAGTGTTTTTTTACTTGTAAAATGCCACTCTCTGCCTCCCGTGCTAAAATCGCTTACAGCCGTGAAATGACAAATCATAAGGAGTATTGGATTCGACCATACTTCAACCCCCTCCCCGTGGCGCTTTATAAGCTTTTTTTCCCCTCCGCGCTCATTAAATCAGGGCGTCTTTTTCATAACCACGCTCTCTAAATCCAATATCCCCCACCCCCCTTCAACATGGTAATATATGGCTAGTCCCTTAATTCTAGGAAAAGACTTCCAGGCACTATAGACGAAGTACTATGGACGGACGGTGGAGGCCCTCCACATGGTATGGTCTAGACATGAGGAGGTTGTCTCAAGGAGAGAGATACATTCACATATAGTTGCCATGACGACCGCCTACTGATAGTAGAGATATAGGAGCCATGATATTTCCAATATCCTCCCTGTGTCTGTTAGCTTCGTGTCCCTTCTATAGAACATCCTAGTTTGGTTGTCATGGTGACGACATGCTCATAGTGATAGGGGCTGCACAGCCATAGTCTGTTAAAAACCCAGAGACATCATATTCAACGTATGCCATGGTACAGAAATGGTACAGAAATGGCTTAGTCGAGCATGCATACTGTGACCAGTAATGATATGGTCGCCATATGCTGCTGTACAAAAGTTATCAAGTATTCGCTTATTAGTCTTAATGATGGCATTCCTGAAAGTCAATGACTAAGTCAACAAAATTTCACCCATTTGCAGTTTGCACGGCGAGACTGGGGGTGATGTGTGACAGGCGTCCGGTGTACTAGTAGGGACGTTTAGCAACCACTATGTACGTCACCGTAGCTCATTTAACGCAGACGTAGCAATGCTGTAGGTACCGGTATGCTGTACGTCTGCGTTAAATTGCCCACGTAGTGTTTGCTAAACCTGCCTAATCCCTCCTTCCACACTCACGTACTCCTCCCCAGCTATTAAACTACATTATTGATAAATTAAGTAATTATCAATCCTCCTGATATTACTTTAAAGGCGGCGTGATGCTACAGTTCAAGCCCAGTAGTCGTCATGATGCATTAACAAAGTGCTGGCGAGTCTTCTCGCATCATGACGACCCTCTGTGAGAGTACATTATTTATAGATCAAATAATCTCAAAAGATCGCCGCCATTCTCCACGCGTCAACTCGTGCGTCAAGTTGGTGCGTAACGGGTCCCGTTCTGTGCAGCCGTGCGGTAATAGCGCAGCTTCACGCCACGACCTAACAACGAGGTCAATGGGACGCAGAGATAAACCCTAGCGGGCGCCACACGATGATGATGACGTATGTGATGACGTAGGTCGTCATTGTGACGTCATCGGCTGTAAATCAGCCTAACGACGTCATGGAGCCAGAGAAGTGACAAACGTCGGCACGCACACTGCTGATAGGGCTATCAAGGACGGATCTGCGCCGACATAAGTTAGGGCAAGGTGAACGGGAGGATTTATATCAAGAATTAGGGTGTATTTTAGTAGACTACGTGGTACCACCCTAAATACACGCTGCGATCCAAAAAAAAAATCCACCATCACTGACGCTTGACAAACTATTTCAAATACTTAAAATTTCCTCAGAACTAAGCCAAATATTCCAGATTGTAGCTTTTGAAATGGCAGAAATCACACACTAGGTCTGTCATAACAAAGTGCAATCAGATTTTTTGCATATCGCCATGGAAACCACCGATGTGATTTTGTGGTCTGCCACCTGAGTCACTACACATCTATCATAGGTCCCTTTGGTCCGCAGTAAATGATCTAAATCATTTTCATTCTTTTACAATCTTTTCTTAAAAATATTCACCAAGCCCCTAGGATAATTTTAGTGCCAATATATACACAGACAGCCTGTTTAGAACCCATTTTATTGCACTAGAAATGAAAAATTGACTGTATTTAGTGCAGGACTTTCACCATTATAGCCGGAAGTGACCTGATTTAGGGTGCTACCACCACTACATCTTTTTTTATGGGAATTCGTGATGTCTTTATGAAAATACTCTTGTTGGTTCAGAAGAAAAGCCTCTATAGGCTGGACAGTGTTATGTGCATGGCTATGGAAAGCAATTTTCTTTGCTTTTAGCTCTTGGTGGCGAAACAACTACTACTTGGATTGGGGGGGGGGGAGGTAGATCAAGTGTAGGTTTTGTGAGAACTGATGCATCAAATGTATCACTCGTTTGGATATTTTCTCTTTTTTTTTGAATTTACACTATTCTCATATTGCAATTTTCAAGGCATAAATTATCAATCTAAATATCACAAATTGCCCCTTTAGAATATAGTCCCTCGTGCATTGTTTGGTCGTGTCTGACAAATTACTGCCGTTAGATTAATAAAAACCGACACTGCACTGCTTCCTGCTCCTCCACACAAGTGTAATTACCGACTCCAAACCTTCTCATTATCCCTAGTGCAAATTTTCTGGAGAAGAAAAAGAAATGAAACAAATAAAAGGAAAACACAACAATTTTGACCTTTTTCCTCCATGTTTGTCTAATCTCTGAATCCCCTCTCCCCCCTCTATGCCCCAAACCCTGGACCCTGCTAAAAACATCAAAGACAAATTCCTATACAGGGCACGCCCTCTCCCCACCCCCCCCCAACTCAGGCAGCCCCTTTCCACATAGTGGCACCCGGGAGTGACACACAACAATACTCAACCCCCAGCCCAACCCAACCTCCCCTACCTCCAGCTATTCTCCCTATTTTCCCATCCCAAGTCTAGCCCCTTCAGGGCTGCTGATGCAGGAGTGCCTCATGCTGCTTGGTCGTCATGATGTGTCAACCTAGCGAGTAACTCGCCATGGCTGCATTGATGCACCATAATGACCGATTGGCATGATGCATTAATGCACTATCATTCATTAACCCTTTCAGTCTACCTCAGGCTTTCTCTTCATCTGCCCTCAAAATGCACCAAAAATAGTGCTTGTAAATAACTCTCTGATTGTACATTGGTGCATCATGATAACCCTTCACAGATATACATTGACGCCCAAGGGGCGGCATGATGCATTCATTCAGCAGTGGCGAGTTACTCACCCGTGATGCATTTGGGATGTCATTTTACAAATATTGGAAGAAAAAAAAAAGAAATTGAAGAAATGAGTGCCTGAAACAGTGCGTTTCCCTTAAAGTGTTATTTCCGTCCCCCAGAACGACCGTCAATAATAACCGGCCCTGCGTACCTCTAGGGGGTGCACATGACTGCCGACGGTTGCCACATGGGGGCAGCACCTGAGGAAAAACTGGGCGGTGTCTCGCCAATATCTGTCCCCATTATGTAATGGTTTGTGCCCACAGCAAAGTCCCCCTGGCGGCCCAAGTGGGGGGGGGGGGGGCTGATGGGTGTTGGAATGGGGTCAAGCTCCCAAAGGGATTGGGGAGGTGGGGGAGGGTTGGGCCTATTGGGGGATTGGGGAGGTGGGGGAGGGTTGGGCCTATTGGGGGATTGGGGAGGTGGGGGAGGGTTGGGCCTATTGGGGTTGACATGCTAAAGAGCCCTGGATTAGTCTATGAAACAGATTGTTATACACTATAAAAACTAAAAAATAACTGCGAAATGCTTGTCCCAAAGATGGCAGAGATGCCGTCATTATTTTCATGGAGATTTCTTGTAACCTCATACTGCCAGCTGGAGCTTTATTACAGACACCACACTGCATCACTCCACACTGCATCACTCCACACTGCATCACTCCACACTGCATCACTCCACACTGCATCACTCCACACTGCATCACTCCACACTGCATCACTCCACACTGCATCACTCCACACTGCATCACTCCACACTGCATCACTCCACACTGCATCACTCCACACTGCATCACTTCACACTGCATCACTCCACACTGCATCACTCCACACTGCATCACTCCACACTGCATCACTCCAAGTCAATTATGGCGGTTCACTATTGGGTTTTACAAGGATTTCTGGTAGATCCAACACTTGTGAATTACCCAGAATTGAGGCAGAATAGATATTAGGACATCAGAAGTTTGAATGTAGGCGGAGCCTAGTGGATGTGGACAATTGTTTTTGCTTCGGACTGAATTGGAAAATTTAGAGCCCTCCCTCAATAACTAGGTCACCTTTAGTGGTGGTATGCTTTGGGGGGGGGGGAGAGGTGTGAGGGAAACAGTTGCCTACATTCCGGCACAGAGGCAGGAAGGGTAACGTCCTAATAGGTATGATTAGAGAGAGGGAAGACTTCCCAAATTTAGACTGTCACATAATTGGGTGTTAACCCAGCCATACAAAAGGTGCCACATGGGTAGGCACCAATCAGCTATAGTCTTTGATGGTGGGTCTCATCGTTTTTCTATCATTAACCCTTGAAGATCTACATGTTATAAATATTCAAGGTTTCATTCCCAAAATAATGTCATCATAATGTTACTCTTGAGGCGGCGAGTAACTCGCTTGCTCAGTATTATTGCATCATGCAAACCCTGCTGGCGTGCATCAGCCTAATAGTGTGAGCATGATGCAGTGGTGCATGATATCAAATGTTGCATAATGCATCAATGAACTAATTTCAGTACCCGGGGATTCACTCATTTCCATATCCCTGGCCCTTATTCGAGACTGGGACATATTTGAATACTTTTTCGGTGCCAAAGATTGATTTCAAAACCCCTGTATCCATGGCGCTTAGTCGAGACTAGCCTTTATTTGAAACGCCAATGCTTGAACAAGCCACTACAATAACCCACTCAGTTGTCGTTAAGGGAGTAAGGTTCCTGCCTCTTGCATCATTAGTGTTCCAGCGGCCTACATAAGACCATTTTTCAGCCTGCCAGGAACGCTCCCAGCCCCCATACAACAATCTCAGACCAGATTTGGGCCGTGAATATAGCGTGGTGAGACCTGAATCCAAGCCAAGCTGCAAAACCAATCACAGCAGCTGTTACTTAGTCCCTGCAGCAGCGTTATCCAATGAGGAACGAGTTAACAAAGAGCCTTCGGCTGTGGATCAGTGAGCGTACTTGGCCGATCTCGCAGCAGACGACATAGTGTGGGAGGGTTCAAGGTCGGTGCGGTTTTGGCGGGAAAAACCGGGTGTTTGCAATGGGATAAGAATTGTCATCTGCTGCCACCATAAAAGGCGGGAAAATGGGGTGCAGCCGGAAGTGATCACGGCGCAGACGCACTAATCACACACGGCAGTGCTGACTCTGGTACAGAACTGTAAGGTCTTTAAGAGTCACATTACGGGCAATGGCCGCTAGGAGTCGCCATCATGGGTCAATGCAGCTTTGGTGAGTAACTCACCAGAGCTATATCCATGCATCATGCCGACCCCACAGGGTTGATACAATCCAAGAGGGTCGTTATGATGCACCAATGAAGTGCTGGTGAGCAGACTCACCAGCACTTCATTGGTTCATCATGCCGACCAATGGGCATGATACACTCCTGCAGCAGCAGCCCCTAAAGGGTTAACATTAGGAGGCAGGTAGTTGTTAACAGCTATGGTAAGTGGTGATGGGGTGAATTAATGGCCGCTTACAAAGTCCCCCTGTCGAAACAAAGGACTCAGCAGGCATTATTACATAGACTCTGCTTGTACTAGCTGTTGGCCTACTCTATAGAGTGTAGGCTTACTCTATAGAGTGTAGGCCTACTCTATAGAGTGTAGGCCTACTCTATAGAGTGTAGGCCTACTCTATAGAGTGTAGGCCTACTATAGGTAGTGCCAAAGCAAAGGACCATGAGTGCTCAGCCAAGAATCATGTTCTTATAATCTGAGATAATCTTACCTTGTTTTCTTGAAAGTAGACGCATTGTCCACCTTTTTTTTTCTAATATGAAGAATAGTTATTTTTCATCTGTCTTCAGTGTATACAGTTTTTATATACTTTTTACACCCTTCACCTATCAAATTATCGTGCTTAGAATAGCCTCAAAATGACACCTTACCCACAGACGTTTGTTAGCAGACGTCAGTTCTATGGTTTCCTTCACCCACTCACCTGCAATAAACATGGAAATAGGATATCATTATACAAATGTGGCACCAGAAATAGTTATATACATTTTGGGACATGGATATCTAAAATAATAGGACATACTGAGATAAAGGGGATACCGGTAGAACGCCTACACAGTGCAGGAAGGCATTTCTTAATATGGTATGACTGAATACAGCCACTGAAATTTAGAACTCTCAAAATTAGAGTGGGCGATCATAAGTATTGTGCTACTACTGCTCTGAACGATCAGTTTAACTACATAGGGTTTGATAGGGCAGTCGTACCAGTGCAATCATAACTGACCACTAGCTGCAGTGCTGTAATGGCATAAGAGTGAGAGACCCCACTACAATTTGAAGGGGTCTAGTCGTACCATCTTGGGAAATGCCTTCCAGGACCATAATGGATTCGTACTGTGAGTAGTATATGGAGATGTGCCGCGTACACGAGTGCCGCGTACACGAGTAGTATATACAGTACGGCTTTTGTACCGGGACATGTATATATCCACACTACTGGTGTTTCTACTGTAAATAATACTTCACGTCTTCATTGTTGTATTGTATGTCAAGTTTTTATATCGTCTCATCAGCTTTCTGCAACTAGACGCTAGGAGGTATATGGGAGCGGTGGGGCGTGGGCGAGTGGTGGTGTGGTGTGTTTGTGGGAGATAGTACATGACGGGGTCCTGTAGTCTCTCTGGGTTGGCTTAAGATAGATGATTGATTGATTGATTGATTTGTGTTTTACAGCACTTTAGCGGCACTAAGTGGCTATCCCGTGCTTCACAGGTTGATAATTTAACAGAGGAATGTTTCAGTGCCCGCGCATATGTGCACCACACACATCCTGAGGGGATAGGAAAGAGGAGATATAGACCCTTTTAAATGGGCTAGGGAAGCCCGCAAGATAGATGATGATTTATGATAGACATATGCGAGAATGTGGATGTGGTGTGTAGCGGTGAGGGGGTCAGAGTGGTAGAGGGAATCCTGTAGCTAGGGGGGGGGTAGGGATGGAGAGGGGTGTAGGGTAAGAAATGTGTGTATAGTGGTAGTGGATGAGGGGAGGAGGAGGCTAGGGACAAGATAGATGGATGAGGGATCCATGTAGCCCCAGTAGGTGTAGAGGCTGGAGTAGGGTAGAGTAAGATATAGATGGATGGGGTGGTATGGAGGTATGGTAGGTTATTGGCTGTGTGTACGGGGTGTGGGGGTGGGTGGGTAGCAAGCTGGAGGCTGGGTATACTGTAAGTTAAATGTGATTGAAATAACGGTGCAATCCTCATCCCAAAGTTGCCAGAGATCCATCTTTATTTTCACAGAGATTCCTTTATATTTCGGTATCAAGGTACTGCCACCTGAGGCGTCTTGTAAAAGCTATACTGGTATAATGCTATTCAATTATGGTAGTCCACTGTTAAGTTTTACAATGATTCCTGGTGGATTCAACAGTTACCTTTTGCAGTTCAGACTTTTTACTGTGTGTAGGGAGTGGGGTAGGGGTGGGACACTTGGGGTCGGGTAGGAATAGATATAGATGGATGGGGTTGTATTGTATTATAGGCACCCTCCAGGCACACCCAGGAGGAGGGTAGGAGGGAAACCAGGCGCAGAATTAGGTCACCTGATGGATGGCTGTATGCTGGGTACAGAGAGGTGGGAGAGAGGGGAGGGATAGGAAGTGCTGCTTGAGGTGATAGGGAAATGGGATATGGAAGGGTGTGTTCGATGTTTACATGTCATAGTGATCGGGAATAGGGTATGGAGATGGGTATAGGGGCAAGGATTGTATCTAAACTTCTTGATAGGGGTGCGTTCGAATTAGGATATCTCATTGTAAACTTCACCTGAACCATTTAAAGGCTGTGGAGGGGAGTCACCAGCACTTCATTGGTGCATCATGTCCAGTCATGATGCACTTCATTGGTGCATCATGTCCAGTCATGATGCACTTCATTGGTGCATCATGTCCAGTCATGATGCACTTCATTGGTGCATCAGGATTATGGACATGATGCACTCTTGTAGGGCTATGGGGTGGACACGAGTGTTCAATATATTATATTCAAACAGAATATCCTTTAAACATGCATTATTTATAAGCTGTATACGGATAGAGGGAAGCACTCGAATCCTGAGCTCAAATTGCTCTATTAAACTGATCATCCCGTCATGAAATTGTTGTAGGGATTGTATTTATAACATAGCTGTTATTAGTGTTGTACTTGACAAGTTCTAGGAATGTGAACAAACGACCTAAAGCTCCATTTAAGGACGGCGTCCTAGTCATTACTTGGTTACAATGGGTGGTTTATGGACGCTATCAGACGCTACCCTTGTCTTATCTATGCTACCACACCACCCCTAAATAACACCTACCCTACTCCAACACGGCCATATGGAAAAGGTGGTCCATGAGGTCCTATCCAATGAACAGCAGCACAGCACTCCTAAATAATACCAGGCCATTTAGAAAGGGGGCTCCATGAGGCGCCGCATAGAGCATCCACCCTTGTCTTATCTACACCAGCACACCACCCCTAAATAACACCAGGATCTACACCAGCACACCACCCCTAAATAACACCAGGGATCCTCTAACACGGCCATGTGGAAAGGGTGATCCATGAGGTACTGTATGGAGCAGCCATATATGTGGCCATCCATTCAATGCACAGCAGCATAGAACCCCTAAATAACACCTGACCATCTCTCAACACGGCCATGTAGAAGGGGTCATCCGTGGGTACTAACCTGGATCATCCATAAGTGTGGCCAACATGTCCTATCTATACAGTACCAGACCACCCCTAAACAAAACCTGAATAAAGCATCCTAAAGTCCAGTCAGATCGAAGGGGGTGATCCAGGAGGCCCCGATTGGAGAATCCTTATAGGTGGCTGATTAGAAACGCCCATATTACCTCAACCACTTAAGCTAAAAAAGAATTACCCCACGTGAGCTAGCAGAAATAAGAAATAACAGATATACATTTTGTGCTTAGAGGATAATGTGAGGATGTTCTACAACCATGGAACACACACTCACTCCATGCACTTTTGTCCATGACCTTTTACACTCCCCATATACCGATATTTCAAAATCTAATGAGTATAAGCCTACAATCATATTCATGGTAAATTGCCCGATATAGAATCTATTACCTCATCTTACATACCTCATATATTAGGAAATAAACACAGGGTACTGATAAACAATCAATGCACTACTTTATTTTCTCTGATCTCACACAAGCCCCTGTCTCATCTAAGCGCCTGTAGTTACATGAGACAAAGGTCTAAATTGAAAAGTGTCAAAAGGGTGATCCAAATAATCTAAATCACTTATCAAAAACTGCTTTTAACTAATAATTCAAATATTCCCTGTCTATTTATAATTGAACTATAGCAGCTTGGGAGTACTATTATGTTGTATTTACGGCAGGTAACGCAGTTCTATGAGAAACACGGAAGTGTGGAGGGGAGATGCTTAGCACGTGAATTCATTGGTACCAAGATATAGATGTCAGCCAAAATAACACGGTGAAAAACACACCGTGAATGGGCCCATAACTTGTCCCCTCCTGCCCCCACTACCTGCCTCCCCCCTAGCCACCCGACTTCCACCACGGCCCAAGTGGCACCGCAGCGCGGCAGGAGTCGTAACTATGAGTTATGTCACCTGCGTCCGCCATTTTATGATGTCTTCATCCGGGTCCCCGTGAACCATCAATCGGCGGTATGAAAGCTTTCTCCGGTGTCCGTGAGAGGGCAGCACGGGTGTACGACGGGGCTTATCGTGACGTGCTGACTCCTATAAATAACGTCATGGCTACTACGTCCTAACCCTCTAGATCTTTCAAGGCTAAAACAGCATAGGGAGCCGAAGCAAGTCCCGCGAGATTCATAGATGGCGGAAATATAGCCTCAGGCCGTGTCACTCAGAAGTAGGTCACAGTAGTGAGAGATAGGGCCAAATTTTCTAAATATTTTGGTAGCCATACCCTTGAGATTTTCGGGATGAGTCTTCAATATTCTATGAGTCAACAGCATAACTCCATACAGCTGACTCCATTTTGAAAATTGAAGAGGAGTTTTAGAGAAATATTGATGTAAGTTAAACCCCCTATCCCTTCAACACTGTGACCTATTTACGACTGGCACGGTTACGTCATAAAACGCCCCTGTTCGAGGCTAAAATCATAGGTCCGCAGAAACGACTTCGGTTCTCTATTAATGCAATACACCCATTGGTATTGCTAGTCGCAATGCATTGATGCCCTCAGGGCTACTTATGCATCAATGCTACTTGAACTTCATGCATCAGTTCTACCCATAGAAATAAAAATAACCCCTGGGTTGACGCACTCCAGGAGGGTTAGCATGATGTACCAATATTCTGACCTAGCGGGATACATTATTGACCAATGAGGAAATTCCTTTCATTCAGTGCAGACTTTTCAGGGTGCATTACATAACACCTGGTACCCATCAGCTGGCTGTTATCAGTCCTTACCTCGCAAGATACCAGCTTCAGCAGGGGTCAGCCCACTAAGGAACACGCTAACCAGGAATACGGCCTTAGCTGGTTTGATTATCAGCCAATGAAATAACACCAACTATTCACTGCGGTCCTCCCGGGGGCCAACTGGTACCCATCTGATAGGTTTTATCAGTAGAACTCGCTGATAACAAGCTTCAGTAATGGCAGTGCCCATGGGACAACCTGCTAACTGGGAAAACTGTTGTCGGGTAGACTAGCCTGGAAGGCATTTCTCAAGTTGGTACGACTAGACCCCCTTTAAGTCGTAGTGGGATCCCTCAGTTAAATGCCAATACAGTCTGCATCTATAGTTGTCACTAATATTTGCACTGGTACGACTGCTCTATCAAACCCTATGTATTTACTGCATTGTGTGCTGATCGTACAGAGTAGTCGTAGTGTGTTACTTACAATCACCCACTCTGATATTGAGGGTTTCATGTCGTACTGGTTGTGTCTAGTCGTACCATCTTGGGAAATGCCCTCCAGCACTTCTTTGGTACGTCATGGTAACCCATTCAGGGGTAGATCGACTTAGTGTATGAGTGCAGTCCATGCAGTTTACCAGTGCACTGAAAACATGGAAGATCCAAAACTAGTCAGCAGTGACCACTTTAGGTCCTCAAGTTGACGATACCTAAAACTACAACTTTAGGTAGTCAAAATGTTGACTTTAGGATGACAATACTGACAGTACAGAGTCATCATATTTACGACTCAGGTCATCAGGATGATGACCTAAAGTCCTCATTTTGACTACCTAAAGTTGTAGTTTTAGGTATCGTCAACTTGAGGACCTAAAGTGGTCACCACTGACTAGTTTCGGATCTTCCATGTTTTCAGTGTGCTGCACTGATGTACATCATGACACACATGCAATAATGTGCTACTCAGCCCTTACAGGGTTACGTCACGTCATGTGTACTACGTCATTTAAAGACGCCGTGTTGGGACGCAGGTACTAGGGCCATATTGAACACTCTGGCTACAGCAGACATGTCCTACCCCACGTCTATGTCGTAAAATAGACATCGTTAAAGATAAAGTCGGAATAAAGTACTGCTACGTCACGAGCCAGACCTACGTCATAAAAAAAAAGGCTGACATCAAAGACTAGACGTGATAGTGATAGATCATGTCACTAAGACTACGTCTCCACCTAGACCTTACAAAATATACTTGAGGAGGGTCGGCACGATGCTCCAATGAAGTGCTTGCGAGCCGACTGTTCATTAGTGCACCGTGACAGCCAATGGGCACGATGCACTCCTGCATCAGCGGCCCTTAAATGGTTAAGGACGCTGTAAAAACAAGAAAAATGTGGCAAGGATCACGGATAGGAGTTGCCATGGATGACGTCACTGATGATGTCACGGTGACTGCATGACGTCACTGGTGACGTCATAGGCAAACCGAAAACATCATGGAGTTGCAAGGTCACTACGCCCTCAAAGGGTTAAGTCACGTCATGGGTAGTACGCCATTTAGGGACGCCGTGTTGGGACGCAGGTACTGAGACTTTAGGGCCATATTGAACGCTCAGCCTGTTATATAGAGACTTCAGCACACATCGCGGATACTCCATGTCTATGTCGTAAACTAGACCTTCTTGTCAAAGATGAAGTACTGCTACGTCATGAGCAAGACCTACGTCATAAAAAAAAGCCTGACATCCAAGACTCAAGCAGCAGCTAATGGTGATAAATCTACGTCTTCACCTATAGAGCTATTGCAAAAAGAAACTTGGAAGTACATCGAAACGTTGGTATAGACACGCCATTACAACGTCATGTGGTAAAAACACAGTAGCTAATGCAGGCAACTCTTATGCAAAAACATATGGCGTTCTCAACAAATATTGCATCTGGATATTGAATAATCCCCGTATAACACTGACAGTCTAAAGACACCTTCTGTACTTCTGTGGAAATAACAGCGAAAGCTTCAAAAGGCTCAAAGTTGGCGGATAACCATAATTATTTTTACAGTATATTTTCAAGGGGCTGACGCTATCCAGAGACTGTCCTGGTTCACATCTGCTCAGTGTCTGCTCTGTCAGACACGATCAGTTCACTGCTTCAAGCTACGTTCAACAACTGGCTCAACAACTGTTTTCTACTTAAGCGAGGAGAGAATTACTCCTGAAGCCATTCAGGCCTTTGTAGCTTTTACTTTCACACTATACTTAGTCATCAAAGGGACATAGTGTCTTTCCTTGTAATTTGTTTAATTTGAGGCTAATGTTTCCCAGCCCTTTAACCCGTTAAGGCTGCTAATGCAGGAGTGCATCATGCCCATTGGTCGTCATGATGCAATAATGAAGTACTGGCGAGTCTGTCCATCAGCACTTCATTGAAGCATCATGGCAACCGTCAGGGACTGTATATCAACCCTGTATGGTCGGCATGATGCATTGTAACCCTTAAACTCCCTGTGCTGCATATATGCGGTCCTATAGCACTGTATTTGGGAAATACAGGGATGGAAAGGGTTAACGTCCCTTGAAGGGTTCAGGGATGCCTACTCCTTTCTATCATTGTACACATATATGTCATAGCGACTTTCTTGAAGGTCAAATCAGCAAAATCAAAAACTTCATTCAGTCAAAGTTATTATACATGTGCATATTGAAATAATCAATTGAACATACACAATCATTCAAACACTTATAATTCTATGACAAGTTCGTATTAAAGCGACTGGACTTAATGCATATTACCAATATAAGCAAAGATATGGTTAGGACTACAATCTCAAGAGACTTGCAGGTATACATATCAAATAAATCTATACAGTGTACAGCAATACATCGTCTCTGCACATACATTAATACAATACATACATCTAGAATTACCCTTCCACTTTGATAATTGCGCATACAAGTTACTAATATCTAAGACTGCCTTTCTGATAAATTATTCCCTTTGAGGGGAGTGAAATGGACTGGTTGCCATGGAGATATAGGCTACAGTGACCTACATGAATTGAAGACAGTACCGCGGTGAATGTAACAGTCCCGTACTGACTGGTGTTTGTTATTTCCTGCTGGACTGCTGTGTTGTTATTGCCAGTAGTGATAATTCCTGCCACCAGAGGGAGCATGCAGCAGTCACATGATGGGCGTTATGGCGGCCATCTTGGATTCAAGATGGCCGTGATCACGTGTTGGTACTGTAGTAACAGGTGTAAATGGTAACTATGTTACAGGAAATGAACCCTTCAAGGTGCAGAAATGGCTTTATTGTACCTTATCCTTTGGTGCTCACAACGCAAGAATATAGCCCCAGTCTCACGAGAGAGGTATTCTAGGGAATACCTCTCTCGTGTATGGGGATGATGGTCCCCATTTTCTAGGGAAGATTACTAGGCGAGGTACCTGCATAAAAATAAGCAACCAGCGGAAAAAACTTCTTTTACCCACAAATGCTATAGGTGCCAGAGACGACTCACGCTAGTGGTCGAGCTTGGGCCAGACTGATATAGCCCTGTCGAGCTGCTCGTAATATTCATTTACATTTGTTGCGTCATGGTGACAAGAATACATTTCACATGGAAATGGATGTATTGTGTGGCAACGGACAGCATGTATTGGGTCCTAGATTCTATTGACGTGAAAAATGCTGACCACTTTCCCTTTGATCTTAGAGAGAGATCAAAATATATAACTATTCAACAATTGATATGAGAAATAAAGAAGAAGTTTGCACTGACATTCAATGACAGCGAAGAACTTTGGAGCACTATGTTACCCATAGAGCGTGTGAATGTGATATCAAACTATTAGTTACAGTATAATGACTCCTGAATGTGCACCTAATGTTCCTTCTGCCCCCTGCTGGCGGTATCAGGGGGTATCAGTCTCACTCACATAGTAAACAAACACTTTGTGACCTCTTCCTGTCACCTGGTATCATTTACTGTATGTATACCTGCAATATTAGGAGAGATACCATAGAAATCCAAAGTTCTCTTTTATCCATTTATTCAATTATGGAGATATTCATTCAATTATTCAACTGTTTATCTATTTGAATACTTTCAACGACTGCACTTTAGGAAATAATATTTGCATTTACCAAACATCTCAATAAACTGTATAGTGAATGATTGTATGAATCTGGGGTGCAGTGAAACTTTTTTAATCTCCACAATCAAGACCATGAAAACAGAACAGGACAGAATTGCGTTAAACAGTTAATTTGAGCAAATCTGTAGATGAACATTTCTGAAATCATACTCTGGGGACAAAATTCGAATAAAATATCTGTGTGTGAGACTTGATATAACATGAAGCAACTTGATATTGTACAAAATGCAGAACTGTCCTGCACAGGGAGATGGGAATTTATTGGTATTAAGAATTCTAAATATATATACTTAGTAAATTTGATCTGTAGATGGAACACAGAAATTTCTGAAATGAGACAAAATTCTGAAAGCTTATATCTCTATGTAGGACCTGATAGAACATCAAAGTAATTTTAGAGTCTCCAGAAATGCACAGAAAGGCTAGAGTTTATTAGAAGTTGAGTTTGGCTTTGTATCATACAGATTCCGATAGAAAATCCCCTATATCTTTTTATATATATATATATATATATATATATATATATATATATATATATATATATATATATATATATATACACACACACACACATATATATATATATATATATATATATATATATATATATATATATATAATGTGCAATATAAGATTTCATGTCACAGAGATGAGAGTCATATATTGTAATACAATGTACAGGCACAGGACCTCTGAGTGTATAACATGAGGAGCACAGGACCTTTACCTGAACTTGTAAACGTAGAAGATTAAAAATGTTGCCCCTTTGAGGCCTGCATAGTGTTTTAGTGCACTGCTTTTTTTTCAAAATGTTTGATGCATAAGCGCATCTTCTGTGAGTTACACGCCGGTGCTGCATTTATGTATCATGCTGATACACCACTATGTCGCTATGATGCATCAATCCAGCGCTGCTTAGTAAGCCAACAAGGGTATCATGTCAATTGGTAGGCATGATACACCAATGAAGTGCTGGCAAATCTGTACAGAAACAGTGAATGATATCTATAATACAAAAGTGCTGATGCCGCCAACAGACTTTCCAATTGATTTCTAGTCGTATGGGTGTTTTGTTCTTCCCCTTTTTCTTTCAATTTTCTTTTTTCTTCTTTTTCTTTTGTTCACTTTTCTTCATAATTTCTCTTTGAATCTTTCAATAATCTTGTCGTTAAAGCTTTCTTTCTTGATGTACATGTAGAATGATACCTCCAGCCCGTTTACGCGGGGTATAATTCATTTGTATGTCTGTTGAGAAGATGTATCCAAAAACCACTCCATTGAAACATAAGCCAGACCTGACTCGTTACACCAACATGGAGTTTCTAACACCCTGGGAGTTCCTTCTACTTGTACATTGTATATAGGCTGTGTGAGGCTGTCCCTACACACTAAGTCACACAGACTGTGGGTGTGAGGGGATGCAATAACCCTTTTCGGTAAGTGCAGCACACACGATAATGCCTCTATCCATTGTCCTTGCTAGGCATGATGCACCAATGCAGTAATGGTGATTCTACTCACCAGCCCTGCATGGGTGTATCATGCCAACAGTGTATCAGATCCATAGAGTGGGCAGCATAATGCATCAATGTAGCCCTGCAGAGTTCCTATTGAACCAGGGCTACATCCAAGTCTCATAACGACCAATGTCCACAGTTGGGGAAAGCCTGACCATCATCATGGCGGTCTTGGAGCAGAATGATGCTTTGAATCCTCTAAGAACGACTAGCTAATGCATTAATGCATCATGGTCAAGAAAACAGACTCGCTAGCACTTCATCAGTGTATATTGAAGACCAATGGGCATGATGCACGCCTGCATCAGCGGTCCTTAAAGGGTTAAAGTGCTGGGATGGGGGTGGGAGGCGGGAGGGGATTGAGACGGACGACTTGTCGCTCTTTTTGGATGTCTGTGAGCGGGGTTAAAAGAGCACCACGGGAGATGAAAGACTTAGAGAGGAATGAATGGGGGATGGGTCTGTGAAGAGGCCAGTCACCCCACACTCTGAAAAAGAATGTCTTCGAAATAATGGTGCATTACTTGTCCTAAATGTGCCAGAGATCCATTTTTATTTTCACAGAGATTCCTTGTACATTTGTATACCATACTGCCACCTGGGGCTTCTTACAATAACTACTGTGTTGCAATGCTTTTCAATTACAGTGGTTCACTGTTCAATTTTACAGTGATCCCTGGTAGATTCAACAGTTATTTTTTACAGTGCGTTGCTCATGGAGCTGCTTGAGATCAAGATGTCCGGGGGGGGGTGGGAATTACAGAAGGCATAATGGTAGACGTGGAGGGGGAGGGGGTGAAGGACAGGAAGAGAGAGAGGAGGGACATGGAATGGAGAGGAAGGAAGAGTGATGTGAGTGGGAGGGAAGAGGGGGGGGAGGCCAGTCACTAGACTGCTCATGTGGTGGGGATCAGGTTGTACAATAGGGAGGAGGTAGGGTATCTGTGCACGGGTGTGTATGTGTGTGGGGGACTCTGTGGGATGTGGGAGGCAAGGAGAGAAGACTGTGCAAGAGAAAGGGGGAGAGGAATGAAGGCTAGACACAGAGAAAGGAGGGGAAACTAGAGGCTTGGGGTAGGGGGGGAGGGGAGAAGGAGAGGAAGGAGGCAGAGTCTGTAAGGAATTGAGAGGAGGAAATAAATGAAGGGCATAAGCGAGACAGAAGAGAAGGAGGGATGGCTAGAAGGAGCAATGCGTGGTGGAGGGTGAAGGACTTGGTATGATACAAGATGGAGCAAGGTTGTAATTTTAAGGTGTTACCCTCGTGTATAATGTATTACTACCAGGTCGGGGCCCGAGGCGATACACCGTACCCACACATACAGGGGTGTACTAACGACTGTAGCGCCACCTGGACTCCTGAACGGATCCATATTGGACAAATGGTTCAAACACGTTTCATCTGTCAAAATTCGGCCGATTTCAAGAGACCCAACTTGTTACCAGTACACGTAGTGGCTCAGTGTTTGAGAGAGATAGATGTGAAGATCCTTTTCACTTACACCTCTGTGTGTCTGTCTGGGGATGAGGCAAGAGGGTAAATGAAGTGATAGGGAGTGATGAAACTTTTACATGGTTTAATGGCTGTTTAACCATTTGAAAGCCACTAATGCATCGATGCATTATGCTCACTGGTTGTCATGATGCATTAATGGCATTTAACTCACCAGGGCTGCATTCATGCATCATGCTGACCGTACAGGTTTGATACACTCACCAAGAGTCGGCATGATGCACTTATGAAGTGCTAGCAAGGAGAGTCACCAGCACTTCATAGGTGCATCATGTTGACCAATGAGCATGATGCATACAGACAGTGCTTGAAGGGTTAACTTGAATCTAAATGCTTCAAAATATTTGGCCGAGTAACTCGCTGACCCTTCAGGTTCGATACTCACACAGACGGCTGGCATGATGTACCAATGGATAGCGGGTGAGGCAGTGGTGGATTTAGATGGGGGGCGCAGGGGCGGGCCCCCTCTCCTTTTTACCTGTACTTAAGAGTTCATCTACCTCTTTTTACCCTAGAATTTAACTAAAATTAGGGCTAAATAAAGGGCACACCCCCTCCTTTTCAAAATCCTGAATCCGACCCTGGGTGAGTCGACATGATGCACTAATGAAGTGCTGCTCGAGGATCCAGTTCGAGTCTGCTGACCAGCACTTGATTGGTGCATTATGTCAACCAATGGTCATAATAATGCACTCCTGCATCAGCAGCCCTTTAAGTGTTAAAGGATTAATCCCTCAGACAGCCTGCAGTGCATGTGCATATTAACCTAGGCCCCTACTGTATATATATATATATATATATATATATATATATATATATATATATATATATATATGTACTACTGTACTACTCACTGAGAGACCTTTAATTAAGGGCTGCTATTGCTTCGAGACTGACATGGGCGCCTGGTGTGAGATATCTGCACTACTACCAATACTTAGGCCTCCGTTTACTGATACTGCTGTAGCACCCAGGAGTAAGGCTATGACTGAGTTGGTAAACCAAAGGCTGGAAGATGTGAAATAGGTAGGGTTGGTTCATACTAGATCCTCCATGAGGTATGTAAGATGGAAGGGATTGTGTACAGGTGTTTATGGCTGTAGCTGTGTGAGCAGCTCAGACTAAGAGAGGAGCCACTCCCCCAAATACCTGTCAGACACATGCCCAATACAGCTACTGAACAGACATTTACATGTACATTAAATGAGGTATGTAGTATAGGAGCAGGTATAGTCAGTGGGTGGGAGTAGCTCATGGTGAGAAGAACAGCTCATGGTGAGAGGAACAGCTCAGTGTGAGGGGAGCAGCTCAGTGTGAGGGGAGCAGCTCAGTGTGAGGGGAGCAGCTCAGTGTTAGGGGAGGACCTCAGTGTGAGGGGAGCAGCTCAGTGAGTAGACTAGTATGAGTTGAGCATCTCGGTGGTGTGAGACAGGAGCCACTCCTCCTGTACCTGTCAGCTCAATGCTTCCTCCAGGTGCTGATAGAGAACATGACTACAGCAGCAGACTACAGGAGGGATCCATCCCACACCTGCAGCTAGCATAAACAGCACAAACATGATACACACCTCCCCGGATACCTCTCACCTTTAAACCTTTACAGGCAGCGAATGGTATGGTATAATCAATGTTACCATCATACCTTAGTGCTATTGTCAAGAAAAGGGTTTGCCATCATCACAGCCACTTCTATGTTAGGGGGATATCAACTCACCTAAAACAGACAAAAAACATGACATTTAGACACAAGACATATGTTAAGTGAAAGTTCTTCCATCATGTGTACTTGCTGCCATAAAATGAACTCTAATGTACCATGCCCATTTCTTGTCATGATGCATGAATGCAGCCCTGGTGAGTTACTCACAAGGCCTGCATTCATGCATCATGAGCAGTCTCGCCAGCACTTCATTGGTGCATCATGACGACCAATGGGCATGATGCAGTCCTGCATCAGCGGCCCTTAAAGGGTTATTCACAAGGAGTTCTGTTCTGCCCGTATAGGCCTTCTTGCTTTATGCTTAATATATATTTTCTTTTATTCCTGGATTTGTCTAGAATTCCTCACTTATTTTTTTTTTTCTATTCACCCTCACTTATACGAAGTATTTTTTGCCTCGATAAAGCAAGTCCCTGTACTATCATATTCCCTTCATCCGCTAGCTGAATGACCACTGGAGAATTGCTATACAGGTTCACTGGACGAACTAAGGCTGTGGAAGCACCCCCTGACTTATTCCTTCTGTGATAGATATGATATATAGCTTCTCCAGATACTGAATACCATTTGCTACTCCACCAACAATGGCCAGAACCATCCATCCCAATATCACCCCCTCTAGTTTTATAGTCCTATATATTGTGTTCTTTCACTACACCGTCCAATCACCAACGTCTAGAGCCCTGTGTACAATGACAAGGGAATACCTCACCCCCACCCAAGTCCACCTGAACAATGCCCAACCATCCCTTTAACACTTTAAGGGCCGCTAATGCATTAATGCATTATGCTCATTGGTCGTCATGATTTATGGGTCCTTGGTAGGTAACTGCTAAGTAACCCACCAGGGCTACAGTCATGTATCATGCTGTCCTTATAGTGTTTGATTGATACTTTTCAGGAGAGTTGATATGATGCTTCAATGAAGTCCTGGCGAGCAGAATCTTCATTGGTGCATCACCCCAACCATTCGGCATGATGCACTCCTGCAATAGTGGTGGTTAAAGAGTAAGTAAGACACAGCATGATGCATCAATGGTTTATAAATGTTCATCTACCAGCATGATGCACTGGTGTAGTGTCATGCATGCATTCGTGCATCATGCTGAATGATTGCATCAAAATTTTAGAGCAGCATGTTACACAATTGCAGCACAGGGCATGATGCAATAATGCCAAGAAAAATAAAAGGTGTGTTTCCAGTAACATAGCTCAAAGAGCTAGGGTCGGTAGGTCGGATTTTTTTCTTTTTTTTTTTTCTTTTTTTTTACATTTATATAGGAAATGTTAGGGCATTTGTCAATGGATGTATCAAATTCTTTGATTTCATTGTAAAATAATGATAGGAAAGTGACAACTGTGAGAGAGGGGAAGAACACGAAAAGGATACAGGAAAAATCCTCAAAAAGTAATGAAAAATTTCTTTAAAAAATGAGAAAAAATTCTTCAAAATCACGAAAAAAAAAATTTGCCCCTGTTTTCCTAGGGTTGGTCTGGTTACCGGAAACAAACCTTTTTTTTATTTGGGCTAATGCATGGGCGGCCCTTAAAGGATCAAAGACTAAAAGGCCCACAGTCCCTACAGCACAGCATATCCCCCACTCCTTATCCCCTCCTTCTCTCTTGGAGGAAATCTCCAGCCTCGTATTGAGGACGAGGCTCCATGGCGGAATCAGATTGAGGCTGGAGGAGATTGAGGGAGGAGACCAGGCGGGGCCTGAGGACGAGTTTACACATCATATTGGCCCCTGGTGGACCGTCCAAATGTACGGGGGACACAAAGTGCATGATACACCGACCTTAACACTTTAACGGCCGCTAGTGCGGGAGTGCATCATGCCCATTGGTCGGCATGATGCACCAATGAAGTGCTGGTGGGACTGCTCGCCAGCACTTCATTGATGCATCATGATGACCCTCCGGGACTGTATTAACCCCGTACGGTCGGCATGATGCATTAATGCATCATACCGACCAAAGGGCATGATGCATTGATGCATCATACCGACCAAAGGGCATGATGCATTGATGCATCATACCGACCAAAGGGCATGATGCATTAATGCATCATACCGACCAATGGGCATGATGCATTAATCCATCATACCAATCAAAGGGCATGATGCATTAAATCATTAGCGATCCTGAAAGGGTTATGTCTTGGAGGAGCCCATTCCTGATACAGTGAAGCGGTGCTTGAGACAGCGGCCGGCGGGGGAGCTGGTGAGTTACACTTGGCCTACTGCAGCGCTCGCTGCTCCTACTGCAGCACTCGCTGCTCCTACTGTCCTACTGCAGCGCTCGCTGCTCCTACTGCAGCACTCCCTGCTCCTACTGCAGCACTCCCTGCTCCTACTGTCCTACTGCAGCGCTCGCTGCTCCTACTGCAGCACTCCCTGCTCCTACTGTCCTACTGCAGCGCTCGCTGCTCCTACTGCAGCACTCCCTGCTCCTACTGCAGCACTCCCGGCTCCTACTGTCCTACTGCAGCGCTCGCTGCTCCTACTGCAGCACTCCCTGCTCCTACTGCAGCACTCCCTGCTCCTACTGCAGCACTCCCTGCTCCTACTGTCCTACTGCAGCGCTCGCTGCTCCTACTGCAGCACTCCCTGCTCCTACTGTCCTACTGCAGCGCTCCCTGCTCCTACTGCAGCACTCCCTGCTCCTACTGTCCTACTGCAGCGCTCGCTGCTCCTACTGCAGCACTCCCTGCTCCTACTGTCCTACTGCAGCGCTCGCTGCTCCTACTGCAGCACTCGCTGCTCCTACTGCAGCACTCCCTGCTCCTACTGTCCTACTGCAGCGCTCGCTGCTCCTGCTGCAGCACTCCCTGCTCCTACTGTCCTACTGCAGCGCTCGCTGCTCCTACTGCAGCACTCCCTGCTCCTACTGCAGCACTCCCTGCTCCTACTGTCCTACTGCAGCGCTCGCTGCTCCTACTGCAGCACTCCCTGCTCCTACTGCAGCACTCCCTGCTCCTACTGTCCTACTGCAGCGCTCGCTGCTCCTACTGCAGCACTCCCTGCTCCTACTGTCCTACTGCAGCGCTCGCTGCTCCTACTGCAGCACTCCCTGCTCCTACTGCAGCACTCCCTGCTCCTACTGTCCTACTGCAGCGCTCGCTGCTCCTACTGCAGCACTCCCTGCTCCTACTGCAGCACTCCCTGCTCCTACTGCAGCACTCCCTGCTCCTACTGTCCTACTGCAGCGCTCGCTGCTCCTACTGCAGCACTCGCTGCTCCTACTGCAGCACTCCCTGCTCCTACTGTCCTACTGCAGCGCTCGCTGCTCCTACTGCAGCACTCCCTGCTCCTACTGTCCTACTGCAGCGCTCACTGCTCCTACTGCAGCACTCCCTGCTCCTACTGCAGCACTCCCAGCAGTGACCACTCTAGGTCCTCAAGTTGACGATACCTAAAACTACAACTTTAGGTAGTCAAAATGACAACTTCAGGTCGTCATCCTGATGACCTAAGTCATCAGTATGACAACTCTGTACTGTCAGTATTGTCATACTGACAACTCAGGTCGTCAGGATGACGACCTAATGTCATCATTTTGACTACCTAAAGCTGTAGTTTTAGGTATCGTCAACTGGAGGACCTAAAGTCGTCACCGCTGACTAGTTTCAGATCTTTCAGGTTTTCAGTGTGATACACTGACCTTAACACTTTAACGGCCGCTAGTGCGGGAGTGCATCATGCCCATTGGTCGGCATGATGCACCAATGAAGTGCTGGCGAGACTGCACTTCAATGGAGCATCATGCCAACCCTCTGGGACTGTATTAACCCTGTAGGGTCGGCATGATGCATTAATGCATCATACCGACCAATGGGCATGATGCATTGATGCATCATGCCAATCAATGGGCATGTTGAAATCATGACGACCAATGGGCATGATGCATTAATGCATCATGCCAATCAATGGGCATGTTGAAATCATGACGACCAATGGGCATGATGCATTAATGCATCATACCAATCAAAGGGCATGATGCATTAAATCATTAGCGATCCTGAAAGGGTTATGTCTTGGAGGAGCCCATTCCTGATACAGTGAAGTGGTGCTTGAGACAGCAGCCGGTGGGGGCGCTGGTGTAGCAGTGGGGAGGGGAGACACGCACAATCTGGTAGTAGAAGGGGCAAACAGAAAGTACAACAGAACACATAGCGAGCTGCTCTTAGAACAATCAGACAGGCGGACAGAAAGAGTGGACGATGTATACCCGGGGTGGGTGGTAAGTAAGAGATGGCTGCATGGAAGACAAGAAAGAACGAGGCAAGGGGCAGACAGGTAGAGCCTTGGGACCCAAGCAGCATGAAAGTATCCAGGGAGAACCCCCCCCCCCCACACACACACACAAACAAATATTACCTTCTGACATCTCTAAATTGTTAAAAGTCAAAGAGCTTAAAGTGTTGCCCTTTGCATTTGTCCCCAATACAAGCACAGTCTACACGCACTGAAGCAGCCAGAGCGACTTGGGCAAACAGGGTAGAAACTGCACAGATAGAAACATTGGGGTGGGGGTAGTCGGGGAGGGGGTTGAGTTGAGGGAATAGGTAGTTGGGATGAGGGTAGTGGTGTAGGGTGGGGTTGATAAGGGGTGTAGGGCATGTTGTATACCACCCAATCTCTGCTTGGAGAGTGGAGGAGGTGGTTTGTGTACAAACCACTAGAGGGGGCGACGATAAGACAACGTGACGTCAGGACGATACACGAGGACGTCACGTCACGATAACAGACGACACAGACAAGGTTACATTCCTCAGGGATTCGCCAACATTTGACAGAGTATACAGTTAATATATAGTAACCCTTTAAAGGTCACTAGTAATGGAATATAGCATAAATATACAACCCGTGTGCGGTCATATTTATGCCATATTGCATTTATACCACCTTTTCCTCTATTTTGTATTAATTTCTTACCTGATATCCACAGAATATAGCCACGAGAAGACATTTTGTAAAAGCAAGCGGTACGGCCCGGGTCACCGCTCTGCGCGAAGCCATTGTTTTTGTTCCTTGCCGGGAGAGGAACCGCAGTGTTTACACACATTTTTCGTATTGAATCCAAACATGACAAATTGAGAAATTAACAGGTTCATATCCTTAGATAGTCTAGATGATCCCTACATACATATTATGTCCAACATATTCAAAATAAACAAGAATCCATTGATTTTCCAAAACGGTCCCAAATTTTTGGCGTCTTCCTTGTACGATGAGCAGATGACCTACATCTACATCTGGGCCACTGACACACTTTCGCCGGACAAGAAGGCGGGTGGGAATGGCTGCACCGCGACTCGCTTACGATGGAAAAATCAATGGATTCTTATTTATATTGAAGAAAATGGAGAAAATTAGCACGCATTCCTCGTCTATGGATCGAATACTTCTTGGGACTTTGATATTATAACATGTCAAGGTTGGAATCAAGACGTAAACTGAGTGCAAACATAGGACTAGGACTGAAGGTTAGAATTTATTTACTTTCGCATTAGATTTCATCACCGTACAGTGTGGCGCTATGGCTAACGTCCTCGCCAACCAGCACTGCGGCCGGGGTTCAATTCTCCTACGAGTTTGGACGGTTTTTCACATTGAAACAAAGGCGACACTGACTTTGTATGTTCGCCTAAAAAGCACATGTGCATATATGCTCTCATAATGCACTGGTAGGAGAGGGCATAACAGTAAGGGAGGTGCCAGAATAGTGGTATAATGTATTAAAACATCATGCTCATTGGTCATCATGATGCATAAATGCAGCCCTGAAAAATAACTCACCAGGGTTATATTCATGCATCATGCCGAAACGTTAAACAGTTACCGTCAGTTGAGTCATTTTCTTTTCTATATTTTTATTGTTTGCTAATCTGATCAATTTGATATAAGTAATACATTGTATATACAAAAAAATATGGCAGTGAAAATAAATCCCTTAAGAATATCACATGCCTTGGTTCACCCATGCAGGTAAGGTGAGTGGAAATGCGCATATAAAATCCTAGCGGAGTAATACAGAGACGGTATGGAGCATGATAGGGACACAGCAAGGATCATGAGATGTAAACTCCTCTCATCTCATTATATCCCAAAACTCTCAAGAGTAGCTCAGTGGGTCGGGAGAGGGAGGGGGTAAACAGAAAGAAAAGGTTTTTGGTTTCAGGTAAAACATATTAGGCCTAAGCCTCTAATTTTGGCAAATTCTGCAGCATAAACAACGTAAATAAAATTCTAACTATAGGCAGAATGGCTATGCCCTTCATATTATAGGTCCGAGGTACGCCATTGTGACAACAGTATTTTATACTAGGACATCATTGGAGTATAGAAGGGTATTTATGGTTAAAGAAAACCAATGGCATACTTAATTGATTGAACATTCCCAGAGAAGCTCTCTCTAGGTAGCAATATATTGGTGACCTGAGGTGACCCTAGATGACCTACATCTACACCAACCTGCTCTGAGCTGCTCTGAGTCATACAGTACAGGTGAGGGACTGTAGTCACGACCTGGGCGTGGTGCATGGTACGGAACATGATGGGATCACTATGAGCAACTTTAAACCTGAACACTTTCAGGACCGCTGCTGCATTAATGCATCATGCCCATTGGTCCTCATGATGAATTAATGCATCACGCCCATTGGTCGTCATGATGCAGGAATGCATCAGGCCCATTGGTCGTCATGATGAATTAATGCATCACGCCCATTGGTCGTCATGATGCAGGAATGCATCACGCCCATTGGTCGTCATGATGAATTAATGCATCACGCCCATTGGTCCTCATGATGAATTAATGCATCACGCCCATTGGTCGTCATGATGCAGGAATGCATCACGCCCATTGGTCGTCATGATGAATTAATGCATCACGCCCATTGGTCGTCATGATGCAGGAATGCATCACGCCCATTGGTCGTCATGATGAATTAATGCATCACGCCCATTGGTCGTCATGATGCAGGAATGCATCACGCCCATTGGTCGTCATGATGCATGAATACAGTACTGGCGAGTATTTGCCAACCCTACCAGAGTGATATACTCCTGGAGGGTCGACCTAATGCTCAAATGAAATTCTGGCAAGCAGTCTCACCAGCACTTCATTGGTGCATCATGACGACCAATGGGCATGATGCACTTCTACATCAGTGGTTACCCACCACATATAGGTCCTGGAGGTCTTCATGATACATTCGTGAGTGGTCGCTATGGCGTATCAGAGCAGGCCTGGTGAGACCTTTTTGGCACCCCCTCCTTTACCCTATAGCAACACATACTTTTTGGCACTGAAAACAAGTTAAATTATTTTGCCTCTTCCCTCAAAGCGGTTATTGCCTACCACCTGCCAAAAAGAAATTTGCCCCTTTAAAACCTATCACCCCCTAGTGTTAAAAACACGTAGGGTCTTACAGTCTGTAGTTCACGAAGAGTCATTATACAATGGAGAGGGTTCTCAGTGGCAGAACCAAAACTGCATTGCCAGGAGTGGGGTTCGAACCCACGCGCACATCGTCCATTGGATCTTAAGGCCAACGCCTTAACCACTCGGCCATCCTGGCTCTGATGACCACATATTTACAATTAAATTTTAAATATGCCTTTTCCTGTTTTCCTATTATGACATCCTCCTGCAATACTTGGCTGTGTGATTATATTGTTTTCTATAATCAAGACGATGGAAGTGAAAAGTTTGAATTCATAGTTTCAAACATTTATGCACGTGCTTGGTTTGTATGGGCCGGGATCCTCACTAGCTTGCTAAAGATGGATGGATCATGGCCTCATGGCCTCATGGCCTCCCTGGGCTGCTGCAGTGTAAGTAAACAAACACACGGTATTTACTGTCTACAAGTAATTTCCGCTGTGCACATTCACATTGAGCTTCCAATGCACAGCCCCCCCGCCACCCCATTCAACAAGACAGTCTACGTGTGTGAAAAATGCCACCGTTGTATGTGAAAACAAATTATGAGTCATAGAAGGCACATAATTGTAAGGGTCCTCTATTCTAGGTGTCGCGTAGTCCGCGAATAGAGGGGACTTGCAGGATAACTGAGATTTTTTATCCCATTTTATTAAAACTTACTACGTCTTATGGTATCGACCTAAAGTCAGGGTGCGCCTTATAGACCTGAGGATTGCATTCTATAGAAAAGTACTAACATGATAAACATTCGGCGTCTTATAGATTAGGTATGAACTTGGGGTGCGCCTTATATGCGAGGTGTGCCTTATACGAGTTTTTATTTTGGTATCACTGTAAGGAAGATATCATTAAACTAACGATGGATCTCTGACAACTTCAGGACAAGGATTTCACCGTTATTTTTTTTGGAGTTGCTTGCCGCGTAGCGGCTGGCAGCGCAGCGACCGTAGCAACTTCATTATGTTTTCGGTTTGTCAGTGACGTCACGGTCACCCTGTGACGCAATTTGTGACGTCATTTGTCGGCCGTGATGTCACATGTCGGCCGCAGAGTGGCAACTCCTAGCCGTGGTCTTTGCAACATTTTTCTTGTTACAGATATTCCTTGTAATACAGTGCAATACTCTTCTGCCACCTGGGGCTTCATTGTAGAAACTACGCTGCTTCACTGTACTGCCACCTGGGGCTTCATTGTAGAAACTACGCTGCTTCACTGTACTGCCACCTGGGGCTTCATTGTAGAAACTACGCTGCTTCACTGTACTGCCACCTGGGGCTTCATTGTAGAAACTACGCTGCTTCACTGTACTGCCACCTGGGGCTTCATTGTAGAAACTACGCTGCTTCACTGTACTGCCACCTGGGGCTTCATTGTAGAAACTACGCTGCTTCACTGTACTGCCACCTGGGGCTTCATTGTAGAAACTACGCTGCTTCACTGTACTGCCACCTGGGGCTTCATTGTAGAAACTACGCTGCTTCACTGTACTGCCACCTGGGGCTTCATTGTAGAAACTACGCTGCTTCACTGTACTGCCACCTGGGGCTTCATTGTAGAAACTACGCTGCTTCACTGTACTGCCACCTGGGGCTTCATTGTAGAAACTACGCTGCTTCACTGTACTGCCACCTGGGGCTTCATTGTAGAAACTACGCTGCTTCACTGTACTGCCACCTGGGGCTTCATTGTAGAAACTACGCTGCTTCACTGTACTGCCACCTGGGGCTTCATTGTAGAAACTACACAGCTTCACTGCATTAAATTGATGTTGGACTGCTGTTAGATTCAACGAGGATGTCTGGTAAATTCAACAGTATGGTCTAAATGAGCCTAAAGCTTTAAGATAGTTCCCATCAAGTTTGAAATCATGCCACCTGGCGATTTCACAGTGCTATTCATGTCTTTCACTTCGCCATCAAATCGAACACGAACCACATCGGTTTCACTGTAATAACTTGGCGTCCTTCCGTTTAGACCCATAGTCCACTGGGCCTCTTCGGCCAACTTTGGCCATACATTTCCTACACAAAAGTCGGCCGAAGAGGCCCAGTGGACTATGTGTATTAGACTGCATACTGTGGGTAGAATTGCCATTAACGGCCAGTATCTGAGAAGTACAACATAAAGGGGATTGACTTAACCCTTTTAAGACCGATGGCGGATCCATAATGACTTGCAAGGGCTAGATTCCTGTATCCTGCCAACCCTACAGGTTTGATACTCTCTCATGGGGTCGGCATGATATCCTCTTCTACTCTCGATTTCATTGGTGCATCATGACGACCCACGGACAAAGACCTTCCTCATTGGTGCATCATACAAACCAGTGGGCATGATGCACTCCTCCATTAGCAGTCCTTAAAGGGTTAAACTGGTGATTTCTTGGGTCTTTTCAGACCGGAAGCGGAAACCAAGAAGCAGACGACATTTAGCTAGGAGGGCGACTAATGGGCGTCTGTCGTGACTGCTGCGTCTCCCGCCAAAACCTCATCTATCACTAATCCCCCCCCCCCAATCCCATCCATTCAGTACCCCCACATCGCCTACATTTGGACCCCCCTCCACACACACACACACACACACACACACACACACACACACACACACACACACACACACACACATACACAACACCATCCATAGAGGCAAACTCTACTTTGGTGTGTTTTAAGTTATTTCATTTACTTTTTTAAGGTCCTCAAAGGTATCAAGAAACCTAATCACACGTATAATCATTCTTACCTTAAGATGTACCGTAAACCCCGCATATAAGGCACGGCTTATACCGAGGTAGTGGATCGTCCACTGGGTGCCGCCATTGCTGAAGGTGATTATCAGCTGCAGTGATATTTGGTGCCATTTCATTGGCTGATAATTATACCAGCTAAGTGGGTATGGACTCATGCCCATTGTGTGGCATACATGTATGTACACTGTCCATCCGCCACAAGGGTTTTGCAGTAGAGTGCATCTTATTCTGAAATAAAGTTGTGTCTGCTGTATGTATAAAACAGTGACCCGATGTGGATCCTGCTCCCGGGGGGGGGGGCACTTGCCCATGATTTGGATACTGACTGCAGCCCGACTCGCGGGAGCGGTGGATTTCCTAGAGATCCGAAAAAGGTAGGGCGGTGAAGTCCCTAATAGCAGGGTGGTGAATTTCCATCAGAGTGTATTGTTTATACTCCATACATATAAGGGCATAAAATGCCATCAAAAACACATTGCTGGTCAATAAAAAAGGAATTCTGAACCATACAAATGGATGAGGACAATAGCTTGGTTAAGGATAGAGGCTTGGAGGGGGGGGGGGTGGTCCAGGCACTATTTGGGATTTTTGAAAAAGGAGGGCAGTCAAAGTCCATCTTTCCCACTCAAGTAGGGTGGTCAGATTTCACGATTACTGAGAGATAGGGCGGTAGGGCGGTAGGGCGGCAGTTGAAGGTGACCTACAAAGAGTCAGTGCCCCCCGGGATCCTGCTGTATGCACTACAGCGGTATCTAAAGCCCATTTACAATTGCGGCTGGAGAGTGTAGAATTGCCCTTAACTCGTGTTGCAGCTTATTCCAAGGTAGCAGGTTGTCACATGGGCGCCGCCATTGCTGGAGCTTGTTACCAGCGAGTTCTACTGATAAGACCTATCAGATGGGTACCAGTTGGCCCCGAAGGACCGCAGTGAATAGATTGGGGTTCTCTCATTGTCTAATAATTAAACCTGCTAAGTCGAGGGGTTTTACATCTATGTAGGATATAGACCACATTCACAGGGCGCGTCTTTAAAATACGCGGGGGGGGGGGCGTCTTATATGCAGGGTTGTACCTTATGTAGAATTTAGGAGCGTCTTTAATTCTGAATAGAAAGAACATATCCCTTCCAAGCCTACAATCTCCCCTCCTCTCACCCCCCTACACACACTCTCCACCCCTCCCCCTCCCCCAATGTTGTGTGTACGGACGCCATGTTAGCGTCTTGTCTCGCTGCGTCCCAAACCAGCCAGAAATCGATGCCGCTTTATTTACTGCGGCACTCTTATCTGTCTCCAAACACAACCCCCATTTCCTATACTACTTCTTATAACAGCTGCACCACAAGCAGACATCTGCTTGGTGATACAGCACTGTGTGTGTGCATAGGTTCCGGTTCCGCACATAAGATCCCGCCATCCACGAAAAAAAAAACGAGAGCTGGCATATTTTGCTTCATTGATGTTGACCCTTTACGGTCCAGGGATGCCAGATTTCCTACCTCATTCCGAATTCACCAGCGCTACTTTCATGCATCATAGAATGCGGGCCGGATCAAATAGGAGGAATAAAATGTCAAAATATACCATAGTCGTGGACACTGACTTATATTATCATCATGGAAAAAGTGCAAAGTCATTGCCTTCATGACAGAATATCGCGAAATGCATTGTGGGTGATTCAAGATGGCGGTCTGGTTGACTGCGTTCTTCGGGCGGGATGAGAGGTTTTGTCCCTAATCATATTTTAGACATCATTGATGTTCTGTGGACATGTGTAAAAAGAATTATGTTCTTAATCTTATTTTATACAAGGAAAAAACAACAACCTGATATCATTAACTTTGTTCGACAGATGATGACCTCCAACTCACATTTTAGTGGATGAAATGGAGTGCTTAAGCACTGATTCCACCATCTGGAGCCGATTGAAAAAAAAATCGGACCAAAATCAGCCCAATTTCAAATGGATTTTAATTAGATTCGAGAGAAAACCAATGTATTTCCTCACAATTCCAACAAAATCAAAACTTTTTAATCTGCCCGGAAGTCGGTGGAAATGCATTGGAAAGATGGCTGATTCATTCCTGTTTCAAAATTAGGCTTCGGTGGAACACCTGCTTTAGCAGCTTCTGCCTCCAGGTTCATGGGCCTTGGCCGTCATGATGCACCAATGAAGTGCTGGGAATATACTCACTAGTTCTGCATTGGTGCATCATGATGACCCTCAAGGAGAGTATCAGCCCTGCAGGGTCAGCATGATGCACGGATGCAGAATTACTAACCAGAGAGAGAGAGAGAGAGAGAGAGAGAGAGTGACATAGAGAGAGAGACAGAGAGAGAGAGAGAGAGAGAGAGAGAGAGAGAGAGAGAGGGAGGGAGGGTTCTTCGCAAAAGGAAGGGACCACATCACCCTGATTTGGGGTAAATATAATTTGGGAACCAGAAGAAGTAAAATAAATTGGGAACCAAAGGTAAAAAATGAGGGGGCTTGTATCTGAATACACCCACTGCTCCCGGCTAGATCGGCAACTCTCAGATTACCTTCATAAATCAAGACAACCAATGGGCATGATGTACTTCTGCATCCGTGGCACTTGAAGGACTACCAGCAGTGCCTATAGGACAGCTCATGTACAGTAATGAGAGTCCCTGAAGAAGGGATCTACCCTGAGGTACTTGAAGTAAACTCCAGCAGGAACAACGACTAGGACTGATTAGGGGACTTAGACACTGCAGGTACTACTCAGTATCATTTTGGATCCAGCTCAGAGTAGCTCTCCAGGGAAGGAGGTAGGGAGGTGTAGTGGTGGTAACTCTGTAAGGGCCTCAATGACAGGTACAACTGGCCCCATTGCTGTTGGCCAGGTACATTTTTCATTATCCCTAATTAACCTGAAGACTCTTTATACCATACATACTACCAAAATGAAAATCGATCAGATTAGCAAAGATTTGAGCCTATGCTTATGAATTACATAAGGTCCAGTAGGGAGTAACTCACCAGGGCAGCATCAGACTGACCTCATAGGTTAATCAACATCAATCAATTTCCACTACATGAAGTAATGTACTGGTAGTTGCCAACTCCTATATATCTTGATGACGCACAGCGTCTTTCGCCCGTAAACAGTTACACTTGGCCCTAATTACTAGACCGAGAGCAATTAATTAATTTCATCACTATAAGAAAATATCAAGAGGAGTGAAGCTATTGAAAAGAGGGCAGAGATAATGAAGTGTCTACTTTGCTTTCTGTAGTTGTTTCTCCCTCTCTCCTCTCCTCTCCTCTCTCTCTCTCACTCTCACTCTCTCTCTCTCTCTCCCACTCTCTCTCACTCTCACTCTCTCTCTCCCACTCTCTCTCCCTCTCTCTCTCTCCCTTTCTCTCTCTCACTCTCTCTCTCTCTCTACCACTCTCTCTCTCTCTCTCTCTCTCTCTCTCTCTCTCTCTCTCATGCTTCTTGGTATTGCCATGATGCAGATACTTAACCTAAGGTCTCAGCAACTATAGGTATGTATGTCTCCCTTTTTCCTCCTTCAATATTCTTTATCTTCTCTTATTCGAGTATCTCTGATATAGCTTGTTAGACCAATAGTCCACTGGGCCCCATTGGCCGACTTCAGCTACATGTATACATTTCCTACACGAAATTCGGCCGAATAGGCCCAGTGGACTATTGGTGGCCATTATTACTTAAAGCTCTCTCCATGCAGAGTCTTTGTCTCTTAAGTCAGTTTACATTCAGGAATCTGACAGGCAGATTAAGATTTAGTAGGGAAATGGGCTTTTAGATTGTTTGCACTGTTGAAACTAGAGGTAGGGTGGATGGAGGCCAGCATAGTCCACTCAGTCCCTAAACTGTAAATCCCCTGTAATCACTTACCGTGGTTACCAGTATAAGCACCCTGGGTTCCAATGCCACTGTATCCCTAGCCCTCATACAAGACTGGCGCTTATTTGAATACTATTTTTATTCCTTTAGATCTCAATACCCCATTATCCCTGGCGCTTATTCGAGACCAGCGCTTGTTTGAGACCCAGGTGCCTAAACGGGTCAAAGCGGTATGTTCTTTCAGGCTAGTATAGAATAGATTATACCACGATTTGTGGGTTACACAGTGCTTTTTGGGGTCTATTCCCATCCACATATCTGTCGATATTGCACACCCTATAGGCTGTAACATCAATTTTGGAAGGCGTGCGGTTATCCAGGTAAGGCGTGCGGTTATCCAGGTAAGGCGTGCGGTTATCCAGGATAACCGCACGCCTCTCATGTCCTCCCATGTCATATGTTACATGTTAAAACCCATGATAACCTTGACCAGGACAGGGCTCGAACCTGCAGCCTCAGATCCCTAGTCCAACCCCCTATGCAGTGCGCCACAGGGACTGACGAGAAATGCTCGGTTCGAACCAAGTCTGGATATGATACAAAGCCGTGAGCGCTGTCGCTGTCCGCTGCCGGGCGACGAGGTGTATTATACACAAACATAACCGCAGGAAGAGGAGACGCGGTGGTCTAGCGGTTAGCACGTCGCGCTCAGCCGTGAGAGGTCCGCGGATCGAATCCCGGGCCAGACGCGTCTTTTTTCGCCGTGTGCGCTGCCGCTGTCCGCTGCCGGGCGAGTCCCGGGGAGGGGGAATAATTTTTATTTTCATCTTGAATTTATTGGTATAATATTGATTATTTATTGGTTTCGTGGTATAAAATAAGTAGTCAATGGATAACTCATGACTTGTGGGGGTTATCGACGATAATAACACTCGGCCTACGGCCTCGTGTTATTATTCGTCGATAACCCCCACGCGTCATGAGTTATCCATTGGTTACTTGTTCACTACAAAAGACTGAGTGCATTAACTCAGTCACAACCATTACAGCAGCTGGTATTTCCTCTGTCGGTGCAGGTCCTATTCAGGGGCTTGTGGGAGGCATAGCGGGCTAGATGAGATGCCAAAAACCCGATTTCAGCTCGGCTCGGCACTGGCTCTTACCCTTTAAGGGCTGTTAACGCATGCCCATTGGTCGTCATGATGCACCAATGAAGTGCTGGCGAGTCTGCTTGCCAGCACTTCATTGGTGCATCATACTGACCCTCCAGGAGTGTGTCAACCCTGTAGGGTCGCCGTGATGCCTAAATGTAGCCCTGACGAGTAGCTCAACAGGGCTGCATTGATGCAACATAACGACCAATGGGCATGAACCATTAATACCTTAGTGGTCCTGAGAGGGTTACACCAGTCCCCATCTATCAGACACACCGGGCTCCCATTTGACGCTCATTGTTACCACAAGTGCATCAGATTCCGATTTATCCTGCTCCGATACTGCTCTGCGCATGCCCAAACCCGGCGCATGCGCCCCAATCACGATGACCGTGCCTCCTAGCGGCAAGCGCCACAATCAAATATCGCTGATTCATTTAGTAGTTATACCGGGACTTCGGCTGGCAATCTCTCCACAGCGGGAAAACTCCTCCGGCCGGGCCATTCAATCCTTTTAGGACCACTGATGCATTCGTGCATCATGCCGATTGGGCGTCATGATGCATTCGTGCATCATGCCCATTGGGCGTCATGATGCATGAATGCAGCCCTCACCCGTTCCTCACTAGGGGTACATTAACGCATCCTGCTGACCCTACAGGGCTGATACAGTCGGCATGATGCACCAATGAAGCGCTGGTCAGCAAACTCGCCAGCACTTCATTGGTGTATCATGATGACCATGGACATGATGCACTGCTCCATCAGCGGCCCTCAAAGGTTCTACTCCCCCAAATGAAAGCATACCAGATAAATTACCTCGACTGCCGACTTTTTTTCTCTTCCTTCTTCAATTCCAGTTGCTCTCTCCTACTCCAAAGTCCCTCTCCAGAAATTAGAACCGCTCCCGAAAGCCTTCCCAATCTCCTCTTGCCGATGAAAGGGCATTATCGGAACAGAGAAGGACGAGCGGAGTGAAGCCCTTTCTGAACAGTGTGTAGGGACGATGGATGGACTTGGTGGGGCCTGATCGAGACAAGCACCGATAAATTGATACATATATAAGGGACCCTGCCACTGATGTATAAGAACATGGGAGGCCATAAGAAGGGAATTGGTGGAAGAGGGGTTCTAGGACTAATACTGGAATACACATGGGACACTAGCACTGATATATGAATACATAGGTGGCCCTAGCACTGATATATTATTACATAGGAGGCCATGAGAAGGGAATTGGTGGAATAGGGGTTCTAGGACTGATATATGAATACACAAGGGGCCCTAGCACTGTTTTATGAATGTACATAGGTGGCCCTAGCACTGATATATGAATACATAGGTGGCCCTAGCACTGATATATGAATACATAGGTGGCCCTAGCACTGTTTTATGAATGTACATAGGTGGCCCTAGCACTGATATATGAATACATAGGTGGCCCTAGCACTGATATATGAATACATAGGTGGCCCTAGCACTGATATATGAATACATAGAGGACCCTAGCACTGATATATGAATACATAAGTGGCCCTAGCACTGATATATGAATACATAGGTGGCCCTAGCACTGATATATGAATACATAGGTGGCCCTAGCACTGATATATGAATACATAGGTGGCCCTAGCACTGATATATGAATACATAGGTGGCCCTAGCACTGATATATGAATATATAGAGGGCCCTAGCACTGATATATGAATACATAGAGGGCCCTAGCACTGATATATGAATACATAGAGGGCCCTAGCACTGATATATGAATACATAGAGGGCCCTAGCACTGATATATGAATGCATAGGTGCCCCTAGCACTGATATATGAATACATAGGTGGCCCTAGCACTGATATATGAATACATAGAGGGCCCTAGCACTGATATATGAATACATAGAGGGCCCTAGCACTGATATATGAATACATAGAGGGCCCTAGCACTGATATATGAATACATAGAGGGCCCTAGCACTGATATATGAATACATAGGTGGCCCTAGCACTGATATATGAATACATAGAGGGCCCTAGCACTGATATATGAATACATAGGTGCCCCTAGCACTGATATATGAATACATAGAGGGCCCTAGCACTGATATATGAATACATAGAGGGCCCTAGCACTGATATATGAATACATAGAGGGCCCTAGCACTGATATATGAATACATAGAGGGCCCTAGCACTGATACATTGATACATAGAGGGCCCTAGCACTAATACATTGATACATAGGTGCCCCTAGCACTGATATATGAATACATAGGTGGCCCTAGCACTAATATATGAATACATAGGTGGCCCTAGCACTGATATATGAATACATAGGTGCCCCTAGCACTGATATATATGAATACATTGAGGGCCCTAGCACTGATACATTGATACATAGAGGGCCCTACGACTGAAACATTGATACATAGGGAGAAGTCATATCACTGATATATTGATACATGTACCAGAAGGGGGCCTTGAGGGCGGTGTACCTAATTTCTCCACGAGCTAGTCCCAGAATTTGGCCTACAGTACAACCCAGACATACAGCATGCTCACACAATACAACAATTTTTGGTCGTGACGACAGCCAAGAGCAGACAACTGACATTCCTGTATAAACTAGATCACCGACTGATCTGCGCAATGCACCAATGAGGATAGTTTACCATACCAACATAGGGATAAATTATCAACCAATGATATTATCTTGACTATTGATTGCAGACCCATCTGATAACTGGTATCCGTGATAACTACTGGTAACTAGCTTTGGCAGTGGCTGCGCCCATTGGACAATGAGATACCTGGGTATAACATTAGCGGTCCTTAGAGGGTTAAGGATAAGAATCCTTGGGAGGGTTGAGTTTCTAGTTACAGCAGGATTTCTTATGTAGCAGGATCTCAGGCTCACACCCTGCTCCTGTCAATCTGGCCCCAACTCGACCACTAGCATGAGTCGTCTCTGGCGACCAGCGTTTATGGGTAAAAGTAGTTCTGGCCGCTGGTTGCTGTAGTGGTAAAATGTAGGCAGGTACAATGCGTAGTAATATTCCCCAGAATATGGGGACCCACAATCCCCAAACACGAGAGAGGGAGTTCCCTGAATCCAGACTGGACGAGACTGTGCTCCTGCAATCCAGGAACGAGTCATGCCGATTGGTGCATTATGCTGACCCTTCATTACTGTGTTGATCACTTGTGGTAGGCTCAGCCCCTTAGGGTAGGCATAATGCATGAACGCAGTCCTGTCAAGTTACTTGCCAGGGCTCTGTTCATGTAGCATGGCAACCACTCGGTATGATACATTGAGGCACTATCTTACCAAAAAGGCTTAAGGATTAGAGTCGCTGGGAGGGTTTCGGTTCTGGTTGAGGTAGGATTTCTTATGTACCAGTTTCCATAACACCCAGGTCTAATCTCAGTCTCACAGCCCCCGATTCACGGTCTCCACGACAATGGATGATGGTGCTAGGTTTTTCATACAAGAGCACACCGAGAAGCCACATGATCGATGGTAGCCCTCTATGGACAGAAACCAAGGCCGCTGATGCACTAATGCATCATGCCCATTGGTCGTCATGATGCACCAATGAAGTGCTGGCTAGCACACTCGTCAGCACTTCATTTGTGCATCATGACAACCCTCCGGGAGTATATGTCTCAACCCCGAAGGGTTGTCATGATGCTCCAATGAAGTGCTGGCGAGTAGTCTCGCCAGCACTTCATTGGAGCATCATGACGACCAATGGGCATGATGCATTCCTGCATCAGCGGCCTATAAAGGGTTAATACATGATGCCCATTGGTCAGCATAACGTATAAATGTAGCAGTAGAGCTAACTCAACTAGACTGCATTCAGGCATCATACCGGCCCTATGGGTCGATCACACTCTCACAGAGAGTCGTCATGATGCACCAATGAAGTGCTGGCTAGCACACTCGCCAGCACTTCATTGGTGCATCATGATGATCATTGGGCATGATGGTATCTAGCTCAGCAGGGATGGATGAGGTTGCGTGTTTCCACTAACTTTACCAAAAACGGCTACCCCGGAAGTTGTCCGCTTTGACGTGGGATGTTCCCGTAGTTGGTCACTCGCACTCTGTCTGATAGCAACCAGCGAAAGTGACACAGGGAATTAGAAAACAGTAGAAGTTGTCTGACAAGTAACAACAGTGGGAGTTGCAATGCTTTTGGCACATGGTGGCGCCACTTCTTTTCGTGCGAGCAGCGCCGCAGGCGCTGGTTTTATACAAGACCCTACTGAGAAGCCACATCGATGATCACTGTTAGAGTGCACCTAGGGAAGAAAGGATGTGGGGTTGGGGCTGCTTGGAGCAACGACTGCAATTTAGACCACAACCGTAGTCCCTAGTCTAACTTAGGCTAGAACTCCTTACCCTCCTCGCGAATGTTCATCTGTATCGTGTTTCCCTCTGCTATTGCTTGATCTGATTCTGATAACAACTACTGCAGTCTGATACATCAGCAATGATAGACGGAATTATTGTGTTGGTTAATAATGAATCCCGGTAGATCTATGCCACTGTCTGAGAATGTCAAATACCGTGGTGGGCCCTCTTAGCACTAATCTGTTTTCCTGCACTAAGCGAAACTTGAATTAATGTCTTAAGGATTTAGAGACCTCTCAAACCCATGGAAACCATTGAAGGTTTGGGGATATTGGTTATTCCATGTCATGTATGACACACCCAACAGGCTCTGATCGTGTTTTCTCCCAATCTGGTAGGACATTTTTATTCTTAGATGTTATACACAACGAAATCATGTGATATATAAAAAAGAATGTGAAGGCTAGTAAAAACACAGCTGTAGAAGACTGATAGACCAGGCTGTGCCTTAGGCATTGTAGGATATAGGGGGGGGGGGTATCAGCGTTCTTATTACGGAGCGTCTTACCGGTCGTTATTGTTAGCTAAGGTAATCTTAGGAACGCTAGGCGCCATACCCATAATACCCTGTGACAGGCTTCCGGTGATGGTCGGCATATTTCCTACCTCCCATCTGTTCCTCTCTCAACATCCGTCTTCACTGTCAGCCAAACCATAAACCAACCCTGGTCCCTTGAATAGTTGGGTAAAGGTTTAATGCATCATGTTCATTGGTTATTATGATGCACGAATGCAGCCCTATACATGGAGGAGGCATTCTCACCAGGGCTGCACTCATGCAGGACAAATAGGATAGATTGAGGCACCCTAAAGGATCGACATGATGCTTCAATGCAGTGTTGGAAAGTGACCTTGCCACAAATCAATTTCATCATTATGACAACCAAGGAACAAGGTTTTGTTATTAAACACCAGTAGCTAGCACAGCCATGCATCATTCCAGTGTTAAAATATGAGGTAGATAAATGTACAAGCCCGCTGGTATGATGCTCCTACTGCAGAAGTTATTGCTCCTATTGCAGCACTCACTGCTCCTACTGTCCTACTGCAGCGCTTGCTGCTCCTACTGCAGCGCTTGCTGCTCCTACTGCAGCACTCGCTGCTCCTACTGCAGCAGTCGCTGCTCCTACTGCAGCAGTCGCTGCTCCTACTGCAGCAGTCGCTGCAGCACTCGCTGCTCCTACTGCAGCACTCGCTGCTCCTACTGCAGCACTCCCAGCACACCCAGGTCTAATCTCAGTCTCACAGCCCCCGATTCACGGTCTCCACGACAATGGATGATGGTGCTAGGTTTTTCATACAAGAGCACACCGAGAAGCCACATGATCGATGGTAGCCCTCTATGGACAGAAACCAAGGCCGCTGATGCACTAATGCATCATGCCCATTGGTCGTCATGATGCACCAATGAAGTGCTGGCTAGCACACTCGCCAGCACTTCATTTGTGCATCATGACAACCCTCCGGGAGTATATGTCTCAACCCCGAAGGGTTGTCATGATGCTCCAATGAAGTGCTGGCGAGTAGTCTCGCCAGCACTTCATTGGAGCATCATGACGACCAATGGGCATGATGCATTCCTGCATCAGCGGCCTATAAAGGGTTAATACATGATGCCCATTGGTCAGCATAACGTATAAATGTAGCAGTAGAGCTAACTCAACTAGACTGCATTCAGGCATCATACCGGCCCTATGGGTCGATCACACTCTCACAGAGAGTCGTCATGATGCACCAATGAAGTGCTGGCTAGCACACTCGCCAGCACTTCATTGGTGCATCATGATGATCATTGGGCATGATGGTATCTAGCTCAGCAGGGATGGATGAGGTTGCGTGTTTCCACTAACTTTACCAAAAACGGCTACCCCGGAAGTTGTCCGCTTTGACGTGGGATGTTCCCGTAGTTGGTCACTCGCACTCTGTCTGATAGCAACCAGCGAAAGTGACACAGGGAATTAGAAAACAGTAGAAGTTGTCTGACAAGTAACAACAGTGGGAGTTGCAATGCTTTTGGCACATGGTGGCGCCACTTCTTTTCGTGCGAGCAGCGCCGCAGGCGCTGGTTTTATACAAGACCCTACTGAGAAGCCACATCGATGATCACTGTTAGAGTGCACCTAGGGAAGAAAGGATGTGGGGTTGGGGCTGCTTGGAGCAACGACTGCAATTTAGACCACAACCGTAGTCCCTAGTCTAACTTAGGCTAGAACTCCTTACCCTCCTCGCGAATGTTCATCTGTATCGTGTTTCCCTCTGCTATTGCTTGATCTGATTCTGATAACAACTACTGCAGTCTGATACATCAGCAATGATAGACGGAATTATTGTGTTGGTTAATAATGAATCCCGGTAGATCTATGCCACTGTCTGAGAATGTCAAATACCGTGGTGGGCCCTCTTAGCACTAATCTGTTTTCCTGCACTAAGCGAAACTTGAATTAATGTCTTAAGGATTTAGAGACCTCTCAAACCCATGGAAACCATTGAAGGTTTGGGGATATTGGTTATTCCATGTCATGTATGACACACCCAACAGGCTCTGATCGTGTTTTCTCCCAATCTGGTAGGACATTTTTATTCTTAGATGTTATACACAACGAAATCATGTGATATATAAAAAAGAATGTGAAGGCTAGTAAAAACACAGCTGTAGAAGACTGATAGACCAGGCTGTGCCTTAGGCATTGTAGGATATAGGGGGGGGGGGTATCAGCGTTCTTATTACGGAGCGTCTTACCGGTCGTTATTGTTAGCTAAGGTAATCTTAGGAACGCTAGGCGCCATACCCATAATACCCTGTGACAGGCTTCCGGTGATGGTCGGCATATTTCCTACCTCCCATCTGTTCCTCTCTCAACATCCGTCTTCACTGTCAGCCAAACCATAAACCAACCCTGGTCCCTTGAATAGTTGGGTAAAGGTTTAATGCATCATGTTCATTGGTTATTATGATGCACGAATGCAGCCCTATACATGGAGGAGGCATTCTCACCAGGGCTGCACTCATGCAGGACAAATAGGATAGATTGAGGCACCCTAAAGGATCGACATGATGCTTCAATGCAGTGTTGGAAAGTGACCTTGCCACAAATCAATTTCATCATTATGACAACCAAGGAACAAGGTTTTGTTATTAAACACCAGTAGCTAGCACAGCCATGCATCATTCCAGTGTTAAAATATGAGGTAGATAAATGTACAAGCCCGCTGGTATGATGCTCCTACTGCAGAAGTTATTGCTCCTATTGCAGCACTCACTGCTCCTACTGTCCTACTGCAGCGCTTGCTGCTCCTACTGCAGCGCTTGCTGCTCCTACTGCAGCACTCGCTGCTCCTACTGCAGCAGTCGCTGCTCCTACTGCAGCAGTCGCTGCTCCTACTGCAGCACTCGCTGCTCCTACTGCAGCACTCGCTGCTCCTACTGCAGCACTCGCTGCTCCTACTGCAGCACTCGCTGCTCCTACTGCAGCACTCGCTGCAGCACTCGCTGCTCCTACTGCAGCACTCGCTGCTCCTACTGCAGCACTCGCTACAGCACTCACTGCTCCTACTGCAGCACTCGCTGCTCCTACTGCAGCACTCGCTGCAGCACTCGCTGCTCCTACTGCAGCACTCGCTGCTCCTACTGCAGCACTCGCTACAGCACTCGCTGCTCCTACTGCAGCAGTCGCTGCTCCTACTGCAGCAGTCGCTGCTCCTACTGCAGCAGTCGCTGCTCCTACTGCAGCACTCGCTGCTCCTACTGCAGCACTCGCTGCTCCTACTGCAGCACTCGCTGCTCCTACTGCAGCACTCACTGCAGCACTCACTGCTCCTACTGCAGCACTCACTGCTCCTACTGCAGCACTCGCTGCTCCTACTGCAGCACTCACTGCAGCGCTCGCTGCTCCTACTGCAGCGCTCGCTGCTCCTACTGCAGCACTCGCTGCTCCTACTGCAGCACTCACTGCTCCTACTGCAGCACTCACTGCAGCACTCACTGCTCCTACTGCAGCACTCGCCGCTCCTACTGCAGCACTCACTGCAGCACTCACTGCTCCTACTGCAGCAATCACTGCAGCACTCGCTACTCCTACTGCAGCACTCGCCGCTCCTACTGCAGCACTCGCTGCTCCTACTGCAGCAAGTGCAGCACTCGCTGCTCCTACTGCAGCACTCCATGCTCCTACTGCAGCACTCGCTGCTCCTAATGCAGCGCTCGCTGCTCCTACTGCAGCGCTCGCTGCTCCTACTGCAGCGCTCGCTGCTCCTACTGCAGCACTCGCCGCTCCTACTGCAGCACTCGCCGCTCCTACTGCAGAACTCGCCGCTCCTACTGCAGCACTCACTGCAGCACTCATTGCTCCTACTGCAGCACTCACTGCAGCACTCGCCGCTCCTACTGCAGCACTCGCTGCAGCACTCGCTGCAGCACTCGCTGCTCCAACTGCAGCACTCGCTGCTCCTACTGCAGCACTCACTGCAGCACTCGCTGCTCCTACTGCAGCAGTCGCTGCTCCTACTGCAGCACTCGCTGCTCCTACTGCAGCACTCGCTGCTCCTACTGCAGCACTCGCCGCTACTACTGCAGCACTCACTGCAGCACTCGCTGCTCCTACTGCAGCACTCGCTGCTCCCACTGCAGCACTCGCTGCTCCTACTGCAGCACTCACTGCAGCACTCACTGCTCCTACTGCAGCACTCGCTGCTCCTACTGCAGCACTCGCTGCAGCACTCGCTGCTCCAACTGCAGCACTCGCCGCTACTACTGCAGCACTCATTGCAGCACTCGCTGCTCCTACTGCAGCACTCGCTGCTCCTACTGCAGCACTCGCTGCTCCTACTGCAGCACTCGCTGCTCCTACTGCAGCAGTCGCTGCTCCCACTGCAGCACTCACTGCAGCACTCACTGCTCCTACTGCAGCGCTCACTGCTCCTACTGCAGCACTCGCTGCTCCTACTGCAGCACTCGCTGCTCCTACTGCAGCACTCACTGCTCCTACTGCAGCACTCGCTGCTACTACTGCAGCACTCGCTGCTCCTACTGCAGCACTCACTGCAGCGCTCACTGCTCCTACTGCAGCACTCGCTGCTCCTACTGCAGCACTCGCTGCAGCACTCGCTGCAGCACTCGCTGCTCCTACTGCAGCACTCGCTGCTCCTACTGCAGCACTCACTGCAGCACTCGCTGCTCCTACTGCAGCACTCGCTGCTCCTACTGCAGCACTCGCTGCTCCTACTGCAGCACTCGCTGCTCCTACTGCAGCACTCGCTGCTCCTACTGCAGCACTCGCTGCTCCTACTGCAGCACTCGCTGCTCCTACTGCAGCACACACTGCTCCTACTGCAGCACTCACTGCAGCACTCGCTGCTCCTACTGCAGCACTCGCTGCTCCTACTGCAGCAGTTACATCAAAGTCTTAACGCATCATGCGGTCCTTAACTATTTGAAGATGTAGACCATGCCAATCATGAGGAGACAGTGACAGGGTTTGGAGGGGCGGCCATTGTGAAGCAGACGACAGTTCATTGAAAAGCAGCATCTGTCTCAGCATGACGGCCCGGCAGACCACATTTGACGCTGCGTCCCATAGAGAAGCAGACGACCATCGTGTCAATAAGAACACTACCCCTAACCCTTCACTGCTTTACGCCTGTTGGCTCAATGTAACAATGGTGAGTAACTTGCAAGTACTGCATTCATGCATCATGCCAAACCTGCAAGCATGATACACTCTTGAAGCATCCCCAAATTAGTCGTGGGCCGTCCATTGCTGCATCAAGATGACTATAAATACGACACACTTTGATATGAGACATGATGTTTACCTTGCAGGTTTCGGTTGCTTCACACCAATCCCCCAAACTATTGCTTTTGTTGGATGCTCACGACGTATGACGTCCATTCTTGATTTTGGCACTTTTGGTCAATGTGTGGCTCTGCACATGCGCGACATTGACGTGAGATGACGTAACAAAATGGCCCTGATGATAACCGGAAATGGATACACTGTGCATGCGTCAAACGCCGTCATACCAAGCCACCAAGCGGATTAAACCGGAACTAAGAGGTGGCGCCCTCTATATCCTGTTTTTCGGTTTGCTTTCCTCTTTAGGGTTTCCCTCCTTGAAAACCAAGCTTCGATCTACAGCTGGTAATTTCCTTTGCTTTTGCTTACACCTTGCGCCACTTTACTTTTTCCTTCAGGAGGCAGCCAGTGTGGGTGAAAAACCGTTTTATTTAGACTTCTTTAGGTGAGGGTTTTAACGACAACAGAGTTGACTTTGTGTCAATGCCGGCCGGTCGGCATTTCGGTTACATCTCAAGAGTTTGGCCAAATGTATATGCACCATACTTTTCTTTCTTAACATCATCACCTTGTTAGGCAAATGCCTGTCCTTGAACATTGTAATTTTATAGACTTTTGAACCTTTCTAACATGGCATGAAATAAACACAAAAGTTCATGAATACTCTTTGGTCTGACTGAGGGTTGCCTTAATAGTAAGACCAAATTCTCGTAAAGCGATGTCTATAAATTGTTTCATCATCCCGCAGTATATACGACTCTATTGGTGGAGAATCATGTACAAGTGGCTTGGTCATTCCCATATAAGGCCAAGATTCAGACAATGTCAGATCAAGATGGAAGGAAAGGAGGTTGGGGGACGGGGTGCTACAAAACCTCCCCAAGGATCCTTCAAACTCCAAAGGTGGATGTGGGTGGCAGAGGGCGTCTTATATTGGAGGCACTACAGCACGGTAAGATGTCTAGGCTGTTTCAGATATAAGCAGTGCACAAACCATCTTGGACCTAGGGCTTACCCAAAACTTGTCCAGAAGTGGTGAGGACTGACCGTTAAACACCCAATGTCAGGTTTTATCAGGCGTAGTGCCCCCTGGACTTACAAGCCGCCTTCACAATGGAAACCATTAACTTTTTGGTCGTCCATTTTTCTTCTCTGCCCACTCCCAACTTGTGTGGGTGAAATAGGAAGGCACTAAAACCCCCATGTAGGCTAGTCTCTGGGTTTTTGGACAGAGCAGTCAAACAACAGGAGCCCAACATTGCCTGGGTGTCTTGATTCTGTGCCGAGAGGGGGTACTGCAAGAGGTAGTCTCTGTTTTCTGAAAGCCATCTTGAGAAAAAGTAGCAGCCAATCGAAGCGACTGATTGAGAATACATAGTGTTCAATAGGAGCCTAGGTCGTAGGTGCATCATGTCTTTCTTCTGGGAATGTATGATGCATGGATATAGACTTGTCAAATTACTCACAAGTGCTGCATTCATGCATCATGACGACCAATGGGCATGATGCATTAATGCATTAGATGATGCATTAATGCATCAGCAGCTCTCAAAGGGCTAACAGATACATGCTTCAGACATGTTCGGCAGTATCAGATATCATTATGACTATCACTTGTAAGGCATATATCATATGTCCTACATCTCAGCTTTAATCACCATCACACAGCATATATAAATCCTACACACACACACACACACACATAATATATATATATATATATATATATATATATATATATATATATATATATATATATATATATGATCCCTGAAAGTGCAATGTCCCTACCGTAATCTCTCGCGTAGAAGGCATAGCTCACGTAGAAGGCGCACCCCCAACTCAGAGAAGGCACACCCCTCCAGGCAGATTTTTGTCAGTTTAGTACTGTTCTATAGTAAAAACACCCCCCCTATAAGGCGCACCCCCAACTGAAGGCAATGTACCACCTGTGTAGAAGGCACACCTAAAATCTGATTCACGTAGAAGGCGCGCCTTCTACGCGGGAGATTACGGTACATACACTGCAAAAAAGGTGTTTAAAGATACACACCAAATTTTCTCAACACCCGCATTTAAACACCGAAACACTTGAAGTGTTTAGGTGTTTAGCTTTTGCACACTTGTATTTAAACATCTAAACACTGAAGTGTTTAAGTGTTTATCATTTAAACACTTGGTTAAACACTTTGTAGTTAAACACGTTTTAAATTGAACGCATTTAGCACTAATGAAGCGTTCAGAAAAGTGGGACAAATAAGTGTTTAAACAAGTGTTTAAGTCTTAAACACTGGTGTTCAATCCCTAAACACTGTTTTAACAGTGTAATATCCCATAAATCCCCAATCCTAAACACAAGTCATACACAAGATATTACCGAAAGCTACTGCAAAAAAAAATAATGTATTTTACATACCATACATCTACAAAGCAGTATTACCAGTTCGTCATACCCACCCTCCCCCCCCCCCACACACACATCTACACACATCTATGGGTATACAGAGGAGGTAAAATGTAGCTTCCCTCACGTTTATTCCAGGAGAGGATTGACAGGTCCCTGGTGTTCTTCTTTCCTTGGTGTATACTGTGCAGATGTACAAACATCTACCCTCAAACATCGAGGCACCTTCATTTCCTAGCAGTAATGGTTTATTGTTTGACTGATGCCAAATAAAGATATTGCCAAACCTGAAAAATATTTGCTCCGGGACACCTTTGGTCAATGCATGGCTTTTGCTGTACTGTACAACTTTGCCTTCCTACTGAAACAGTTGATAGCGTGACCTCGCCCCTATTTCCCTATACTACTCACGCTGCTCTTCTAGCACACTAAATCAATGTCACCAACTTGCCTTAGTCTTCATACATATATACATGTACAAGAATACACGTTTACCATCACTTCCAGTTCTTTGTCTCTTTGGGAAACAGCAACTCACCTAAAACAGATAAAAACATGATATTTAGACAGTATATATATGTAACATTTATGAATTTCTACACATTAAGTGAAGGTTTCTAAAAGCGTATGTATCAGTATCATATATACCCGTGTAAGTTGGGGAGGTGGAAGAAGCAAGATAGGTCTCTTATTACGCAAGACCAAAGGGAGCCATTTTATCTTCGAAATATGTGATTTGTCTTTCTTTTCCCCCTTTTTTCTTTACACCCTGGGAGGATTAGAATGTCATTTAATCTACAAAAATCTAATAGGACCGACCATTACTTTATCCAGTCACGAGAGAAATAGAAATTAATTAGTATTATCCAACTTACGTCATGCCCTTTCGATTTCATACAAGTGACGATAAACAGTAATCCTTAGAGCTAGCACGAACTAGTTTTCACACAGTAATTTGTCAGTAGGAATACATTGTCCCCTCTACAGAAAAAAATCCAGACGAATTGCCTTTTTATTCTATTCCCTTTTCTTATAAATCGGCCATCCTGATGAGTTGTCTCATCTACACATCAACCTGAAATCAATTTTCTTCAATTTCTTCTTGTCTACTCTAGAAGCACAATACGGAAGAAAACATGAATTGGCTTTTGCTCCATGAATGCGTAATTCTGTCCCACCCTGAACCCCCCCCCCCCTTTCTAGTGTGATAGAATGTCTAAGGGCCGCACGAGGATGCAACGATGCAGTGCTGGTGAGTGCACCTTTCAGCACTTCACTGGTGCATCATGACGACTATTTGAGACTGTATATACCCAATAGGGTCGGCAAGATAATGAATGTAGCCCTGGCGAGTAACTCACCAGAGTTACATTCATGCATCAAGGCACCAAATTGTGATTGGTGATTGAGGCAAATACTGCAATGAAGGGGTTAGCATTTGTCACCATTACAATAAGCAGTGAAAAGAAAAGAGGGGGCTTATTTCTTTCTTCTCTCTTTTTCTTTTATTCAATTTACAAAGAGAAGTGCAGTGAGTGAAAATCCCATCTCACTTTGTGTTTGAATGCCAATGAAACAAAGACGGTAATGAAGCACCCCCTGGACGTGTTAACCCTTAAAGGACCGGAAATACAATAATACAATCATGCCTGTAGGTCGTCATGATGCTTCAATGCAGCCCTGGAGAAAAACTCGACACAGCTACATTCCTGGATCATGCTGACCCTAGGGGATAGATACAATCCCGGGGAGAGTTGACGTGATGCGCTAATGAACTTATGGGTGGCACTCGCCAGCACTTCATTGAAGCATCCTGCCGACAAATGGACATGATGCACTCCTGTACCAGCGGCCATTAACATGTTGGGGATTATGGTGGTAGTGTTGGCAGTGACGGTTGTCGTTATGTGGTGGCGCTAGTGGTGGTAGTTAACGAGTGAAAAGAAGTGTTATAAGAAGTGTTTGAGAGACCCCCATAAGCCTGATAGTGTTTAAATACACTCTGTCCATTTGTAAGCAGGATCCAAGAATGGAACCCATTGAACAACTTGCCAATGCTCATTAACTGCATTTCGCTAACCGTATACAGTCAAGTCTCGATATACCGGTCTTCAATAAGTCGGTTGATTCACGTATCAGCCATCACATATTTTACCTAACAGATTTGGTTAAAGCCATTGACTTCTATTGTTATCATGATCCAGAGAACCAGCTGATTCAGGAACCAGCCAAAATTCATCTGAAACAGAGGTGGCCGGTTTATAGAGACATGACTGTATTGTGATATTTTACATTGTGATACACCGGTAAGACAGCATCATAATGATGCAGAAATATGTTAGGCCATTTTATTCTAACAACTTGGATTACGGATCCGGCGATGAGATTTTGGCAAATTCTAAACTAATTTTTTATTTTTTTAACCGATCCCCGACGGGAATATTGCAGTAATTGGCTAAACAATAGTGTTTGGCCAATTACTAGAATAGAACAATGTATGTAGTGTAATGGTTCGTATTGACTTATATGTTGGGTGGCTCTTTGGCTCGCTTACCACTAGATGTACCAACACAACACGAGTAGTTCGGGTTGGGCAAAGCCCCAGAAACCCCTACCTCTCGGGTAGGACTTTATTCGATCTCTTTGATGACAAAGTACTAGCGTCTGGACTGGACCATGTCCAGTCCCCTTCTGCCGCTCGTCCGGCTCCTTAGTAGGAGCTGGACGCGAGGCATGGTGCTGCCCCCTCTTGTACCAACGAGGTATCGCAAAGCGACACCTAGCTAGCATAGAAGGAACAAGCACCACACGAACACGTCTCTCGGATGAACGGCACTAATATATATACAATGATGCCGGCCCCTACAGTAGCAATGAGAAAATCGTCCGTTTACTGACTAGGAATACCCTAGATATTTCCATATTCCTATGTTTGATGCCCAAAAAATCTTTTTTCAGGCCACTTTTTTTTTTATTGTCTCCCGGCGATGGGAAAATTTGGTGATCAGGTAGGGGGTTTGTGAACTTTTTTTTTTTCATTTTCACCAATGGCCCACCATACATTTGGATGAAAAAATCTGTAATCGAAGTTAACATAATTGAGTAGCCTTACTGCTGGGTCTATTGCCGTATGAACAACTTTGTGCAGAAATCTTACATCATACAGCTATTAAAGGGTTAAGGAAACGATGCTATGAACAGATTCCCACCTCACCAACCCTGCCTGTCTACCTCTCACACCCTGTCTATGTCTGCTGAAGTGCAATTCATTATTATCCTATGAGTGTGTACAAGTACCCTGTGCCTGAGCCTGATTTGGATCAACACGTATTCTCAGTCACTTCTCATTAACTATAGAGTGCATTGTGCCTGAGAGTTGATTTGTCATGGTTATTTATAGCACTGGTGAGCACCTCACTGGTGAGTAACTCACTAGTCAATAACTCATTGGTGAGTAACTCATTACTCATTGGTGAGTAACTAACTGGTGAATAACTCATTGGTGAGTAACTCACTGGTGAGTAAGTTGTCATATGAGAAATATCATATGACTAGTGGTATATAGAGTGTAAGATCATCAAGCTCATAAAATGTGTTATTTCCAGTTATCACTGGTTTATTCAGCTTTAGGCAACATGTAAGAAATATCAATCACACAGATGTTAATATGCAGGTAATTTCCACATACAGTAAATATACAATTGTTTATAAAGTATAATGTTCTGTTCCACTCCACCTGTGAGGTAATAATAATACAATGTCCAGCATAGTTCTAGGTGGGTTCCCACACCTAGCTCCTGGCCTGCTGCTTAGAGGAATAATGTAATAATGTATAACTTTACCCTCTGGTGGATGTCTTGTAGGAGATAGCCTCTGGCCACTAATGGTTGAACCCTATGCCTGTATAGCATAGTTTAACCATAGTGTAGAGGTATAACAGGTAGCAGGAGATGACTGGAGATGTTACCTCTGGAGTGGTTCTGGAGATTCTGAATTCTAGGAGGAGCAGCCAGGCTATTTGTACCATTTCTTGGCTTTGCACCTCAGACTGACTGGGGCCAGTGGCATCTGCCTAACTCTGCAATTGTTTGAGGGGAGTCTTTCATGTGTCACTGGGTGCACAAAGGACCCCCATGGACGCCTCCATGTCCCCCATTGTCTTGGTCGGTTTTGCAACTTCAGACCCTCATATCTCGGTCATTTACGCCGCTATAACCGCCATTTTGCACATGCACGGACTTGAATATGTAAAGTTGTCAACGCCCGCTTTCTGGGCACTTAACTTGTGCTGGTTCGTCTGTAGCACATTTGGAAGTCAAATTAGTCTACATGGCGTAACTTCCTTAATAATAGGAGTTCCGCCTTGTTCTGGGGCTCATTTTGACCGTCTAATTATGGGCTTTCCATAAATGCTTTGATATTTGACCTAGGTTGCTCAGGAGCGACGCTAGAGGGACCGGAAGGTTATGGCATCGTGACTTATGTAATCTATTGTTCAGTGTTTGGGTGCTCAGACACCCATGACGGCGTCAGCGGTGCCCAGGCACCCCTAACGGCTGTTTGCATTCACTTACAAGTTATTATATTGTGCCCTGGGTGATGTAACTTGTGTATATTTGATATAGCTGGTGTGCAGTGGAGCATGAACGCTCTTATATAAAGTTTGAGTGCTCTTATAGCTCTTATAACCAACCTATGTATTAATTTCTTATACCTTCTTTGATTAATACAATAATATGTCACAATTTATGGAATAATAAAATGGTATATGATAAACTCATTGGTGAGTAACTCACTGGTGAGTAACTCACTGGTGAGTAACTCACTGGTGAGTAACTCACTGGTGAGTAACTCACTGGTGAATAACTCACTGGTGAGTAACTCATTGGTGAGTAACTCATTGATGAATAACTCACTGGTGAGTAACTCATTGGTGAGTAACTCTTTGGTGAGTAACTCTTTGGTGAGTAACTCTTTGGTGAGTAACTCTTTGGTGAGTACCTCATTGATGAATAACTCACTGGTGAGTAACTCATTGGTGAGTAACTCTTTGGTGAGTAACTCTTTGGTGAGTAACTCTTTGGTGAGTACCTCATTGGTGAATAACTCACTGGTGAGTAACTCATTGGTGAGTAACTCTTTGGTGAGTAACTCACTGGTGAGTAACTCATTGGTGAGTAACTCATTGGTGAGTAACTCATTGGTGAGTAACTCATTGGTGAGTAACTCTTTGGTGAGTAACTCACTGGTGAGTAACTCATTGGTGAGTAACTCATTGGTGAGTAACTCATTGGTGAGTAACTCTTTGGTGAGTAACTCACTGGTGAGTAACTCATTGGTGAGTAACTCATTGGTGAGTAACTCATTGGTGAGTAACTCTTTGGTGAGTAACTCACTGGTGAGTAACTCATTGGTGAGTAACTCATTGGTGAGTAACTCATTGGTGAGTAACTCATTGGTGAGTAATTCATTGGTGAGTAACTCATTGGTGACTAACTCATTGGTGAGTAACTCATTGGTGAATAATTCATTGGTCAGTGGCTCATTAGTGAGTTCATCATCATTTTAACTAAGAGCAAGTACAGGAAAATAATTAACAAATAATACATGTACATGTAGTAATATTTGAAAATGAATCAATAAGTATATTCAGAGATTGATTGCTCAAGTAGAATCCCTGCTCTCGCATTATCTTTCTAAGATACTGAAAATAAATCCTTTGTCTGCACAGTATGTTTTAATGATCTTAATTTGCTCGATTCCTTGTTTATTATAAAGGTCGCATTGTGTAACAAATGATGAAATTATCAGCCTTTGCAAATTGGATTACCTCGATGTGATAAAATACCATTGTTGAAGCTTCCCAATTTTACCTGGGTAAAATTAATGGTACAGTAAATAATGGTGATTGTAATTAGTGTTCCTCAGCTAGGATTATTAAAGACAGCAACTTCTCCACCAGATGGTGCTGGTAGTAAATACACCTATCTATTGTTAGCTGTCCACTCTTGACCCTTTAAAGGCTGCTGGTGCAGGCGAGCATCATGTCCATTGGTCAGCATGATGCACGAATGAAGTGTTGGCGTAGTATACTCGCCAGATCTACATTGATGCATTATTCCGACTCTTCGGGACTGAATCAACCCCATCAGCATGATGCTTGAATGCAGCCCTGGTGAGCTACTCATCATGGCTGCATGAGTACTTGCATTCATGCATCATGACAACCAATTGATTTGATGCAAGAATGCATTAGCGGCTCTTAAAGATGCATGAATGCAGCATGGTAAAAGGATCCCCAGTGCACAAATGCAATATCAGTATAATATGTTGTGTGAAGCATAAAAGCACAGCTTGACCCTTAATGGTGATCTGACTGACCTGTTCCCTTAGTTTCCTAATTAGAATTCTAGTTATGAAACTTCTGCTCATCAATAAAATCTGCACTCAATTACATCTGAAGTAATCCCCCTGTTATAACAATCCATGCAATTAAATAATACAATTGGCCCTATTTCTACTACAACATAGAAATAAACCTGCTCTGCACCGGAGCAGAACTGAATCACAACCAGGAGTAGAATTGACATGACAAAAAGCCCTGGTAACCATAGTAACATATCCCATTAGGATAGCAACTAGATGGGTGCCCTGGTAGGCAGCCCAGGTCCCCTCTCATGCACTCACAACACTCACTTAATTGAATTTTAACTTAACCAATTAAGGGTCACTGATGCAGGAGTGCATCATGCCCACTGGTTGGCATCATAATACATCAACTAGGTGCAGGCGCGTCTCCTTCCTAGCACTTCATTTGATCATTATGTTGACCCTCCGGGAATGCATCACAAACGTAGGGTCGGTGTGATTCATGAATGAAACCCGGGTGAGTTACTCACCAGGGCTACATTCATGCATCATGTTGACCAATGGGTATGATGTTTTAATGCATTAGATGTTCTTCAAGAGTTAATTGAATTGAATTCAACCAGTTGAAGACAACATAGTGTACTAATTTGTTTTCACAATGCACAAATTCTGATCTATTGAATATGTTTCCTGGGTCTGCATCTATGCATCATGCCGCATCATTAGGAATGTATCAAACCTAGCGAAAATCAGCATGATGCATATATGCAGCACGAGTGACTGGCCAAGCTGCATTCTCGCATCAACCGAAGCGACAAGCACACTCCTCTAACACACTTTATGAGATATAAAGGGTTATTTGAATCTAATTTATTTTTCATACCCAGGAAGAAGAGTGCTATGTTTTTGTCCCTTACAATGCTGATTTAATTGTGTACATTTGTACCTGCTGGATGGTTTTTATGGAGATGGGATTGAGATGGTAGATTGTGTTTACCCTTCAAAGGCTGCTGATGCATTAATGCATCATGCCCATTGGTCATCATGATACGTGAATGCAGCCCTGGCAAGTGAACCACCAGGGCTGCATTCATGCATCATGCCAACCCTATGGGATTGATAAACAAACTCCCAGAATGTTGGTATGATGCTCCAATGAGTCTCGCCAGCACTTCATTGGTGCATCATGACGACCAATAGGCATGATGCATTAATGCACCATCAGCCCTTAGAGGGTTAAAATGTGGCATGTTTTGTGATTAATTACTGTTATACAAAGGAGACTGCTTCAAGATGAGATGTAAACCTATTTAAAACTGTCTTTTATTCTCAAGGGCCTATATTGGGGAGATGATGGCCTAGGCCTGCTTCTATTCTTTTAAGAGAAGGAGAGCATTGTCTTAAAGGCCGATAGTGAAGTGATACATCAGCCTCATAGAGTCATTAGCATCAAGAAATGCAGTGAGTCTAACCATGACTGCATATATACAGGGATGGAAGTCACTAAGCACCAAAATCGCTGAAATGCTCGAAAAGAACCCCTTAAATATAGGGTTTGTATAGGAATGTATAGGATTCTGTAACATGAAAATCCTTGAAATCAGGGAAATCCCTGAAGAATATACATGTGTAAACGTCACCATTGGAAAGGTCCAATCATCCCAACCGGGACTTGAACCCAGGTCCTTGGGTACCAAGCTAATGCTCTAACCCCTGAGCTATCGGGATGGTGCTTTACCAAGGCAAGGTTATCTGTGTGGATCATAGCGGGGTAGGAGAGAATCAGACTACAGTGGCTCCACCTGTTTTACCAGACGAGGCCGTTACACATGTATTTTGACAACACCAGAGGACTGGCATGATTCAAACTCAGCAGGCTTGCCAGCACCTCACCATGCTCACCTCATTGGTGCACCATGCTCACAATAAGGGCATGGTACACTCCCATTATATTCATATGATGCAGCGGTGCACCAGCAGAAAATGCATTTGTGCATCATACTCTCAAATCAATCGATCAGCTTTTAGGCATCCAGCTGTTCTTGAAGGCTTAAACACAGATGCACATGATGTCGTTTTCCTGTTTTTCCCTTAACAGAAAATTAGGTCAACCATCATTGAAACACAGATTAATAGTTTATAGATAATTTATGGGTTTTTTTCTGTTCTTTTATGCCAGGCTTGAGTCCAATGAAATACACCATTACAAAACTGGCGCATGTTTTAATATGCAACATGACATTTTCACTTCCAAGAACAATAGATACACAACTGCAGACAGGAGTGCCTTGCACAAGTAGAAGTATTTGTATTTTGTCTCAAGGAAGCATTTCATATAATGCCAACAGAAATATTACCAACCCTCTTGTGCATTAGAAGCTAGGTAAGCTGAGATTACAGAGAGGGAGGGGGTAACCTAGAGGCCTGTTCCAGTGCTTGGTTTTTGAATAAGCGCTGGTTTCAAAGAACTGAAATACGCGACAGGTTAGTGTGATTTTAGAATTGACATTTACACTATAAGCTATGCTTTGAATGAGTACTGGTCTTGTATAGGGGACCAGTGGTCTTGTATAGGGACCAGTGGTCTTGTATAGGGACCACTGGTCTTGTATAGGAACCACTGGTCTTGTATAGGGGACCACAGGTATTGTATAGGGTACCACTGGTCTTGTATAGGGACCAGTGGTCTTGTATAGAGACCACTGGTCTTGTATAGGGGACCACTGGTCTTGTATAGGGGACCACAGGTCTTGTATAGGGACCACTGGTCTTGTATAGGGACCAGTGGTCTTGTATAGGGACCACTGGTCTTGTATAGGGACCACTGGTCTTGTATAGGGGACCACAGGTCTTGTATAGGGACCCACTGGTCTTGTATAGGGACCAGTGGTCTTGTATAGGGACCAGTGGTTTTGTATAGGGACCAGTGGTCTTGTATAGGGACCAGTGGTCTTGTATAGAGACCAGTGGTCTTGTATAGGGACCAGTGGTCTTGTATAGGGGACCAGTGGTCTTGTATAGGGGACCAGTGGTCTTGTATAGGGGACCAGTGGTCTTGTATAGGGACCAGTGGTCTTGTATAGGGGACCAGTGGTCTTGTATAGGGGACCACTGGTCTTGTATAGGGACCACTGGTCTTGTATAGGGACCAGTGGTCTTGTATAAAGACCACTGGTCTTGTATAGGGGACCACAGGTCTTGTATAGGGACCACTGGTCTTGTATAGGGACCAGTGGTCTTGTATAGGGACCAGTGGTCCTGTATAGGGACCAGTGGTCTTGTATAGGGACCAGTGGTCTTGTATAGGGACCACTGGTCTTGTAAAGGGACCACTGGTCTTGTAAAGGGACCAGTGGTCTTGTATAGGGACCACTGGTCTAGTATAGGGGACCACTGGTCTTGTATAGGGACCCACTGGTCTTGTATAGGGACCAGTGGTCTTGTATAGGGACCACTGGTCTTGTAAAGGGACCACTGGTCTTGTATAGGGACCACTGGTCTTGTATAGGGACCAGTAGTCTTGTATAGGGACCACTGGTTTTGTATAGGGGACCACTGGTCTTGTATAGGGACCCACTGGTCTTGTATAGGGACCACTGGTCTTGTATAGGGACCACTGGTCTTGTATAGGGGACCACTGGTCTTGTATAGGGACCACTGGTCTTGTATAGGGACCCACTGGTCTTGTATAGGGACCAGTGGTCTTGTATAGGGACCAGTGGTCTTGTATAGGGGACCACTGGTCTTGTATAGGGACCCACTGGTCTTGTATAGGGACCAGTGGTCTTGTATAGAGACCAGTGGTCTTGTATAGAGACCAGTGGTCTTGTATAGAGACCAGTGGCGCTAAATTCTATAAGCGCAGTGTGCGTAAACCGGTCACTAAGTAGTGTAAATGCATGGAATCTGACAGAGCGCTGGGTAAGGATTTGTTTCTTGCAGACAACCTATATACCATAATGGGTCATATAAGCGCTGGGGTCTTAAATCATACAAACTCTGGACAAGAAAAAAAACTGAGGCGATATAAGTGATGAGATTTTTCCTTTGAAATCAGATTGAATCGTGAAAATTGGGGGGTCTGGGGGCCCGGGTCTGGGGGTCTCCCCCTGAAAAATTTTGAATTCCGAGAAGCCAAAATGGTGAATTCTGGTGCTTTTTATGGACGGCTGATACCCTTGTAATCAATATTTTCTAAGACTATCCCCCCTATATAAATGGCAGATCACAGAAAAACTGAGGAGTTTGCATGTATGTTAAATAAGCGCCGGTCTTGAAGAAGCGCTGGGGTACAGGGGTCAATCTTAATCAAAATCTTAAGCACTAAAACAGTATTAAAAAAGGGGCTGTTTCTTATAAGGCCTGAGGGTACAGAAGCATCAAAATCAATAAGCGCCCAGGCGCTTAAAAGAGTCACTGCGCTAAGTGAATATCTGTACCCTGGAAGAAAATTGGGGGGTCTGGGGGTCTCCCCCTGGAAAAATGTTGAATTCCAGCAAAATCAATCTTAAGCTCTAAAACAGTATTAAAAAAGGGGCTGTCTGTTATAAGTGCTGAGGGTACAGAGGCATTGAAATCAATAAGCACCCTCTGCACTAAGTGAATATCTGTACCCTGGTGCCTTAGGGAGGTATAAGGGAATGTTTATGGTGAAGATTACCCCACTTCCTCATGTGTTATCTTCTCCCACACCCAGTACTCCTATCACCACTACCAGTATCACTATCTTCTCTCACACCGACTCACATCAGCACCAGCAGTCAATCAGTGCTGATACACACTGCCATCATTCAACCAACTCTCCACAACAGTTACTGCCATTTAAGGGCTGCTGCTGCATTAATGCATCATGTCCATTGGTTGTCATGATGCACCAATGAAGTGCTGGCAAGACCACTCGCCAGAACTTCATTGGTGCATCATGCCTACCCTACAGGTTTGATACATATGATCCCAGAGGGTAAGCATGATGTTTCAATGAAGTGCTGGTGAGAAATCTTGCCAGCACTTCATTGGTGCATCATGACGACCAATGGGCGTGATGCATTCCTGCATCAGCGGCCTTTAAAGGCTTAAGTACCATTTAAGGTCTGATAAGTGCCTTAACACATGACGCCTACAATGGAAAATCTCCCCTATTGTGATAATGAGTTAAAACACTCCCGCGCTTAAAAGTTTCAAGTACCTGTTAGACTTTGCACTTATATAGGACCTGGTTTTTGGCTTTGTAGGGCATCACTCTTGCGCTCAAATGAGACATGACCTAGTTTGAAAAACCCTTGTGCTTAAACAGGCAAGCCCCACCAGTATGAATGGCAGAATCCCCAACTTTGTAATTTACCATTGCACTGGTAAACAACTCACAATGGCTCTATATATTGTTATAAGCCTAATAGCTATTCCTTATCATCCTACTGGGTTGATAGAATCTTGAAGCATCAGCCTGATGCACCGATGCAGACTCGAGAGTTAATTGATCATTATGATGCACAAAAAGAAGTGCTAGCAGCTCACTAACTCACCAGGGCTAAAGTCATGCATCACGCACCAATGGGCTTAATTGATACATTGATGTACATGTACTCTGCTGCCTTAGCAGGGTTATCAGCATCAACTACATGAGAGCCTGTTCACACCCTATCACGTCCTATCATATCTGTTATCTCTGTCAGTCAACTCCTCACTACAGCCTCTGGCACCTCCTGCCTTGGTCTGTTATATCGGATATGGACCAGAGCTGTCTCCTATAGGCATCAATGGCCTATCCCATATGCAAAACTCAAGTGTGTTTGATCTGTTGATGGGAATTCTAAAACCTTACTTAAAGCGAAGTTACCGTAGTTAATCGGCCTATACTATATAAGCTCAGGTCTGTAAACAAGGTTCATAGAAATATTTTCTGTGAATCCAGTACTCCAGCAAAGGTTATACTTCAGGATGTAAAATATCACACTATGACAAAAAACTAAACTCCTTCCACATTTTCAATCTCCCTTCATCCCTCACCCCCCACCCCCTCCCCTTCCCAAAGACCACTGAGTGGTTTCACCAATACTATAATGCGAGTGCCTGGAGTCTTGAACTTTTCTGATTTTTCTGATCTATCATATGTGAATACGATTGTTAGAAGCTATTTTCTCTGCTTTATGGTCCACTAAAGATAATATTATTACTCGCCGCCGTACCAATTGTCAACATAGGAGGCTGAAATGTGGGCCCAGATGGCAGATCGGCCAGACCAAATTCTGGTATTGAACTTTAGACCCAATAAAACCTTTTTTTAAAAAAAAAGATAGATGACCTTTCTTTAAAGTAGGGTTTGAAATTATTTTCTAAATCTTCCATCTTGAACTTTTAGGTTTGATGTTTGAAAGGTTTCAATGATGATGGAAAAGGGCCATTTTTTCAGATAATGTTAATATTGTAAATTAATTTGATCAGAGGTTTACTCCTAGGATATCAGTCCATAAACATCTCGATCCCTCATAAAACCAAAGCCACTTATTCATTAGGCCTGATGAGGCATTTGATGAACGTCTTATGATCCTCACAAACAGTGTTGATTTATTTTCTCTTGGCACTATGATGTAGCCTACAAATTATACCACATTTACACCCTTTAAAGACAGGAAATGCAGGAGTGCATCGTGCCGATTGGTCGTCTGGTCATCAAAGAAGTGCTGCGAGCAGTCTCGCCAGGACTTCATTGGTGCACCATGATGATACTGCAGGGAGGTGTTGGCCCTGTAGGCTCAGTATGATGCATGAATGTAGCCTTGGTGAGTCCATCACTGGGACTGTATTGAGGCATCAAGAATAGCCATGCACCAATGTATCAGCAACCTTTAAAGGGCAGAACCTCTGATGGTGAAGCCATATTTATCACTGTACCAGTATTAATTAAGGCACCTTAATGTGGTGCTTAAGCAGCCCAGACTCACTCTTTATGGTAGGTCCTATAGATTATTATATCCTTATTACCCCCAAGGGCTACATAATGTCTCAAAAGTTCATATTGTAATTTGCAGTCATGAAGCACCATTGCAGACCTGGCACAATATACAGACTATTTCAAGTATATTAACCTTGTAGGGTCATCATGATATGTGCTTACTGCCCTGGCGAATTACTCGCCAGGGCTACATGTTTTTCGCTAAAAGAAATTGACATACTGTAGTGACCCGTAAAAGCACCGGGCGCTTATAGATTTCAATCCCTCTTTACCCTCCGGCACTTATATGAGACAGGCACTTATTTTAATACTGTTTTAAGTGGTTAAGATCAATTTCAGTACCCTAAGACCCCGGTGCTTATTCGAGACCGGCGCTTATTTGAAACCCCAGTGCTTATATGGACCATTACGGTAGGACATTAAAGCTGTATGTGGCGCTTAACCAATTGTGTGTCGATGCATCATGCGTTCATGAATGTTACAAATTTGATACACTCCTTGAGCTTGATACACACCAATGAAGTGTCGCCAGAACTTCATAAGCGCATCATACCCATAAACGGACATGATGCTATTGATGCCTTAATGTATTACCAGGGCTGATGATACTCTCACGAGAATCTTGTGTGATTAAGATCCTTATTTGCACGCCATTTTTTAGTACACAGGACTTTTCAAAAACAGGACTACACAAGGAAATTCAGGGAACGGGACCACTAAAGATTTTCTGGTATACAGGATATCTAAAGTGGCTACAGGAGGAACGGGATGACACAACACTAGTCTTGTCCTGTTTCTGAGATATATACTCTTTGAGTCCCATTTCCCAAATTTTCTTGTGTTTCTGAGATATATTGTGGAGTCAAGTTTCTCAAATGGCCTTGTGTTGTCCCGTTTCTGAAATGTCCCATGTACTAAAGGGAAGTTCCTGATGGTACTGTTTCTGAGATAAAATTATAATCATGGAGTCCTGTTTCTCAAATTTCCTTGTGTTGTCCAGTTTCTCAAATGTCCTGTGTCCTAGAAAACCTATTGCTTCCCCATTACCAGTCCTTAAAGGGTTAGATGGTTGATCAGCTCAGTCTAAGTGTTTATGAGACATTATTATACCCTAAACAACCCCAGACTCCTCACTAAGGACCTCCCTGTCTCCTACAGCCCTCAGCTGCTGCTCACTTATCAACTATAACTCCTGATTAATACTTTAACCCTTTAAGAGTTGCTGATGCAGGAGTGTATTATGCCCATTAGTCGCCGTGATTCACCAATGTTGGCAACCCTTTGGAATTGTTTGGACTGAGGTTGGCATAATGCAAGTATGTAGTCCCAGTGAATAATCCACTAGTGTTACATTGATGTATCATGTTAACTGCATGGGGGTGATGCTGTGATAAAGTCCTGAGGGGTTGGAATAATGCAGAAATGCATTTTTGAGAGGTAGACTAACCAGCACTTCATCGGTGCATCATAGTGACTGTAATGGTTCGTATCGACTTAAATGTTGGGTGGCTCGTTGGCTCACTTATCACTAAAGATACCAACACAACACAAGTAGTTCGGGTTGGGCAAAGCCCCAGACTCCCCTACCGCTCGGGTAGGACTTTATTACATACTCTCTGGTTTAGGACATACGTCTGGACTATGTCCAGTCTCCTTCTGCGAAGCGACACCTGGTTGGCATAGAAGGAACGAGCACCACACGAGCGCGTCTCTCGGATGAAGTGCACTAATATATATACAACGATGCAGGCCCCTACACCGACAAAGGAAGATGAACGTGGAGGTATCATCCTCATTGATAAATCCAACCAATCCCAAAAAGTCTTCAAATTCGTCAAATGAACAGAGGTTTTCATCATAGGTAAGAATTCATTTTTGTAACCTGAAAATGAATTTAACCCCCTCCATCCTGTCCTCAAAGGGCCTTAAGCCATAATTCCTGTTTATAAGTCATGAGATCCAATCAGATTATAGGTAGAATATGGGAGTTTATCCTACCTTCATGGAGCAACAGGCCTGGCAGACTGCTGGTGTTCCTGGAACAATAATCTGCTTTATGTTATCCTGGCTTGTGACTGTGCAGTGTCCCTGGGCCCATAACCTGTTTTATATTCTTCTCTCTACTTACTCTTACTTATTATGTTAACCCTTTAAGGGGTGATAATACACTAAAGTGTGATCAGAGTAAGGGATGGATTTAGATAAATATTACGGCTTCATGGAGCAACAGGCCTGGCAGACTGCTGGTGTTCCTAGAACAATAACCTGTTTTATGTGATCCTGGTCTCATGATGTTGGAGGTCTGTGAGGCTCCTGGGCCCATAACCTGTTAAATATTCTCTATACTTATTCATACTTAATAAATTAACCCTTTCATGATAGGATGATGCCTCCAGGTCCATGCCCCTTTGTTGTCATGATGCAGCAATTCTGTGCTTGGATGTCTAGCAGTGCATTGGTGCATCATGCAGCATTGGTGCATCATGCAAGCATGACCAGGGCTGCATTCATGCATCATGAAGAAGAAGAGCATGATGCAGTAAAACAGCATCGGGTTTTGATGGGGGGGGGGAGTGTCACCCCCTCCTCTTTATCTATAGTTAAAAAAATATTTAGTTACAAAAAATGAGGGATTCGACCTCTGCTCTTCAGCCGCACCCGCTCATTTTTCCAAATCTTAGATCTTACAGCACTATTCAGCCCTGAAAGGGTTACATTAATTATTTCCAGGCCGTCACATAAGTCATGTTTAATAGTAGAAGTGAGGAGGGGATAATAGCTGGTGGTTGGATTATTGGATCTTGTGGTGGAGATAATGGAGTTTAATGGCTGTGGGTGTTTTTGTGCATTATGTACTGGAAACAAACCTTTTTTAAGGCCTCACCAGGGCTGCGTTCATATATCAGGTTGATACATTCCCAGGGGGTCGGCATGATGCACCGATGAAGTGCTGGCGAGCTGCCTCGCCAGCACTTCATCAGTGCATCATGCCCGTCAGCACTTCATTGGTGCATCATGCTCGTCAGCACTTCATTGGTGCATCATGCTGACCAATGGGCATGATGCATGAATGTACCTTAAAAGGTTAAATAATATCCAGGCAGTCACAGAAGCCCTGGCTATCCGCCTTTATTTTACTCCTAACTAATAACGGAGTTTTGATTAATTAGCTGAGCTTCATTTAAATCCTGTCAATAGAATTGACTGATGGCAGCTTTTACTTTAAGTCTCCTACAACTTAAACAAGCTCTGTTATTATGTTTACTGCTCTCTGTTTTAATTTCCCCCCTGAAGTGGGAGCTAATAAAGCCAACACAGGATTCTTTTCTTTCAAAGTGCAATCAATAGTATTTCACCAAACAAGGCCATTTTTATATTAACATGTAAGAGCCTATACATCATATGTGGGCCCCGAATTAACAACTTACAGTGACTTTCATTCCATGGTGCAGCCCCAATCACAAAGGTTGATACACTCAAATTCCTGCATCAAAACAGTGAAGGTAGGTTAACTACACTGTAGAAATACAAATTCTCGAAAAAGCTACGGAATCCTAGCCTCAAGAGTTGCCAGCATTACAGAGATTCCTTGTACATTCTTTGTACCACTGTACTGCCACCTGGGGCTTCTTGCACAGACTACACTGGTTCACTGCCCCCATTCCTTCTGTTCAGGCATTTAGGTTAATAGCACTCCCAATCGTTTACTGTTAGTTAAGCCCCTAACTAAAGGTATTTAGATTAATGAACACCCTATGTGACTTATCATCAGATGGAGTGATTCATGGTAATTAATGTCCCTCATTAAGTCATGCATGACTGACCACCGTCTGACCCCGGGGTCACTGACCGTCACGCATGACTGGCTACATGAAGATATCACGGACCGTCATGCCTCACTGAGCTGATAGCAGAGATAACGGTATCTTTTATCTACTAATGGTACCGAGTTCTCAAAGTTATGTCCAGGAATGATCCTATATGAACTATAGGCGGGGTGCATTCTCATGCAATCAGACAATTCCCTCTTTTCACTGCAGACTGTTTCTGGTAATTACATTACCTACGATCACTCACTATGATTTTGAGGGTTTTAGACGGTATACAATTGATGTGTGCAGCCATAGCAGCTCCAACAAAAAACCTTATATTCCAACCCATATGTCCAACGAGACTAAGACAGCCTGTGCACATTCCTGTCGATATAAATGGGTTTATAGGAATCAGTTTGTACATGGGTATGTGCATTAACAGAGGCCACATGAGTTACCTGACCATGGGGACGTCATTTTAGTATTTTAATTCATAGGACAATGCTGCTATTTGCAAATCCTATACAATTCCTGTGATAAATATAGACTGCTTGAACTACGTTCAAGAAACGCGGCGCAAAAGAGAACGCCTACAGCGGACAGCTACTGTCTCCACCTCTTTGTCAGCAGTTCTGTTTACTATTACAGTATTAATCTCTAAACCATAGACCTACAGTATGGGCGTTTGGGGCCAGCTTGCACCGTGTCTCGTCAATTCTCGCAATATGCATGAGGTATTGCGATACTTGAACCGGTCTTAATCCTACCGTCTTATCAGGAAAATATGTTACTTATTTACCTTTTTTCTATAATAATACACTGTTTAACAAAGAAATATATGGTTGAAAATGTGCGCTAACATGTTCCCCTTCATTTCCACATCATTAGGATACCCGGTGGTTTAAATTTATTACTTTTAAGGCGGATTGTAACATCAATACATCCAGCTCCCCTATACGGTGTCATGGCTTTTTGGGCGATACCGCATTAATGAGTACATAGAGGGTAATAGGTGTGCGCGGGACAATTTATTTTACCTTGGTTTTATTGTGTTATGGCACTATGAGGCAATTTGCATACTCTTCTTTTTATGATAAAAAAGGATTTATCTCACCCTTGAAACTTTATAACATAGGACATTGTATAGGTACACTTAATATTCTTTGGAAAGCCAACAAGATAAAATGAAAAAGAAAAGCTGGTTCAGTACCTTTTTAACCATTTAACCATATATCTTGTTGACAGACATTATATTTTGAAAAATTAAAACAATTCAGCTACTTACAATACCCATCACTGTAGCTGACAACTTAAGTGTTAAGTGATAACTTGTCGCCAGACAGGACATTTCCATTTCATTATTCTTAATGAAGCGGATGACAATAAACGTCTTTTTTTCAAGATAAAGCCTTTCAACACACAATGTTTTGAGACCAATGTGCTTAATGTCTCTGAGAAGTCTGTCCTTTGTCTGCCTATAACGTAAAACATGACCCTCCCAATCAATAATCCTATTGTCATAACAAATTAAACTGAAATTAAAAGAAATGAGATTTGAGTTTCTGATGTTGACCTTTAAATGACCCCAAGTTAACTTCTATATGACCTTGGACCAGGTGGTTATTATGTGTCATATTTCACATTGAGAATATTTAATATTTATTTTAAAGTTATGGTCACATTTTCCCTCGGGGCAACTCACAGACGTATTTGACGAATGGCTGACCTTGAGGTGACCTTGAGGTAAACCTGAGTGACCTTGAAGTTGACCTTGTCGTTGTATTGCTATGACAGCCTAGGAGTAGCAAAAATGGAACTTGGTGGTTTGGGCCCCTATGGAGTTTCAACGCTTAAGAAAGATAATTGCTACCTCTGGCGTGAAATTTGTCCTCATTTGACCTTACAGCCATGGTGGACACGCTTGGGGTAGTGGAGCATTAGTACCCCTCTGCCATCTAGTGGGTATTTCATACATTTTTCCTATATGTCAGACTGTAGTTGATTTTTTACTCACCAGAGGGCAGTAGTGGTACTACTGAGGGGTGGTTTACGCTTGGGGGTGGTGGAATGTTAGCACCCCTCTCCCCCTAGTGGGTATTTCATACATTTTTCCTACATGCCAAACTGTAGTTGATTTTTTACTCACCAGCGGGCAGTAGTAGTACTACTGAGGGGAGGTTTGTCATAAACCTTTCATTCCTACATACGCTAATTCATTACTGATAGCTCAGTGAAACTTTCCTATACGTACATATACACTTGATTTTACACAGCTTCATACATCAACATATATGGACGTACTACACGTGAAGATGTATTGAACTTTGAGTTCAAGGAGAAAGAAGAAACAACATATGAAGAATATAAAGACGGATTAAGAAAGATTTTCTGCGGGTATGGTAAAATACCGGTGCATTATTATGCAGCTCAGATGGAATTGGTTCTACTTCACTCTTTTATACCGGAATTTCACCACAGAAAAATGTTCCGACTGTATCATGAGATAGCCCGAGATCAATTTCTCAATTCGCATGAACTGATTCCTCGGTTGATTCACTACGGATGGTATGATGTGCGCTCGATGTTGAACATCCTCACTAGCAGTGGAATGCCACATGATGTACTACCTCAGATATGTTTCAATGAAGCTAAGCGCGTAGTGAAGAAATATGATTTTTCACAGGGGTTTTCTCTAGAAAACTCATGCATTGACTTAGTCGTTTATGTTACAGTGGAAAAGATTAAGAAAGTTGTTGGACCGGCAATTTTCCATTCTGAGTATTATCATGACATGCCTGGAATGGGTCAGGTTGAAGCTATAGTGGAGGAATACAGTAGGCTGCTTCCCTCTACAGTGTACGAACGAGTCAGACAGAGAATCGTGGGGACAGTCACCCCTTTCAGAGGGAGGGAAATTCTCACAAGTCCCAGATGTAATGTGTATAAGACTATACACAGATATGCTAGTGGTAATTACCTTTAAATAACAGGACAGAAACAGTGTATACCATCTAACGAGTTTAATGGCCTATTTCTACAGTGTTCTCTAGTTCACCTCCTACACACCAGTCGGAGCTACTAATCAGATACAGTTATATCGCTATCAGACGCTATACAGTGAATGTTATACACGGAGACATTTTCTTATCACCCTAATATCGTTTTGCAATTATCTAACGTTTTCAGCACTGCAGGATACTTTTCATTATCCTATTACTATTTTTGGAAAGTATCTGACGTCTCAGTAGTTATGTACGGTCAAACAACACCTCAGGAAGTAGATTCCTTTAATGATTTCTCATTTAATGAGACTGATGAGACCACTCGTGATGAGTTCATAAATAAATGCAGGACTGTTTTTTGTGGATATGGTAAGATACCAATTAATTATTATGCAGCACAAATGGAACTTGTCTTATTGCATACCCACATGGAATCGTGGTTGGAGCCTAGAATGTATAGCATATATAATAGAATGGCACGACATCAGTATATGGCATCCCATAATCTAATGACTCAGCTTTTTAGAAAGGACTCTTATGATCACAGAGAGATGCAGCGAATACTTGAATCAGCAGGACTGGTATGGCATGAACGGAGCAGTATTGTTCGCCGGAATGCAATACGTGCTCTTGCTAAATACAATTTCTCTGAAGGATTTACTCTACTGAATACATGTATAGACATGATAAGCGGTGTCATAGTCGAGAGGGTGAAGAATACAGTAGGCTCAGGGGTGTTTTTCACTGAGTACTACGATGATATGCCTGGAATGACTAAAGTCAGAGCTATTCTTGATAAGCTTGATCAGCAGCTACCTGCCATTGTATCCCGTCGTGTTAAGTTCAGAGTTTTGGGCACTGTTGCTCCTTTCAGAGGTCGTGAAATTTTTACCAGTTCTCATTGTTTGTTATACAAAACTCTGACTGCTTATGCTACTGGTAAAATACGTGTATAGACCCATTTGTAGATCACATGATATTGAAAGAGATGAATTAGAAGTTCTAAACATCGACATAGCTGAATAATCATTATTATATGATATGGATATATTATGCTGAGTACATGTAGTAATATACTAAAGTGTAGTATAGATATATTTGCACCTATATATTTCAGTTAAATGTATCTAGATATACATCGGATTTCACCGGATTACCGGATATACTGTAACTCAATACACAGGATACGTCATAGGGTCGTGTCTACTTAGTTTCATTAGATTTTTTTACACGCTCTTTTAATTCAATGTCACGGCCAGATCTCAATCTCATGCACTCAGGGCGTTTGGGGGTTTCTGAAGTCACTGGCACATCACATGTCAGTTCAGGCGATGACAGCCATTTGTTAAGGACGCCTGCTTCACACTTAATGATAGGGGACGCAGTAGGTGTAGTGAACCTGTCTTCTCCCATGCTTAAGACCATAGGGGTAGAGGTTGTTCTGTGCAGCGTTGAGGAGTTAGGCGATTCTTTCAAATTTCCGGGCACTGAACTTTTGGCACCACACTGTTCAACACACTGTTCAACATCTTGTGTACCCCCAACCCAGGCACCTGGTTGAGTAGGTTTCCATGAGACTGATTGGTCGTTAGAGGTACTGGGAGGCACAGTAGCAGCACTTTGAGAGGGTTCTGAGTAGGGTCGGGTATCCTCGTTCCCACAGTCAGCATTTTTGTCTCTGGATGTAGGGTCAGTCAACCTTAAGTACAATAAATGAAGCATGAGGAGCGTGAGAGAACCCTGTATGGTATTCATGTATGTCTTGCGAGAAATCAATCTTAAACTTTGAGTTTTACAACACATTTAAGAATCTGATATAATATATGAGAATATATGAGTATATGTATGCATGATATTATATAGGTATTCACCTGTTCTGATGATTCTCATTTACATATTCAACACTGGCCTGTGCTGTCATAGGGGACCTGCATGATCTACCTGTTGGAGACCTGAAATTGTATGAGGACTTTTATATCATGAAATAAAATATTAATTCTATTTTCATCGTTTATTACTCATTTCATTTGAGAATAGAGTGAATACATCAATGGAGTTATTACATTGAGACTCCACACAGATATCCATAGTAATGATTTATTATATCTATAACAACCATTATGAGTAAATATAACAACAATAGAGATTCATACTTACATCCAGTCCTGATTCATATGGGGAACCAGTTCTAACGCGGTGTTGTTGGTGCCAGTGTTGTTTACACTGTTTCCACACATTAAAATGTTTCTCCAGGTACCAGACCTAGATCGCTTAAGCCAAACTATGACCATTGTGATCAGTGTAATGATAACGACTATGACTCCTAGCACTGATAAAATAGGAACATACAGCTCAATTTCCCCTTTCAGGATGACATGAGTCTTGTTTCCATCTATTCCAATACCGACAGTAATATTGCCCTTATTCAGCGTTTTAGACAGCTCTAGTTTCATACCACTTCTCTTTGACTCATCTCTACCATAGGTCTTTAGTTTAATTCCATTGTCATTGTGTGGGGTGCTAGAATCATTGTTATAAGGTGCTTTTAACGGTATGAAATTCTGTTGATAGGGGGTAGAAGGTTCATCAGATATTAGGCGCAACCCTTCAGTGGTAGAAGTTAAATCATTAGACCCGTCTCTAGAGGTAGATTCAATTTCAGTCATAGTTTCTATGCTCGCCTGAGTCATAATAATATCACTTTGCGAGACTTTGTCACTCAGTTCACCACGAGCCTCACCTGACAGCCATGGTGATGGGGTGCTGACGTAATGTGTTGACACGCTACCATGACCCCATGACACACTCACTAAATCTGGATTCTTCATTACATCATACGTAGTGAGTAATTTAGATATAGTGGGAGTAGAGCTGTCATCAATACTAGGGATCTGAGTGCTGCTCACTAGAGCATACACGTCACCCGTAGTCACTAAGGGTATGACAGAGTTCAGGGCTGTACTCTCTACGGAGTTCTGTGCTGTAGTCTCCATATGTATTCCCTGCGTTGTAGTTTCAATTGATTCACTTAGACCATTCTCAATTGTTCCAACACCGTCATATCCTGTTACATACTCTTTAATGAGGTCCTTGTTGTGGTCCATATCCTCAGAACCTTTTATCTCCAGTGAGCATGAATTTTGTAGAATCCATTTAGGTAAATGTTCTCTGCATGATATAGGGTTATTTCGTACATCCAAGATGTCGTATACCTTAGTTATTCGTACATATCTTATGTCATTATACTGTAAAAACAGTTTATTGTAATAATTGTATTCAACGCCTAACTCAGGAACTGATGTTAATCCTTGACCGCTGCATAGAATCGATCGAGTGTTTGGCTCACAGAGGCATCGCAATGCTGGTCCACAATGGTGCATACCATCGGTAATCGACATTCCGTACATGAATAAAATCATGTAAATGTATGAATTAATAACATTCATGGTGCTTCCAAGTACTTGTATCTCCCCAGCCTGTGTCTTAAGAACTACTGTTGTCTGTGTGACTGGCGTCACTTTAACTTAGAGCGGATATCAGATGAGAACACTCAGTAATTAAACAGTCTGACATAGACTTGATTTAGCCCTACACATAATGTATTTTTCTATGTGCTGTATACATAATGTTCACGACAGTCATCAGTTTTACCCTTTTTTATTTTCTTTCTACCCCGTATGATCCTTGTAATGCATGTGGTTTTACCCCATATGCTTTAAAGCCGTGTTAAGTGAGTCACACAGTACATCAAAGTGTTCAAAGGTTTCACCCTGTAACCTACACTCCCTACTTCATAACTGGATATTGTACAGTCTTTTATACCCCAACTACTATACAACAGTACCTTTTAAAGAATAGGGACTTTACCCCTTTTTTCATAAATGAAACATTGCTTTACCCCATTCATGATAGGGTATACACCATATCCCCAAAGGATAACAGGGTGCTCATGCACGTCTACAGTCATGACCTGAGGGTCAAGATCAGTAATCTAACTTTACACATCACAGTATCACAGGACAGGAGTCTGTAGATGTGTTTACCCTCGTTAAAACAGGATACTGTACGCCGTTAGTAATCTTTTATGGCTGTGGGAGGTTGTAATTGATTCCCCAGGCTCATCCTATACCACCCTCACACAGACGCCAGGTTGTAAAGGTGTAATTTAAGGGTGCCATTTAGGGTTGGGTCATGGTGATGAAAAGCAACTTTTTTCATCACCACCAAGGGACATACATAGTAAGAAAGAGAGAGAGAGAGAGAGAGAGAGAGAGAGAGAGAGATAGATAGAGAGACACCCAGAGGTTTGATAAAGCAGTCCTACAGGGTGCCTTCTGTCCTTCAGCGGTACCTGGCTGCAGGAGGGGCGGGGTTTACTATGACGTAGCAGCACCGTTATTGGTCTTAGGGGTGTAGACGCATGGTCACCCTCACTGACCACCTGAGATGTATAAAAAAGGTGTGGCGTGCGGGGAACGCTACACTGATATTGAACCTTGCTGTAGACTCACCTGAGCTACTTTCAGTTAAAATTTACCCAGTTTTCAACCTAATCAGACAAGACTCCTCAAAATGTCTAAGGTGAGTTATTCGCTATTAACTTCAGCTCTTTTCATTCAATTATAGCAAGGACACGTAATGTAAGGATGAATAAATCTTTTCATGGAATATAATTCATCTGTTTATACCTGAAGTTCTCACAGCGTTCCTGTTTATGACATATTACATTTGATTATTATAGATAATATTTATATAATCATTTATGATTTTTATTAAGACTTTTTTTTCTTTTCTTCCTCAGCCAGCTTTGAAAAGGAAGCAGACGCGCCGTGCAGTGCATGTAGCACCTCAAGCCGAGAACATCCCCCCTCCTGAACCCTCAAATTCTAAACCACCTGTTGAGCAGCCTGAAGACGAGGACGTTTGGGTCCAGGACGCACCCAGCGATGATGATGTTTTTACACCTCCGCCCAAAAAGGTTGTCAAAGCCTTAACGTATGCCGATGCTGATGAGGAGGGTGACACAGATACTGTGGAAGACTCCGAGGGGGCATCTCAGGCCACACCATTTAAAACCCCAACTAAGACCGGTAGGGTTAAGGGTGGTGCGCCGCCACGCGCTTCAACACCACGACCTTCCCCATCATCATCGCCTTTACACCCTCCAGCTTCACCTAAGACTGCCTCGAGCGGGTCTAAAGCATCAAAGAGGGGGGTTGTCGAGCCTAGAGTTAGCAGAGGGTCATTCTCAGCCTCCCCACAGCAAACTGAGTCCATCGTGAGAGGTCCAAAAAGAGAGTCTGATGTCCTGTGCTGGCTTGAGCCTGAGTTTATCCGCCGAGGAATTCCTAAACCATTCAGGTATGTTATGATTTGTGATTAACTGATTTATGTTATTCTTGATATTTATAATTTTAAGTTTGTTATGTTAATCTACTACTGACATGAATCTGTATAACTATCACAATATAATTTCATATAATCTCATTAAAATTTCAATTCCACTCTATCTACTCACTAGTGACATGGAATCTGAATTATTACATAGTTCAATAACAAAGTTATATTACATTGCAAATGCTATAAGTATTATCATAACTCTCATTATATGATATATGAGATTTATTCTAAATAAATAAAACATTATACTCCTGACTTTTACAGGAAGTGCATTCTGGTGGATGATGATCTGACTGGAGAGCCATTGGTCTCGATTTACACGGTGTTAAGGATAGAGACGGCCGGGGACCCTGAGGACCCAGACTCGGTGCTGTGGCAGCCAATTAAAAAGGGTGGGGCTGTCCTCACTGTGAATCAGTGGCGGACCCTTTGCGACAACATAGAGGCCATTGACGGCAGGATTGAAGAGTTGGAGGACAGTGAGTAATGAGACGTGTATTACGTGCAAGAAATCCTCAACTTTTTTTGGGTGTATTTCAGTTTTCAATGTAGAGGCAGTCAGAGCGTATAGAAAGAGTATAGATAATCTGACTCTTTAGTTTATGTAGGGTCGTCATATAGACACTTTCACAGTGTATTCATTAAGAATTATTATTCTTTTAATCTATGTAAGGTCTTATCATTTATATTTTTAGTAATTATAAAATTTGGAGACTTCTTACAATCAAAGGGTATATCCTGAGGTGGTTTGTTGTCAGTTATCATATACATTCTAACATTTCACATGTTATGGATAGTTCTAGCTCTAGCTTTTCACTCTCGGATCTCCCTCAGGAGATTTTTTGGTTAGTCATTACATTCTTAGAACATGACAGAAAAAGCTTACACAGATTTGCTATAGCCTCAAAAAGAGCTCGGGGTGTTCTTTCTTTAAAAGAGACCTGGAAATACTTTATAAAGAGACGTTTTATAACACTTCATGACTGGTCTGATATAGAGGTTTTTATTGACAGATTGAATTGTCTCAAAACCCTCTATCACAGGCTTTTTGATGTGTGTGATAGTTTAGATAATATCCACAACAACATTGGCTCGAATTTATACAGGCGTTTAGGCTCAATTCTCTCAGAAAACAAATGTTATAGCAGATCTTATGAATTACTTCTGATATTTAAAAAGTTAATTGTAACTCTCACTATCTTTAAGGTTTATTCAGAAAAAAGAGACCTTCACTATGTAATGCAATCGCGAGAAGGTTTCAAAATAGGTCGGGGTCTGGCAAGCTGTGGTGTAAAGGTTGTAGATTCTGGAGAAATTGTTTCTTTTTTCCTGGAATTTTCTGGTAACTCTGAACACTTTGAGAACTTCAAAATTCCTATTCTTTTTAACTTAGCGCATATTGGTAGAGATATTGATATAAAGTTTAAAGAGCTTTTCTTTGACGTATTGATAATAGAGATTAGGAAATATATCAATCCTTCAGTAACATCCAGGCATACATTCTTAAATAATGTTTATAATCTGAGATCGGATATTTTCTGGTTGGTTAATGCTAGTGCATTTATCAGAGACTTGTATATAACAGACCCCGATCTAGAGAATATTTGTGATAGAATAGACGATATTGTAGATCCTGGATTTAAAACACTGCGTCATCTCATGATAAGCTGAGTAATAGACTGATTCTCACAAGACTGAAATCATGTTTGACTGTCCTGTTTGTGGTAAGTCATATAAAAAGATTTTTTATCTCAATAAGCATATTGAAACACACATTCCTGAGAAAAAAGGAAATGGTGCCTCCCCTGCAGCTCACACAGTTACCAAACATATCTGTCATGTCTGTGGGAAAGAATTCCCTAAACGTGGCAACCTGAATCTGCATTTAGACAGGCGTCATGGTCTTAATGCTATTGGTAACGATAATGATAATCATAATGATAACCAGAATAGCAGCCATGCCGGTTCTCAACCTATACCAACTGATCAAAATTCCCCAGACATTACTGATCAGGGTTTTGGATCAGGGGGGTTATATTCATTGCGTCAGGTGAATGAGCAATTTTCAAGAAAATTCCAGGTTAGACATACAACATACACTTTTAGATTAAATATGAATGAAAAATTTAAATCTATGAAGGATGTTTTGGCACGGCTTTTTGAAGTTTTTGAGAAACTGGTTGAAGAACTGACTTTGAAATTTGGTTCTGACGATCTAATTAGAATGACCATAGACAGTAGAGATATAGACTATCCTATACTCATACATTTCAATACGGTTAGTAGCATCAGTGCTAGAGATATTCTAACCGAGATAGACAGAGTTTTACAGAGTTTCAGTGTTTTTAACCTGAACAAGGGTTGCACGATAACAGTCACTCATGTCAAAGTTCCTTCAGGATCAGGGCGGGAACCAATCACTCATCTTCTCAAAATTAAAAGGTGTGTAATATATATCAAGAATAGAGATAATTGCTGTGCCATTCGAGCCTTGGTTGTGGGTAAAGTTCTAGCAGACAGCAGTGGTAACCGTCTGAACAGCGCAGTACGGAAAGTCTGTGAAAATAAATTGCTGCAGTTACGCATGGTAAAAAAATTATATAAATTCTCTAAGATACCCTACAACACTCGTATAACACTGCCTATGTTTGACAAATTGTCTAAAGCCCTGAAAGGATACCGCATCATGATAGTTTCTAAAGATCACTTAAATTCTATAATCTATGATAATCGTGTTAAAACACCCCGGATAATAAGCCTATATCACTCAGATGGTCATTTTGATGTTCTTACAAGTCTCCCTTCCTTTTTCGGTAGGTGTCATTTCTGTACTATATGTTATGCACGTACTAATAATCACCACCAGCATGCATGTAAAGACATATGTAAATTGTGTAAACATGAACATAAACCTGAGAACGATGCCGAATGGTTTTACTGTGTGAAATGCAACCGTAGTTTCAAGGGTATGGACTGTTTCAATTTTCACTCTAAAAAATACCCTGCATATCGTGGTAGTGGTTCTGGTACTAGTAAAAAAAAAAAAATGAGAAAATCCGTGTGTCAGACCTGGTATAAATGCAGAACCTGTAATATGTTCTTAAGAAGAAAAAATAAGCTTTTGATTAATAAGGGTGCATCTAAACGCCATGTATGCTTCATGAAAAAATGTGGTATCTGTCATGTTGATTATAATACCTTGAATGAGCATATTTGTTATATTCAAAAGGTTAAGTCTATTTCTGAGTCGGAAACTAAAGACTTATCAGTCCAGCGATATATATTTTTTGATATAGAATGTACTCAAGATACAGGCAAGCATGTACCCAATCTATGTATAGCAGAGCGCACATGTCATGACTGTATTAAATCAGGGCATGCTCAGAGAAAATTTGACGCTGCTTCTAGTTGTGACACGTGTGGTATAAATCAACATGTTTTTTATGGTGAGGGGTGCGTAGAGAGGTTCTGTGAATGGGCTTTAGTGAAAGAACACAAAAACAGTAAAATGATATGTCATAATTTCCATGGGTATGACTCTTATTTCATTTTAACCTACATTTATTCTAAAATACTGAAACCAGGTATTATTTACAATGGTGGTAAGGTAATGAGTCTCAAAGTCCCTCCATACAATATCCGTTTTTTAGACTCCCTGAATTTTCTCCCAATGGCTCTCTCTAAGATACCTAAGACATTTAACATTCCTGAATTATGTAAAGGATTTTTTCCGCATTTATTCAATAAAAAATCTAATCAAAATCATCATGATCAAGTTCTACCTCCAACTTATTTCTATATGCCGTGGATCATGAAACCTAGTGTACATAAAGAATTTGTTAAATGGTATGATTCAAACCTTTTAAGTGATTTCAATTTTAAAAAGGAGTTAATAGATTATTGTAAAAGTGATGTACATATCCTCCGTCGTGGTTGCTTGGAATTTAGAAATATTTTTATGGAAATCTCGGGCAAACACAAAATCGATCCCTTTGAGAAATGTCTAACTATAGCTTCTGCCTGCAATCTTGTGTACAGAACTATGTTCATTAAAGAAAACACTATCCCTGTAGTAGCTCATTTTAAACCTTATGATAATCATTCAGTACATAGTATGCTATGGTTAATATATATAGAAAGAACAAAAGGTATTCAATTAAGACATGCTAGGTCTAAAAAAGGTGAATTTAGAATAGGTGGTAGAAAAGTAGACGGGTATCATTCAGGTTCACGCACTGTCTACCAATTCCATAGTTGTTTTATTCATGGTCACGATAAATGTTACCCATCTCAAGTGTATAATACTTTTTTGAGTAAAAGTATGGGCGTCCTGTACCAGAATACAATGAGACTTGATGAAGAAATTAGGGATTTAGGGTACTCAATTGAGACCATCTGGAGTTGTGATTTTGATGAGCTACGAAAGACTGTAAAATACAACTCTGTAATGAATGATGTTTCAATTGTCGAACCCTTACAGCCAAGAGATGCTTTTTACGGCGGTAGAGTAGATACAACTAAAACATATCATAAATGCGGTAGGAATGAGAAAATTGAGTACATGGACTTCACTAGTTTGTATCCTTATGTAAACAAATACTGTAAATACCCGTGCGGTGAGCATAGAGTAATACCTGCTGAACAGTGGAGTGAGAATGTTGACATAGAAAACATTGAAGGGCTGATAAAATGTTCTGTCTTACCACCAAGGAAATTGTATCACCCTGTACTACCGATGAGGTATAAAGATAGGTTATATTTCACCTTATGTAAATCGTGTGTTGTATCAGCCGATAATATATTTAATAGCACCAGTGATAAAGATGACTATTTCTCTGCATTTTATGGTTTTTTTAACGGGCAATCTTACTCATGTAATCACTCTGATAGTAAACGTATGATCACCGGTACATGGGTATCCATGGAACTGAAAGAAGCTGTAAGAGCTGGGTATAAAATAGTTAAAGTATATGAGGCATGGCACTATGACAACGTTTCTGTATATGATAAAAAGACAAAAACTGGAGGGCTTTTCACTGAGTACATCAATGCTTTTCTGAAAATAAAGCAAGAGAAAAGTGGTTGGCCTAGCTGGGTTAAAACACCTGAAGACCGGCAAACCTACATTAACCACTATTACGAGAGGGAGGGAATACTTTTAGACCCTGATAACATAGAATATAACCCTGGGTTGAGAGCGGTTGCTAAGCTAATGCTGAATTGTTTTTGGGGTAAGTTTGGTCAGAAGTAAAATCAAACGAAATCAGTCTACATTACAGAACCTGCTGAATACTTTAAACTTATAACTGATAAAAGAAAAGAAATATGCAACATTCAACTGGTCAATGAAAATGTTATATTCGTGGAATACAAATCAAAGAGGGAATTTGTACAACCTAACAGTAAAATAAACGTTGTCATAGCAGCATACACTACAGCTCATGCTCGAATGAAACTGTATTCTATCCTGAAACGTTTGGATAGACGTGTCATGTATTATGATACTGATAGTATAATATTCAGATCATACATTAACCCTCCACATAACTGTAGCGAATACACACCACCTACTGGTGATTATCTAGGCGACCTAACTAATGAGCTACCTGAAGGTCATTTTATTTATGAATTTGTTTCCACAGGGCCTAAAAGTTATGCTTACAAAACATGTGATTTTGAGGGTAACAAGCAAGATGTCATATGTAAAATAAAAGGTATAAACCTGACGCAGAGTGTATCAGAAAACATAAACTTTACCAGCATGAAAGACTTACTACTTACTGAACTGAGAGCTAGAGCTGGTCAGGAGGTGTACAAGCCTCTCAAAATGATGGTAAAGAACAGAAGTTTTATTACTCGTGATAAAGCTTCTGCTGTTATACGCACTATAGAACAGCTTAAATGTTTTCAATGCGTCTTTGCAAAGCGTTATGTTTTAATCGATGGTGAGACTATACCTTTTGGATACTGATGTGTGCCAGTAAGTCACAAACTCTGTCCCAAACTTCTAAACGCTACTCCTATAGCAAATCTGTGCATTCATTTAGTGTCAATAAAACAAAATAAATTTCACACTGATGTCACACTGATGTGTTTGTTTTTATCAGAATATATAGATAATCTCAACAATTTCACATGCTTAGTAGTATCAAAATAAAAGAAGCAGTCAATAATCATACCCGGTAGGGTGATATAAACATGCTACATACATGATGAGTAGCAAGTCTGTAGTATCAATTCTGGAATATTCAAGTCTGGAGTATTTAAATCTAGAGTATACAGGTCTCTAAAAAGCATCATTCTAGTATCATTTGAATGGCATGCATTGCGCAGTCTTTAGTCTGTCGTTAGGACAGAGTCTTTGGTGATACACTGTAGGAAAGGTCCATGGTATTACGTAACAGCATTATCAGTTAATGCAATAAGTCTTTAAAAATGTCCCGGCAGGAGTGATTTATAATATTCAACGCTCTGGACATTTGCATGCTCCAGCATTGAGAACAGACGAATCAATTCCACACTGTTCATTGTGAACGAGTCATAAGATCCTAGTGCAGAAAAGACGGTGAAATTGTCTTTACCTGGGGTCTTCTGGAAAATGAATCCCTTCGTCACACATTTAGTGAAAACAGGCCAGGGTTCCGTTGCTAGATCGTTAATAAGTTCAATGTTTTGAACCATGTCGCGCCACTCCTCGAAAGTTATTTCTATGGTATACTCCTCCGTGTCATCATCAGGGCTGGGCATTATACAGAACTCAGCCTCACACTCCTCAGAGTTAACATCATTATAATTCAGGCGCAAATTCAGTGTTGGTGACACACGATAAATAACCTGCATGAACTTATCGCCCTCCTCATTTGCATCCCACACGAGCACATCGTTATATGCTGTGAATTTTAATGCAGGCATTCTGGCTCAAGTTAGAGAGCCTAGAGTCTTGAGCGTGTAGGTCCCCGCCCTGTTTCCTGGCGCCTTCTGATCTCCAAATGAGGTCAGTGTCATAAGGAAGCATTCTAATCAGGTCTAGTTATCTACCAAGGTCAAAGGGGTCAGAGAGGACATCAGGTATTAGGCAATGATGGCCTGGTTATTCGGACAGGTCAGGAGCTAGAACCCTCCACTGTGGCGGGAACAGGGATAGTATAGCGCAGTGAGGACATCTAGCGGTTAATCTGGTAACTACTACATCTCTACGATTTGAGCGCCGTCTACAGGGTTTTAAGCTAACTCTATGCGGTAGTTTAGTTTGACCTTCGACTGAACAAAAAACGACGTTATCTCTCAAAATTCCGGAACAGGAAAGTCTCATTCTATCGGTAGAACATCATGGATTTCCTCAGAAGAGGTGTAAATATGCTCAGACGTTTGTTTGGAAGGTGAGTACTATAAAAACAATTTGTTAAACCTATCGTTTTGTTTTGTAATCGATGAACAACACAAGACTTGATGTATGATCAGGGTACCGGTGTCATGTTAAATAGAGGGCGTATAGGTTTATAATAAGATATGGGTGTTGACAAAACTTGAGTCCGAGTGAGCAGTTTAACAGCAGTATACTAAATAATCTCTCTTTCTCTCTCTCTCTCTCTCTTGCCATATAGCATAGCGCCAATACAAGTTCATCCAAGGTCTGTCACCTCTCCGGAACTCCCAACTATGCATGATGTATCTCAGGACTTTGAGGGGCGCCCAGACACTTCAGGACTAGCGTCACCCTCTGTGCCAGAGGATAATGGGGATCCCGGGGTTGGAGGTTCACCATTACCTGAGTGCATAACTGATTCTAATAAAGTGTATGAGACGGTTCATCTTAATCTGACATTAAATCTGACGGTCAACGATCATTCAGATCTAATAGATAGACCTGAAGTACCCACAGTAGAGGTTAACAAGGTATGTGTCCAGTACACATGACAAATGTCTAAAAATTCAGGGGAGGAAACACCCCAATATAAAGTTACTGTTAACACACAACCCCATGACCCTAGCACCTCAACACCTAGAGATGTGGAATCCAATGGGATTGGCAGTGGTAGTCCAGTGACCCAGAACGTTCAAACTGCACCCAGTGACATGATGCACTGTGTCACATGCAGCGGCTGTGATGAGACTGCCACTCCCCCTAACGATAGAGATGTTGATAACTGTGACGTAGCGTCATGCAGTACACGTGCTACATGCACTGAACCCGATATCATGACACCCACCGATGACTGCGGTCCAGGATCTCATCAAGGGTCCAGTGTTAATCCACTCAGCGTTGATATGTCAGAAACTGACTGTGGTTTCAAGGAGAATATGAACATGACTCATGCAGACCTCCCTAGCTCCAGCAATGCTCTCAGTGGGGGTAATTTTCAAGAGCATACTGAGGAAATGCAGAGCCCCCGCAATGGTGATACAATTTTTAAAAACCCCAATCCTGATAGTAATATGGGATATCTCACCGCACAGCCTGACACCCATACAGGACACAGTGTACAGGAGGGGAAGAGCTTAGTGTTCAGTCGTTTTAAGCTGAATTTATCTCATGGATCAGATAACATGTTCTCTAAGGGCACACCCAGTGTTACAGCCTCTGAATTGGGATCTGTTAACGATATCAATCCAAGAAGAGCCAGTAGAAAGCGTCGAAGTGATATCGATACATCATTCATCATGGGGGATCTACTCTCACCTGTTGCTAAATCAACAAGGTCTTGCATCCGTAAGAAAAGGCTTTCTGAATAATAGGTATCCACAGGACTATATAAGTATATATGGATCAACATGATAAGATAAGTCTATTACACGTCTATTATTTGTATCTATACGATAGACTACATGTATGACCAGAATAGTTAAATGCCGAGTATATAAACTAAAGAAACACATATTTATATGTCTATTATTTGTATCTATATGAAAGACTACATTTATGACCAGAATAGTTAAATGCTGAGTATATAAACTAAAGAAACATGTTGATAAAAGTAACACAGAAGCATGTATGTTGAGATATATTTTCTTTGTTCGTGTTTATTTATGATTAAGGTATAGAAAAATAATCGTGAGGATTAAGACATACGTATTAGTACAAAGATATCAATACACGGTATCTGATACATTGATTCGAACCATCACCCTGATACATAGGTATATTTTTCTACCCGTTACCTTTGGTAGCATAAGTATATATATATATATATATATATATATATATATATATGAATGGTGTAATAAAACAGTATTCTTGATAGATAAACATGAAGAAATTTGTTGAAACATAATAAATCAGTATTATGGTTGTTTCTGTAATAAACAGGTTTAAATACATTAACGTAAGTAAATACAACTCTTGGTTTATTTCATTACGGTCACAGCTCTATTCATATCTATTTTAAACATTGAAGGAAATGTAGAATAGATAATCAGTGACACGCTCTCAGGGAGAGACTCTGAGAAATTCATCTGAATTCTTAAGTTACCCTTCTTCATAGTAGGCCATACAGTACCATCTGATTCCTCTCTAATATCAGGTTCTAAATCAAAAGCAAACAATGTATAACCTTTCGCAAACTCACTACGTGTTATGTACAACCCCTCATCACGACCATCTGTGAAACGTTCTCGTCCATACATAGCTATGTAGGCCTCAATGAAAGATGACTTGTGATGGTTACTATCAAAAGTCATTTGCAGTGCTTTCTGGGGTACACTCTCACCATCAACAGTGAGATTCAAATATTTCAAGTTGAAATGTTGAAAATTATAAGGATTTTTTTTATAAGCCCCGACTGTAGCCTGTTCTGAAACAAGGCCACATATCAGCCTGGACGGCACATTTCCCAGGTAAATGTTATCGGCTGTAAAACAGTAATGACCCTTAGAAATAGAGTATTTTTTAACATCAGTCTTCAGATAGGGGTACACGGCAGCCCAGTTTTTCTTTTCCATAATCTCCTGATGCTTTAGTAAAGCATCTGGAGAGGGAGTCACCATACACACAGACAGGGATGCATCGGTAATTTCTGTTTTATATTCAGGCTTGGTAGCCTCCGACATGAGATGAAAATTAGGTAGAGTAGGCCAAAATCTCATTTTTAATTCCACACCATTCAAAATGTACCTATTAGTCCAGCATACATCACTTAGTATAGGACCCATCATTTCAAAAGTCTGACTTTTCTCACAATATAGAGCACGCACAGTCAAACCTGAATTACCTAATGATGCTCTGGCGGCATCCATTGTACCTGTATCCTTAGCCCACAGCTGAGCCTGGAGATGTGTGTTCTTAGATTGGGTATCATATTTGAATAAAGTATTTAAATATGCCTTGTAAGGATAGTTTGAATTAGATGTAGTCAGCAATTGCTTCTGAAGATAAATATCTACTTGAGAGAAAATAGAATGAAGAAAATTATTAACAGGACCAAAATCACCAAGAGTAGTACCACCAGTTCCAGCTGGTATATCAGTATTATCAGACTTTCTAATTCGACATTTTACAACAAGATATGTACGTCTAAAATCAATGTATCTATTACCCGTGTTAGGTGTTTCAAATTCCAATCCAACATCCTGATTAAGTTGATTTAAAGGTTTATACTCTACATACCTGACTTTCCCTACACCCACATCGACTGTGGGCATTGAGAATAAGTCCATGCTCTCTCCTATACCAACACTACTGCGATCATCAACTTTCGATACTTCATAAGCCATGGTAATATCTGTGTATATTAATAATCAAAAACAGTCTAAACTGAGTCTCTTCAATTTATAATTTATCTAAATCAACACCTTGGGTTTCCACACTTAGGGACGTCCTTTATTATCGAAATGCTGTGGGGGTCTGTGGTCAGCTGACACCCTCCAGTAAAGTTCTTGTATTTGAAGGGATGCTGATGATGACCCTCAATTTCCTTAACTCTATGTCTAGATGGGAAATACACAACCTTCACCACTCACCAGTAACGCTCAGTGGAGTTTAAGGTCCGGATAGAGCTGTGAGATAGTCTGGAATGACTGATGAGAACCCAGCGGTTACGGGTGAATGAGAACGAGTTTTAACATTAAATGTAGCATTAGTTTTTGGACTTCCTTCATGCATGTGAAAACTCCCTGATGAGACGTCAGAATGAGTGTCACATGAACTGCATGTATAATAACAGCTATCGACTTGAGATGCAGCACTGGTATCACTGGCACCACTGGTATGACTGGTGTCGGGGTCGCTTGGAGGTGGGCTACTGGTAGGGTCGTGATGATGTGATTTCAGAGTAGAGTACTTAGGGTCTGGATGTGGAGTGGATTGTGGTGGTGATTCACGGCCTGAGTACTTAGGGTCTGGATGAGATGTAGACTGTGTATTATCAGATGCCCTGTGTGTGGTGCTTGTGGAGTCCTGAAGTTCTGTGTCTATCTCTAGGAAAAGCGCCTCATCGCAGGTGTCCTCAGTTTCTGCAGAGAAGAACTCAACATGGATTCTGGTCCTCTCAATATATGGTATGCATGTAGTACCCTGGCGACAACAATGCTTAGTGGGTGTTGTCTGGGTAGGTGCATTCGATGTTTTAGACGTGTCCTGGGGGCGGGGGGGTTTACATGATGAGGTAGCACAGTCATTCTCCACAGTAGACTCATCCCCCACCCCTGTATGAACACCCTCAATGTTCAACTTCTCACAATCCCTTGCTGGAGGGGAGGGTGGTGGAATTAGTGGAGGTGAGGGTGGAGGGTTCACAGAGCATGAGGAAGGTCTCATATAGCCTTGAGAATCATGCCATATAGGATCACTATTGCAACGTCTAATGTTTTTCTCCTGGGTACGACCCCGTAACATTCTCCTCAAACGTTCAGCGATGGATACCATTATATTGTATGGTTGTATGTAAATATATCTATATATGTAAGTAATGAGAGAGCTAACTAAAAATATCAGAATGTTTTTTCCTCTTGTGAACTTTAGGTCTTTGACTGCCAGTCCCCTCCTCACGTGTAGGTCTTTTCCGGGGTGTTGCCTTCTCTCTTCTAATTCTGTGCACTGGGGGGTATTCAGTCTTTGGTGTACTGACAACCCCAGCGTCACGTGGATCAGGGTTTGACTCATTTGACCCCTTACTTGGGTCATGTTTGGGTGGGTCGGTTTCTTTTGACTCTGATTTAACCTGTTTTACTGTGACCTCATGCTCAGTCAGAAGTGGTGGTTTTGATACAGGTGGTACCTCAACCTGATGAGTTTTGGCTGCTCTTAAAATTATAATTTTACCAGAATTTTTCCTAGAATTACGTTTAATACCACCATTTTGTGATTTATCAGCAGCTTTTCTATTAGATAATATGCTATGAATATGATCTTTTATAGCCATTTCTCATAAATCTGGAATAAAATGGAGAACACATGTGACAATTCCTGCTGAAGTGACCTTTATGTTTTTGTTATCTTCTTTTAGGAAAATTGTTATCTTCTCAAATTCAGCAAATCTAACTGGAGTATAGATAATGTGTTTGAATTCATAATTTTCTATGAATGTGTGAGTTCCATCAGTATCTGTTGGTATAGGATGAGAGCAATTGATACACTTTAGACATTTCTCACACACCTTAGGATATGATTTATACCCTGGAGGAGGTACTAACCCCCCTGAAGAGAAAGTAATAAATGACGGGGTAATCATTCTCAGTACAGGAAGTCCCACTCTCCCTACACTCTGCAGAGCAGCAATATCGGAACATATATAATACGACTTACTCTCCTCAGTGTACACTTCCATACAGCATTCTACCAGACCACAATACCACTTGCCTCTTTGTAATGTTATACGTTCGGGTAGTGTTATAGTGAACAGTCCTCCGTTATTATCAGGATATAATATTTGGTCATCTTTCTTATTGAGATGTAGATAAAACCCTTTCATTTTAAATCTTTTATGTTCTTAGCAGGAATCCACTCATTAAATTTGGCTGGATAATTTTTAAAGCTAACAAAATACTGCTTGACACCATTCACGGTTCTCTCTTTCAACACCTGATCTACATCATAATGTTTATTTACATCATGTGTGGCTCCTTGTAACTCAACACCATAGAATGACCCTTTCAACTCCTCACCTTTAAGATCTTTTAAATTATATACCGGTATACCATCTCTTATAGAGGCCTGTGTAACTTCAAACACCTCCTCAGTCCACTTAGGTTCATAATCTTTAGTGAAAGGTTCTTTTTTGACAGCAAGGCGTACCTGCTCACCAACTTTAAATCTTCTACCCTGAACTCTAATCTTTTCTTTCTTGAGACTATCTCTTATATCCTTACTAGTAACACGATTGTATTGGTAATCAAATATCTGTTTTGTATTTGAGTTCGTCACGTTAGCTGGTTCAACACCTATACTAGAGTGCACAGTATTGTTATAAGAGTCAGTCACTTTAGGAAGTACATCTATCCACTTGTAGGTCTTCTTACTGAAAAGATACTTGGCTATCCTACCCTTGACAGTTCTTATGCAGCGCTCAGCATATGAAGCTTTACCCTCGTTGTAAGCTATGTAATGTTTTATCTCGTGTTTTTTGAACAAATCCTGAACCTTGTGAGCGGTAAACTCCTTACCGGCATCTGTACGTAAAACCCGAGGCACAGCTTTAGCAAAGACTTTAGTGAATCCTATGCTAACGTCCTCAGCGTTCTTGCTCTTCAAGCTCTCTGTATATATTTGACGGGAGAAAATATCGATACAAAGCAGTACAAATCTTTGACCATTGTTATAACGATACAATGAATGCATATCCATTAAATCAGCATCCCACATATAATTTATTCTAGGTGAAATAATCCTAGAATGTATCTGGACTTTTTTAGGTGGTGAAAATCTTAAATGAGTCTCCTGCTCTTCTAACCATTTTTTAAACTTTTCTCTCAAAACTTTTTTTGATTTTTTTGATTTAGAATTAGGTCCATCATGAAAAACTGTTTTTTTCACACTGCTAAAACTACCGGGTTTAGAAGGGTTATAATAGTCAGTCTTAGCCTGCTGTATCTCCCACCCCTTTTTCTTTTTACCCCGTCCTGATTTCCTATATCGAGACATCTACAACATAAGCCAGGACCTTTTAAGCTTCTTAGTCTCAGGATCTATGGATGATGTATTAATAGTCGATGTTGTATTAGATGCACCACCCTCAATACTTGGGGAGCTCTCCTCACACCTTTTTAGATAAGACAGAAAATCATCGATTGTAAAATTCTCATCAGAGCTGCTCTGTTCTTGAGGGTTTGACTTATTCTGATTAGCTACGACCTCTTCACGATTATCATGTTCTGAAAGTCCATTTTCTTTACATGATGACTCCTGGGGTACTTCCTGAGCCACTTCACCTTCAGAACCTAGTGATTCTTTTTTATTATATTCAGAAAAAGGTACAAGAACAAATTTTTCCGTGTGTTTCATTGTTTCAGAACTTTTCCTATGAGAAAAGATATTATTTTACCTACTTTAGCAAACAAAGCACGTCTAATTTTCCATGAGGTTCTTGATCTACACCCTAAACGTCTCAAATCTTTTTTGTACACCGCTACTCTTTTTAACTCACTAGGAGATAAACTAATATTACCGGCTAGAGTGTTTAAAATAATTTCACATATAGCTATGACCTGATCTTTAGTAGCTATTCTTAAGAGACTCTGTCTCTGTTTTTTAGTAGAATTAGCTATAAATCTAAGAAATGACTTGTTTTTCTCTATTTTATCTGAGGACATTATATCGTAATCAAATTGTTTTGAAATGATCAGTTATACCCACAGGAAAGCTTACCTTAAGGGTGCGTATACTATGGTGTGTAGATCAGGTGTGACACATGTACGTAGGCGCATATTCTCTTCACATTCCTGAGTAAGATCTATAAATAAATACCCATATCTCACACTTCCTGTAGCATCATTGTATGCCTCTAGAAGTGTTTGGGGTGCTTGAGGGAATACCTGACGTGCCAGATAGGCAATCTGACTACTATCTCTAGGATTTTTAAACAGAACCATATACTGGGTATTTAAACTCATAGTTCTGTTATACCCACCTTTATGAAATATGTTCTGAGTTAAATAAACAACACTGATATCTAGGTGATGTGATTCAACTAAAAACAGTTCCAGCATGTCTTCAGATTTTTGAACACGAGTAATCATATCATCTAAAATAATCATTCTATGTCCCTGACTACCTAGACCCTGAATAGATTCCTTTGTCGGTAGTCCTTTATGAAAATTAACATTAGGTAATTTTTCCTTGATTTCAAGATACATAGGCTGCTCCACCGTATAACAGTATAATATAGAAGTCGGTACATCATTGTCAGCGTACATGTCCTTAATATTCATGAGAAGATTCCTTATAAATGTTGTTTTCCCAGATCGTGAAGGTCCTGATATACACATAGTGCATGATCTTCTAAGTAGAAACTGATCTGCTTGAACAACCTCATGATCCACAAGAGAAGTCATGTCACTCATGTAGCAGCAGCGATACTCACTTCTAAGCAAAAGATGTTTCAGTCATACGGTATATATGATTATAAATGATATTCGGGGTATGCCTTCTCCTCCTTCTCATGTAGACCAGACATCCAAACACAAGCAAAGCACCGATAATCACTATGACTGCGGAAGCAGATATAATGGCTATGACAAGACCTACAAACACACCACCCTGCCTGGGTGGAATGGGGTCCTGAGTGGTTGGCATCAGGGTAGTATCATTATCATGGGTGAAAGTTTCATTAGTACCTGTTGTGCCACGCTCCTTTAACTCTGTAGTGCAGACTGTAATTTCACTTGGGTTCTCAGTGGTTATTACTGCAGACGCTGATAAAGTGGTATCACCACAATTCATGATTAATGTGATATTCATTCTATCACATTTATCTAGGAGTCGCGCTCTCTCCATATGACAATGAATGTTCATATTACCAGAAACGTGTAATTCATGTAGAGCAGTCCATACATCAAGATCTAGAGTGTTCAAAGACCTAATTGATGTGTTCTGAATAATGAGTAGTCTTGCGACTCGGGATTCTGTTTGGAAAATAGGTAGAAACTCGATATTAGGTCCATCACATAAAACTACCCAGCTATTATCAGAACAGAGGCAGTTGTCAGGAACTCCACATGTCTCCACATTAACATCGCTGTGACTTCCTATACATAAAATAATGAGAATTCCTAGACTCTTCAGTATCTCCATTATGATGCTGATACCCTGAGTGAATATCACTATAAAATCAGTCTTTATGTAGTGTACAGTATACACCGTTTACCGCTATACGACCCTATTTATGAAGTGGAAGGATGTTTAGATGAAATAGCATAGATAACTTATCATTTTATTGTCATGTTTATTACCCTATATCAAGTGCTGAACTGTGTGTGACCCGGTCCTGTATATTGCTGGATTAATTAAAAATAATAATTCAGTGTATGTATAGGGTCCAAACACCTGAACTCTATAGTGTCCTTAAAGACCCATGACAGCCTGGACTGCGGGGTCAGACAAATTTAGGTGAGAGAGGGGTACTAATGCTCCACTAACCCAAGCGTGTCCACCATGGCTGTAAGGTCAAACGAGGACAATTTTCACGCCAGAGGTAGCAATTATCTTTCTTAAGCGTTGAAACTCCATAGGGGCCCAAACCACCAAGTTCCATTTTTGCTACTCCTAGGCGACCTCTGTAAATGGGGGCCTGGGGCAGGTGTACGCTAGTACACTTGGACATTTCTACTTAAATTTAATGGATCAACACGGTAAAAGGTACGCCCGCGCACCCCCTTGTGGGCGTACCTTTTACCTTGTTTTTAAATGTCTAAACCAAACGTTAAACATCTTCATAGAAGATGTTGCTGAACAGCATTCTCCTTGCTGTGGGACTCGATGTAAACACTGGGAGATCTTCATTTGATAGGATATCAGGGTACGTGCCTGAATTATATATCGATTTCAATTAAAGAGAAACAAATATTATTAAAGACTATCAGGTATAAGATCACTAGTGAATAAGAGGGGTACTGGGGCAGGGGGACCATCGCTTGAGGACTGTAGATAAATCAATTTAGGATCCCAGTTTTGCCTTGATCATCATCAAATCTTAGAATACAGATACATTTTATCCTGCCACCCCCTCCCCTATCTGTTTTTCCGATTTCATAATGTGGGCCTTATACACATATAGACCCACCTCAATAATATACCATTCTCAGAGGTTTTCTAATTCTGGTTATGTCCTATTTTGGTCCAGAGCTGTAGAATGTAGATATCATATTATATCCTCCCACACCCTCCCAGCCTCATACACACTACCTGTGCTGCCCCCTTACCTGTGATCTCCACGCCCTCCCACCCTCATACACACTACCTGTGCTGCCCCCTTACCTGTGATCTCCACGCCCTCCCACCCTCATACACACTACGTGTGCTGCCCCCTACCTGTGATCTCCACGCCCTCCCACCCTTATACACACTATGTGTGCTGCCCCCTACCTGTGATCTCCACACCCTCCCACCCTCATACACACTACGTGCGTGCCCCCTACCTGTGATCTCCACACCCACCCACCCTCATACACACTACCTGTGCTGCCCCCTACCTGTGATCTCCGGACCCTCCCACCCTCATACACACTACCTGTGCTGCCCCCTACGTGTGATCTCCACACCCTCCCATCCTCATACACACTACCTGTGCTGCCCCCTACCTGTGATCTCCACACCCTCCCACCCTCATACACACTACCTGTGCTGCCCCCTACCTGTGATCTCCACGCCCTCCCACCCTCATAGACACTACCTGTGCTGACCCCTACCTGTGATCTCCCCGCCCTTCCACCCTCATACACGCTACCTGTGCTCTGCCCCCTACCTGTGATCTCCACACCCTCCCTCCCTCATACACACTACCTGTGCTGCCCCCTACCTGTGATCTCCGGACCCTCCCACCCTCATACACACTACCTGTGCTGCCTCCTACCTGTGATCTCCACGCCCTCCCACCCTCATACACACTACCTGTGCTGCCCCCTACCTGTGATCTCCACGCCCTCCCACCCTCATACACACTACCTGTGCTGACCCCTACCTGTGATCTCCACACCCTCCCACCCTCATACAGACTACCTGTGCTGCCCCCTACCTGTGATCTCCACACCCTCCCACCCTCATACACACTACCTGTGCTGACCCCTACCTGTGATCTCCACGCCCTCCCACCCTCATACACACTACCTGTGCTCTGCCCCCTACCTGTGACCTCCATACCCTCCCACCCTCATACACACTACCTGTGCTGCCCCCTACCTGTGATCTCCACGCCCTCCCACCCTCATACACACTACCTGTGCTGCCCCCTACCTGTGATCTCCACGCCCTCCCACCCTCATACACACTACCTGTGCTGACCCCTACCTGTGATCTCCACACCCTCCCACCCTCATACACACTACCTGTGCTGACCCCTACCTGTGATCTCCACGCCCTCCCACCCTCATACACACTACCTGTGCTCTGCCCCCTACCTGTGACCTCCACACCCTCCCACCCTCATACACACTACCTGTGCTGCCCCCTACCTGTGATCTCCACACCCTCCCACCCTCATACACACTACCTGTGCTGCCCCCTACCTGTGATCTCCACGCCCTCCCACCCTCATACACACTACCTGTGCTGACCCCTACCTGTGATCTCCACGCCCTCCCACCCTCATACACACTACCTGTGCTCTGCCCCCTACCTGTGATCTCCACACCCTCCCTCCCTCATACACACTACCTGTGCTGCCCCCTACCTGTGATCTCCACACCCTCCAACCCTCATACACACTACCTGTGCTGCCCCCTACCTGTGATCTCCACACCCACCCACCCTCATACACACTACCTGTGCTGCCCCCTACCTGTGATCTCCACGCCCTCCCACCCTCATACACACTACCTGCGCTGACCCCTACCTGTGATCTCCACGCCCTCCCACCCTCATACACACTACCTGTGCTGCCCCCTACCTGTGATCTCCATGCCCTCCCACCCTCATACACACTACCTGTGCTGACCCCTACCTGTGATCTCCACACCCTCCCACCCTCATACACACTACCTGTGCTGCCCCCTACCTGTGATCTCCACACCCTCCCACCCTCATACACACTACCTGTGCTGCCCCCTACCTGTGATCTCCACGCCCTCCCACCCTCATACACACTACGTGTGCTGCCCCCTACCTGTGATCTCCACACCCTCCCACCCTCATACACACTACGTGTGCTGCCCCCTACCTGTGATCTCCACACCCACCCACCCTTATACACACTACCTGTGCTGCCCCCTACCTGTGATCTCCACACCCTCTCACCCTCATACACACTACCTGTGCTGCCTCCTACCTGTGATCTCCACGCCCTCCCACCCTCATACACACTACCTGTGCTGCCCCCTACCTGTGATCTCCACGACCTCCCACCCTCATACACACTACCTGTGTCCTGCCCCCTACCTGTGATCTCCACACCCTCCCACCCTCATACACACTACCTGTGCTGCCTCCTACCTGTGATCTCCACGCCCTCCCACCCTCATACACACTACCTGTGCTGCCCCCTACCTGTGATCTCCACGACCTCCCACCCTCATACACACTACCTGTGTCCTGCCCCCTACCTGTGATCTCCACACCCTCCCACCCTCATACACACTACCTGTGTCCTGCCCCCTACCTGTGATCTCCACACCCTCCCACCCTCATACACACTACCTGTGCTGCCCCCTACCTGTGATCTCCACACCCTCCCACCCTCATACACACTACCTGTGCTGCCCCCTTACCTGTGATCTCCACACCCTCCCACCCTCATACACACTACGTGTGCTGCCCCCTACCTGTGATCTCCACACCCACCCACCCTCATACACACTACCTGTGCTGCCCCCTACCTGTGATCTCCACGACCTCCCACCCTCATACACACTACCTGTGCTGCCCCCTACCTGTGATCTCCACGACCTCCCACCCTCATACACACTACCTGTGCTGCCCCCTACCTGTGATCCCCACACCCTCCCACCCTCATACACACTATGTGTGCTGCCCCCTACCTGTGATCTCCACACCCTCCCACCCTCATACACACTATGTGTGCTGCCCCCTACCTGTGATCTCCACACCCTCCCACCCTCATACACACTACGTGTGCTGCCCCCTACCTGTGATCTCCACACCCACCCACCCTCATACACACTACGTGTACTGCCCCCTACCTGTGATCTACACACCCTCCCACCCTCATACACACTACCTGTGCTGCCCCCTACCTGTGATCTCCACACCCTCCCACCCTCATACACACTACCTGTACTGCCCCCTACCTGTGATCTCCACACCCTCCCACCCTCATACACACTACCTGTGCTGACCCTACCTGTGATCTCCACGACCTCCCACCCTCATACACACTACCTGTGCTGCCCCCTACCTGTGATCTCCACGCCCTCCCACCCTCATACACACTACCTGTGCTGCCCCCTACCTGTGATCTCCACGCCCTCCCACCCTCATACACACTGTGATCTCGTGTTACCTGTCGCTGTTCTCACCTGTTGGATCTGTGACATCTAGGGTAGTGAGCTCAATGTCTCACCTGTAGATCCTTAACCCTTTATGGGCCTCTGGTGAAGGAATGCATCATGCCCACTGGTCGTCATCATGCATTTCATTGCAGTAATACGCCGACCCTCTGAGAGTGTATCAAAATACCTAGTTCAGACATGGTTTATCTCTTCAATATATTTTTATTTGTGCAGCCTAAGATAAAGGGAGTTGCTGTAATGATCTTGCACCTGACATATCAAGACTACTTTTACATACGCTCAATAGAAATTTAAGAATTCCTTACGCGGTTAGGCAGTGGAGGGGGGGGCGGCTTAGAATGTGGTCGATATGGGTGGAGGTAGGGACTAGGGTGTTACTGTTAGATGTGAAATATGAGGTGAGTTCTCACCTGTGTGACTGATTCCCACAGGTGACTCACTCATGGGTGCACAGTGGCAGACTGACTGTCACCTTATAGTGGTGGGGGAGGGGGTGCAGGTCTAAGTGTCTGGGAGCTGGTGGTGTTCTAACATCTAAACATCTAGAATATTGAACCATTGAGGGATCCCATTGAGATAATGTCACACATTTTGTGCATGGAGATCCAGGTAACAAAGGATTGAAAAGCAGAGTACTTGCACCCGTTTGAAATAGAAACATGTCTTGAAAGAAAACAAAACAGCAAAGGTATGCAGTCAAAAAAATGTAGGCTGGCAACCTGCAGCTGGTCCTCTCATTGAGCAGCATAGGATAACCAAACTATCTGTTAAATTAGATCTGCCAGTCCTCGTATCTCATTGACAACCTTTGATGACTCATGGGTGGGCAATGAGTTCTTTTAACATCTTTGTGAATTGTGCCTCCATTGCTTCATCGCAATATAAATGATGATATCTGGAGATGGGAGATGTCCCCATATATACACGACCTTAGAAATTTAACAGGGTTGAGCCAGTATTTTCACTGAAAACATGGAAGATCCGAAACTAGTCAGCGGTGACCACTTTAGGTCCTCAAGTTGACGATACCTAAAACTACAACTTTAGGTAGCCAAAATGACGACTTTAGGTCATCATCCTGATGACCTGAGTTGTCAATATGACGACTCTGTACTGAGTCCTGATGACTCAGGTCATCAGGATGACTATCTGCTGACTAGTTTCGGATCTTCCATGTTTTCAGTGTTTCCACATTATACCTGTATGGGAGTTATGTATGTGAACTTGGTGTCTCTGATTTATAGCCAGTGTTAGGTACTGGTAATTGTCAAGATGGGAATTCACATAAATGTCCAAAATAACAACCATAAATCCACCCCTTCTGTCCATCGTGTCAGACAGCACCTGTATATTCCTGGTCCTATAATGTATCGTAGAACGACACATCAGTGACAGCGTGTGATCAGGAGAACATTTCTCAAGATGGTAAGACTAGACACAGCCATTAAAATCTGAAACCCTCAAAAGATGAGTGTGCCTTACGTCGTCACGATGCACGAAGCATCATGAAGGCCCCTCTGGGATTGATACACTGAATATGATGCATTGATGTACCCTCGGCCCTTGAATGGTTAGAGTGTTTAAACCAAACTGGAAGGTATAATTATTATACCTTCCAGTTTGGTAGTATACTATACTATACCTCCTATTAGCTGTGAAAGTGATGGTAAAACCTATGATCACCTGCCAAAGGCTTACAGAAAGGGGTAGTTGTATTCAGATTTCTTGTGTAAATATATACTTTTATATTAACGGCTGTTCCTCTGACCTGTGCCGGAGTGCACACATGTTCCTGCGTCAGAAAGCACAGCCTTTTTGACTGTGAGACCTTTGTTCAAAGTTTTATGTTGCTGACAATTTTACCTTATTTGAAGTGATATTATTTGGCCTCTAGGAACCTGCGACAGTATAATGTCAGTTCGGTTTGTGAAGGGTAGTCTCAAGTACAGACCCAGAAATTAAATGCATGTATCTATAATAGCTTTACACCTGTGTCAGAAGGCCATATTTCACCATTACATGCTGGGTAGGTTTCTGTACTCCCTGTACTGAGCGTGTGCAAACGGTAAGGACACCTGGAAGTGCATCATGTCCATTGGTCGTCATGATGCACCAATGAAGCAATTCATTGGTGCATCATGTAGACCTAGGGTCCTTATTGGTGCATCATGTTGACCTAGGGCTATCATTAGTGCATCATGCTGACCTGTGAGCATGATGCACCAATGCATTTATCAGTCCATAAATGGTTACAGATAGGACGGGCACCTGTCACACTAATGGTGCAGACGCTGTGCTCTGACAGGACATCAAGCCGCTGGACAGGTAGCCGGGGGGGGATGGGGGGGGGGCTTGCAGGGCTTCAATACATTATGTCAACTTTAGGGGCTGCATAGGGCTTCACTCATTGTGTCATTGTTTTTAGGGCCAGTCAGGATTTCAATGCATTATGTCCATTTTAGAGGAATAATAATACAATGGTGAGCCTGCTTACTGGCACTTCATTGGAGCATCATGTCAACCCTCTGTACGTGTACCAGCCCCATAGGGTCATCATAATGTATGAATGTAGCCCATGCACTGAAAACATGGAAGATCCGAAACTAGTCAGCGGTGACCACTTTAGGTCCTCAAGTTGACGATACCTAAAACTACAACTTTAGGTAGTCAAAATGAGGACTGAGTCGTCAATATGATGACTCTGTACTGTCAGTATTGTCATCCTGATGACTCAGGTCGTCAGGATGATGACCTAGAGTCGTCATTTTGACTACCTAAAGTTGTAGTTTTAGGTATCGTCAACTTGAGGACCTAAAGTGGTCACTGCTGACTAGTTTTGGATCTTCCATGTTTTCAGTGTGCAAGGTACTTTAGGCCTGTAGTGATACATCATGAAAACCACTGTGCATGCATGGTGCACTCCTACATTAGCGGCCTTTAAAGGGGTACGAGTTAAAGGAGTGGCCGTGGGGCCTAGGCTAAGGATAGGTGAGGTAGGAAAGGAGTAAGGGTAGGGAGGTGGGAGAAGCAGTGGGGATGGGAACAGGGGGAGAGGGGGATTGGGTGATTGACAGTCATCTCCCACGTGGGCAGCCCTGGGGGCACAGATCCACTCAGGTGATCCCTGCCTCACCCACCTGGGGGCGCCACCTGCAGGCCATTTGCCGTGGCAGCAGGTGGCTGCACAGACTTAAAGGGATCTAAGAAAACCCCTAATTTCGCCCATGATAAAAAATGCCCCTAATATCGTCCAGGCTCCCTATTATCGCCCAAGGCAATGAGGGGACCCATATGTCATCAGTGTGGGCAATTTTAGCTAACATGGCTGACTCCTCTTACTGTAGCTGGTAAATCTTAGCACTTTGATACATGTCCTTTTAGTGTGCTGTGACGTTTTGTCATCCTGATGGATGACAGCAGCGATAAATTGCAAATTGAATCTAGAATGTATCATGTATCACCCCTAAACCCCCATGCTTGTTTGAGACCGGTACATGGGTACTTATTTAAGACTCATATGGGACTTCCCCTTCCCAGGATTAACAATATTCAAACTGCACCTGGGGAGATAGGGGTGAAGGACATCTCCTTTTTAACTGGAATAAAGAATCAAATTGTGTCTTCTCAACTTTAATTTGGTCAAAATAGGGCATAAACATGGGCCGCGCCCCCTCCTTTTCTAAATCCTGGATCCTGTGTATTGGACTTTAAACAGAAGTGTGAGCTTCAGACATGTTGGTGCCCTTAGACACAGGACTAGATGTAATTTACATCTAACCCCATGTCTTTGTGTATCCACTATTGTAGAGACCAAAGAGAAACGTGAATGATTACCCATTATATTGTACAGCGCTGACATGTGAGATGCAAGGGACCCCTTTTTCCTGACCCTTTAAAGGCCGCTGATGCAGAAAGTGCATCATGCCCATTTGTCTGCATGATGCACCAATGAAGTGCTGGCAAGACTGCTCACCAGCACTTCATTGATGCATCATGCTGACATGTTGCCGGTAGTGTATCAGCCCTGGAGGGTTTGCAAGTATGGTGATGACCAATGGGCAAGATGCATTCATCAATGCATTAGCGGCCCTTAAAGGGTTAATTTCACACGTTCATCCCTTGCCCACTTTTCTACACAATCTTCCACTCACGTCTCATACGACCTTTTCTCTTGACGAAATCTCGTCTTTTCAGTCCAGTTCTCGAATTACACGAGATCTCCATCAGGGCCCGTTCCGCCGTGTCTCGGTGGTCTATACGTGACGTCACTGGTGTTCAAAGGTCCCGTATGTAGCGTCTTAGGCAGCCATTGTGATAGGTGGAGAAGGAGGGTAAAGATGGTGTCGTGACCACAGAAGGAAAGTTGTATAAAGTGAAGACTCAATGAGAACTTGAGAACTAGTACATAAAGGGTTCACACTTGAGCTATGTCTACTATTTACAAGACTCCAGTGAAGTTAGTTCCAGGGGCGGATCCAGGGGGGGGGACTAGGGGGCACGTGCCCCCCCCTAGACCCCCTGAAATTGGGCCAGGCTGTGACTCTTTAAGTATAGGAAACATGGCCTAAAAACCCGCTTGTGCCCCCCCATGACCAAATTTTCTTGGCTGTGCCCCCTAGACCACCCCTTCTGGATCCGCACCTGGTTACATTGAGTACATCTATGCCATCTTGTTTATGACAACCCTAAAATAAAATTAAAGTGAACCTCAACCACATGGCCTTTGTTAATGTGAATTCAATTTCAGTAAGGACATAAACTTGTATTCTCAGGCATTCTCCCAAAGTCAGGCTGCAGCTTACATGCAGGTGCAGCATATATGCAGCTTATATGTGGTGGCAGCTTATATGTGGTGGCAGCTTATATGTGGTGGCAGCTTATATGTGGTGGCAGCTTATATGTGGTTGCAGCTCATATGTGGTGGCAGCTCATATGTGGTGGCAGCTTATATGTGGTGGCAGCTTATATGTGGTGGCAGCTTATATGTGGTGGCAGCTTATATGTGGTGGCAGCTCATATGTGGTGGTAGCTTATATGTGGTGGCAGCTTATATGTGGCTTATATGTGGTGGCAGCTTATATGTGGTGGCGGCTTATATGTGGTGGCAGCTTATATGTGGTGGCAGCTTATATGTGGTGGCAGCTTATATGTGGTGGCAGCTCATATGTGGCTTATATGTGGTGGCAGCTTATATGTGGTGGCAGCTTATATGTGGTGGCAGCTTATATGTGGCTTATATGTGGTGGCAGCTTATATGTGGTGGCAGCTTATATGTGGTGGCGGCTTATATGTGGTGGCAGCTTATATGTGGTGGCAGCTTATATGTGGTGGCAGCTTATATGTGGTGGCAGCTTATATGTGGTTGCAGCTCATATGTGGTGGCAGCTCATATGTGGTGGCAGCTTATATGTGGTGGCAGCTTATATGTGGTGGCAGCTTATATGTGGTGGCAGCTTATATGTGGTGGCAGCTCATATGTGGTGGTAGCTTATATGTGGTGGCAGCTTATATGTGGCTTATATGTGGTGGCAGCTTATATGTGGTGGCGGCTTATATGTGGTGGCAGCTTATATGTGGTGGCAGCTTATATGTGGTGGCAGCTTATATGTGGTGGCAGCTCATATGTGGCTTATATGTGGTGGCAGCTTATATGTGGTGGCAGCTTATATGTGGTGGCAGCTTATATGTGGCTTATATGTGGTGGCAGCTTATATGTGGTGGCAGCTTATATGTGGTGGCGGCTTATATGTGGTGGCAGCTTATATGTGGTGGCAGCTTATATGTGGTGGCAGCTTATATGTGGTGGCAGCTTATATGTGGTGGCAGCTTATATGTGGTGGCGGCTTATATGCAGCTTATATGTGGTGGCAGCTTATATGTGGTGGTAGCTTATATGTGGTGGCAGCTTATATGTGGTGGCAGCTTATATGTGGTGGCAGCTTATATATGGTGGCTGCTTATATGTGGTGGTGGCGTATTTGAGGTGGCGGCTTATATGTGGTGGTGGCTTATATGTGGTGGCAGCTTATATGTGGCGGCAGCTTATAAATATGTGGTGACAGCTTATATGTGGTGGCAGCTTATATGTGGTGACAGCTTATATGTGGTGGCAGCTTATATGTGGTGGCAGCTTATATGTGGTGGCAGCTTATATGTGGTGGCAGCTTATATGTGGTGGCAGCTTATATGTAGGTGCAGCTTATATGTGGTGGCAGCTTATATGTGGTGGCAGCTCATATGTGGTGGCAGCTTATATGTGGTGACAGCTTGTATGTGGTGGCAGCTTATATGTGGTGGCAGCTTATATATGCAGCTTATATGTGGTGGCGGCTTATATGCAGCTTATATGTGGTGGCGGCTTATATGCAGCTTATATGTGGTGGCGGCTTATATGCAGCTTACACACAGCGATTTACAGTTGGTTATTTACAATGAAGTCAATGTCCTCTAAATGTAAAACAAGATTATAAATATAGGAACCAGTTGTTTTCAACAGGCGTCTACATAAATAAGCTCTGCTGTTTGACTGGCGGTCTTTGACTCTAGGAATTGTGTTTAGTTAACTCCATAAACCTTTACAAGTAGCATCACACCTTATCTTTGATATGGCATTTGTAGGTGACTCATAGTAACTGAATCCAGTACCTGTGCGTCTCACAGGGTTAATATAGTCCTGAAGGGTCAGCTTGATACATGAATGCATTCCATGCCCCTTAACCTGACATGATGTGTTTTACATGGGTTCTATGCAGCCCTGGTGAGTTACTCGCCACATCATGCATTCCTAGTGAGTTACTCGCAACATCATGCATTCCCAGTGAGTTACTCGCCACATCATGCATTCCCAGTGAGTTACTCGCCACATCATGCATTCCCAGTGAGTTACTCGCCACATCATGCATTCCCAGTGAGTTACTCGCCACATCGTGCATTCCCAGTGAGTTACTCGCCACATCGTGCATTCCCAGTGAGTTACTCGCCACAACGTGCATTTCCAGTGAGTTACTCGCCACATCGTGCATTTCCAGTGAGTTACTCGCCACATCGTGCATTTCCAGTGAGTTACTCGCCACATCGTGCATTCCCAGTGAGTTACTCGCCACATCGTGCATTCCCAGTGAGTTACTCGCCACATCGTGCATTCCCAGTGAGTTACTCCCCACATCATGCATTCCCAGTGAGTAACTCGCCACATCATGCATTCCCAGTGAGTTACTCGCCACATCATGCATTCCCAGTGAGTTACTCGCCACATCATGCATTCCCAGTGAGTTACTCGCCACATCATGCATTCCCAGTGAGTTACTCGCCACATCATGCATTCCCAGTGAGTTACTCGCCACATCATGCATTCCCAGTGAGTTACTCGCCACATCATGCATTCCCAGTGAGTTACTCGCCACATCATGCATTCCCAGTGAGTTACTCGCCACATCATGCATTCCCAGTGAGTTACTCGCCACATAATGCATTCCCAGTGAGTTACTCGCCACATCATGCATTCCCAGTGAGTTACTCGCCACATCATGCATTCCGAGTGAGTAACTCGTCATATCATGCATTCCCAGTGAGTTACTCGCCACATCAAGCATTCCTAGGAGTTTGGAATAGACAATATTCAAACATGGCTCTTTTAGTTTAAGGACAAGAAATAAAATGAGGAAAACGCTCAGGAATTACAAAAATCAAAAGGCAGACGACATTTCTCTCAAAACCAGACGACTTTCTGACACACGAACGTCACTTCACTATTAAAAAATGGCGGGAATAAAAAGACACGACCACCAGAGAAAGGTAAAACCACGCTGGGTGAAACGGTAATAACAGTTATTTGTCCCAACACGATTCATGGCGGGCCATATGGGTAGTTAATTTTCTGTCAGAGAAAATGTCCATTTGTGAGTAAAAGGTGTATTAGGGTGAGGTACAAATTGGAATTGAACACTGTAATGCTGAGTTAAGCCTTTAAGGACCGCTGATGCAGGAGTGCATCATGCCCATTGGTCGTCATGATGCGCCATTGAAGTGCTGGCGAGTCTGCTTGCCAGCACTTCATTGATGCATCATGCCGACCCTCCGGGTGTGTAACAACTCCAATTGGTTCGACATGATGCTTGAATGCAGCCCTGGTTAGTTACCAAAGGGCATGATACATTGATACATTAGCAGTCTTTAAAGGGTTAATTTATGTGTAGGTGGTACAGAAAGTGTCACTAAATGGTAGCCTAGGTTTTAACCCTTTTAAAAAATCATAATGCATTAATGCATCATGCCCATAGTGTCATCATGATGCATGAATGCAGCTCTCATGAGTATCAGCCAGCGCTGTATGCATTCACGCATCATGCTGACACTAAGAATGGTGTTGATACACTCCTAGAGGGTCGGCATGATGCACCAATGAAGTACTGGTGAGCAGTCTCTCTGGCACTTCAATGGTGCATCATGCCGACCAATGGGCATCAGCAGCCCCTGCATCAGCAGCCCTTGGAGGGTTAATTGGCAGGTTGTGTCTTGTTACCTGCAGGGCTCTGTGTGGATGGGAGTGGATGACAAATATGGTCAGCCATGCAAAAAGGGTACTTCTAACTACAGCCCTTGTGTATGGCTTTTCATGTAAAAATGAGTGACGTTGGTGACTTGAGAAATGGACTGGATGTATAAGTTTGCACCTGTGTCCTGTGTGTGGGGAAGTTAACCCTTCCACCCTTTAAGGGCCACTGATGCAGGAGTGCATCATACCTATTTGTCGGCGTGATGCACCTATGAAGTGTTGACATATCTGCTTGCCAGCACTTCATTGGTACCTCATGCTGACCCTACAGGGAGCTATATACCCTGCAGGGTCAGCATGATAAAGTAAAAAGTGCTGGTGGGATATTCTATAGAGCAGCATTCATGAATGCATCATGGCCACCCAAGGACAAGACACATTAGTGCACTGTCAGCCTGTCAAGGGTTAAATTGCTGATCACTATACTATATTACAGGGTGAGAACGTATGTACAAGTTAAATCTCCAGGTGCGTTTATTACACAGTAATATCAGAGGGACACGAAGGGCTCAGGTACAATTAAGTGCACATCAACTCCTCTGTTCAATGCACTCATCTTATAACCCTAGACTTTACCCCCCCCCCAAGGCTATCATTATTTTCTATTTGACGAATAGTTTTTGTTCTATCAATTTCTCATGAACACCTGGCTTAGCCCATTAAGGGTTATGAATGCAGGGGTGCAATTTAAATCAAGTACAGGTGAGTTTGGTGCATTCTCCAGGAGTACACCATGATCATTACCACAAGTTTTGACAGATTCACTTGTGTTTTATAATATGTGTAATGCCCCGTCTCATGTATACATAAGTTAACCATTGTCTCAGAAGCAGAATTTGAATTTCTGATTTAGAGCAAATTACCAGACTGTACAGGAAGGCAAAGAGGTCTGGGTTTATTCCAAAATTTTAAAAACTCAAGAAGGAAAAATCTCTCCGATTTTCTCACAAACCAATGGAAAGGTCTGTTTTCAAACATTGTACAAAGGTGAGTAGTTAAAAGATGCAGATTCTTGTTGGACCTGATTCAGGGACTGCACGTGACGACGTCACAAGATGGATGATTCACACACACAACACTAGGTAGCGCCTTAAGGCCAGCAGGGGAGCCGTCAAAGACGGCTAATGACGGAACCGGAAGTACCTCCCCCTTGCCCCCTGGTGGCCGGCAGGACAGTGACCATTACCACGTGACCACCTGGATCCCGCCCTATCACGTGGTCAGCTAAGTAGGCCAACTGACTGTCACGTGCTCTTTAACCCTTTAAGGGTCTGGACTGTCAGCTTCTCTTTAACCCTTTGGGTGCCTGGTCTGTTACTTGGTCTTTAACCTTTAAGGGTCTGGACTGTCAACTTCTCTTTAACCCTTTGGGTGCTGGTCTGTTACTTGGTCTTTAACCTTTAAGGGTCTGGACTGTCAGCTTCTCTTTAACCCTTTGGGTGCCTGGTCTGTTACTTGGTCTTTAACCTTTAAGGGTCTGGACTGTCAGCTTATCTTTAACCAAATGTTTATTTGACACTATGCCTGCTGTGTTTTTCTCATTTTACCTTCAATTTACACCATTTTCTTGGAATCATTTGTCTTCAGTAGCTCTTGGAGAGTCAAGATAAAGTTTCGGCCGGTTTTCCTAAGGGAACCTTTGAGACTTAGTACCTCTCAAAAGGAGCTTTACGTATTAGGATGAGTAAGTGTGAAGGTTGGATTAAAGTAGTACCTGCGCACATTTAGTATTCCTACACCTTCAGTCAACTTATGTTACAAAGCTTTGACAATAAAACTGCTCAGGAAGATGCAAACCATACCCCTTAAGGGCTGTTAATGTAGGAGTGCATCATGTCCCTTGGTCGGCATGATACAGGAGTGCATCATGTCCCTTGGTCGGCATGATACACCAATGAAGTCCTGGTGAGCACTTCATTGGTGTATCATGCCGACCCACAGGGAGTGTATCAAACCCATAGAGTCAGCATGATGCAAGAATGCAGCCATGGCGAGTTGCTCCCCAGGGCTGCATTCATGCATCATGGCAACCAATGGGTGTCAATGCAGCATGGGTCCTTTAGGTGTTAAATGACCTTACAGATGTCTACTTGACTTTTTGCTGACACAGCGTTTTCCACTGTTGTCAGTTTTGGCGCTTAGTGTAGATTTCACAGGTAGTGTAAGCACCAAACTGTGAGACAAGCGTCACATACTAAAGGTCACGTGTCTCTTACTAAGGAGTTTACACTGAGGGCTCAAAGAGGCGCTGATAGGTGCAACCAAATCTCACTCTTTAGCACTTCAAGGTATACTCTTTGTATATATCCTTATGCATTCTCTTTTTTTCTAAATTTTGCCTTGCCCCAAAAAGAAGGTTCTTCCCTTAACCATCTTAGGTGCAAATAGAGCTGAAAGTGGTTATTTCTTCTATCAGGATGTCTCCCTGTAGATTTCAGCAGCTGGTGGTGGGGGCCAATGGGAATAATGCTATTGTGTATTTTCTTCTCCTTAAAAATGTTCACCAATATAATTTAAACCTTACCTGAAGTAACTGCTATCAATATGTATACAACTTTATTTAGGCCTCACCTGAAATCAAACAAAGAGAGACTATACGTCAATGAAAAACAGATTACAAACATGGAATTGATCAATCTTGTAATGAATGGTTATCTGAGTGTATTCAAATATCCACTCATTCATTTATTGACTTACTTATTTATTGATCGAATTTATTCACATCCAGCTATTCAAATTTTCAATTCCCATCACATGTCCATTCACACCCCATACTTTGGTTACAGACCTATATCTACAAAACCAGGCAGCCCCCGTTACTGTACCCAAAGCCTTTCAAACCACATCAGCCCCCCCCCCCCACCCTAACCCCCTCATGGATCCCTACCCTGATAAATGGACGGGACCCACAGTCACCAGGCCTCCTCACCCCATCCAGGGCTGCTACTATTGGTAGTTTTACTCAATCATGGATTAAGCAAACGTATGAGAAGAACATATTTGGGGATGTGTACATTTTACACATTTTGCAATTTAAAGGTAGCTAATACATCGTGCATCATGCCCATTGGTCATCATGATGCATGAATGAAGAATGGTTGAGTTTTCTTGACCAGTGCATCATGGTGACCTTCCGAGACGCCATCAAGCCCAACGGTTCAGTGTGATGCATCAAGATAAAAATGGACATGAATGCAGTGTCATATCTTAAATAGTTAAAAGACTTAAAATAAAGGCTTGGAATGCTCAGTACAGTTTATTTTCCCTTCCATATAGAGCAATGTGATGGAAAAAGGTAGGCCTATAATTTTTGCCAAACTGGTGATACTTTATGGGTATGTGAGTGGATGAGGTGGAAGGGTGGGGGTAGGAGGCTTGTGGTGGGATGGATCTATGGGCAGGTTCTACCACCATAGATCACCATGGATGTCCACGGCTTGTAAACACGACCATCCACAGTCAGCCAGGGTATGGGAAGGACGACGTGAGTCGGCATAGACTGTGTATAGCGGGCTGGATGGAGATAGGATAGCTGTATCCTAGATAGGGTGCATAGACTGTGTATAGCGGGCTGGATGGAGATAGGATAGCTGTATCCTAGATAGGGTGCATAGACTGTGTATAGCGGGCTGGATGGAGATAGGATAGCTGTATCCTAGATAGGGTGCATAGACTGTGTATAGCGGGCTGGATAGCTGTATCCTAGATAGGGTGCATAGACTGTGTACAGCGGGCTGGATGGAGATAGGATAGCTGTATCCTAGATAGAGTGCATAGACTGTGTATAGCGGGCTGGATGGAGATAGGATAGCTGTATCCTAGATAGAGTGCATAGACTGTGTATAGCGGGCTGAATGGAGTTAGGATAGCTGTATCCTAGATAGAGTGCATAGACTGTGTATAGCGGGCTGGATGGAGATAGGATAGCTGTATCCTAGATAGAGTGCATAGACTGTGTATAGCGGGCTGGATGGAGATAGGATAGCTGTATCCTAGATAGAGTGCATAGACTGTGTATAGCGGGCTGAATGGAGTTAGGATAGCTGTATCCTAGATAGAGTGCATAGACTGTGTATAGCGGGCTGGATGGAGATAGGATAGCTGTATCCTAGATAGGGTGCATAGACTGTGTATAGCGGGCTGGATAGCTGTATCCTAGATAGGGTGCATAGACTGTGTATAGCGGGCTGGATGGAGTTAGGATAGCTGTATCCTAGATAGAGTGCATAGACTGTGTATAGCGGGCTGGATGGAGATAGGATAGCTGTATCCTAGATAGGGTGCATAGACTGTGTATAGCGGGCTGGATAGCTGTATCCTAGATAGGGTGCATAGACTGTGTACAGCGGGCTGGATGGAGATAGGATAGCTGTATCCTAGATAGAGTGCATAGACTGTGTATAGCGGGCTGGATGGAGTTAGGATAGCTGTATCCTAGATAGAGTGCATAGACTGTGTATAGCGGGCTGGATGGAGATAGGATAGCTGTATCCTAGATAGGGTGCATAGACTGTGTATAGCGGGCTGGATAGCTGTATCCTAGATAGGGTGCATAGACTGTGTACAGCGGGCTGGATGGAGATAGGATAGCTGTATCCTAGATAGAGTGCATAGACTGTGTATAGCGGGCTGGATGGAGTTAGGATAGCTGTATCCTAGATAGAGTGCATAGACTGTGTAACTGTGTATAGCGGGCTGGATGGAGATAGGATAGCTGTATCCTAGATAGGGTGCATAGACTGTGTATAGTGGGCTGGATGGAGATAGGATAGCTGTATCCTAGATAGGGTGCATAGACTGTGAATAGCGGGCTGGATGGAGATAGGATAGCTGTATCCTAGATAGGGTGCATAGACAGTGTATAGCGGGCTGGATGGAGATAGGATAGCTGTATCCTAGATAGAGTGCATAGACTGTGTATAGTGGGCTGGATGGAGATAGGATAGCTGTATCCTAGATAGAGTGCATAGACTGTGTATAGCGGGCTGAATGGAGTTAGGATAGCTGTATCCTAGATAGAGTGCATAGACTGTGTATAGCGGGCTGGTTGGAGATAGGATAGCTGTATCCTAGATAGAGTGCATAGACTGTGTATAGCGGGCTGGATGGAGATAGGATAGCTGTATCCTAGATAGGGTGCATAGACTGTGTATAGCGGGCTGGATGGAGTTAGGATAGCTGTATCCTAGATAGAGTGCATAGACTGTGTATAGCGGGCTGGATGGAGATAGGATAGCTGTATCCTAGATAGGGTGCATAGACTGTGTATAGCGGGCTGGATAGCTGTATCCTAGATAGGGTGCATAGACTGTGTATAGCGGGCTGGATGGAGTTAGGATAGCTGTATCCTAGATAGAGTGCATAGACTGTGTATAGCGGGCTGGATGGAGTTAGGATAGCTGTATCCTAGATAGGGTGCATAGACTGTGTATAGCGGGCTGGATGGAGTTAGGATAGCTGTATCCTAGATAGAGTGGTCTTGGTGAGGGGAAGACTATGGGACCAGGCTAAATACTGCTGTTAGCGAATCTTGAATTCATGCATATTTTGCACTTAATTACTTTTGGTTTTGAAACATAGATCAAATGCAAGCTTTATGACCCCCCCCCTTCTCCTCATAGAATTGGGGCATATTCCATTTTAGGGAAAATGGCTGTACGCTTCAAAGGGGTCGGAAAGTTATCTGCACATCTGGCATGGGAAGATTGAATGAGCAATTCAAATAAGGATTGCATTTTATAGATCTATGTGTGAGAATTGTGTAATACCAGATCTACATAAGAATTTATGAAAGAAAATATTTTCTACTCTTTCAGAAAATTCTTCACTACAGTTACCTACTTTCTCACAGCCAGGGGACAGCAGCGCCACATCTCCCCTGGTGGTAGACTTTAGTACTTGACAAGTTACAAAAGTCAAGTGGTCGAACAACCTCTCTCCAAACACATTCTGTCCATTGATGTCCTCCTTGTTAGTATTTAACACCCCTGGGAAAATGCTTGGAGAGCCTTCAATAGCTACAAGTGGGGTCATAGGTCTAGCACGTGGCCTACTGTGACCCTTCACTCTTCCACCCCTCCTTTGACTTTGAGTGAAGAGTTCCACTTGAGATTTGGACAAAGCTGTAGGGGAGGATGTGAAGGGTTTGTTAAACAGGATTGGTAGGGGATTTAGGAGTGTGGGGTGAAGCGGAGGAGGAGGGGGCCTAGACTGCTAAACTCCACCTTAGGCATATAGATTTCCTAAAAAGTATCAAGGACCATGATATTTTCTAAAAAAAAAAAAAGAATCTCCCTTCTATACAATTTTTGTTGAAATTGCAGGGGCAATTTAATGCCAGTGACAAACAAAGTATTATGTGTGTCTGGTAGTCGTCTTAAATCAGCTTGAGGTGATATCTAACAGAAATTTGATAAAATTAACCAAATCTAGACCCATTCCCTTTAGTTCAGAGCCCCTTATAGCCCTTTAGACCAAGTGGACAATCCACTTACATCCCCCCTGTATATATCCAGGCCTGGACGTTTGTATACAGCAATAGTGAGCTATCTGTAATTAACCCTCTAGGGACAGCATGTCTCCAAAATGCTTAGTGGGGTACAAAACTAAACGGAGGAAAACAGATGATTTCTTTCAGAAATTCTTATTGCATCAGAAACACAATTCATCCATATGGCCAAGACAAGAGTAATCTCTTTTGATAACTGAAAGGGTCCTAACACACTTTAAAAATTAAAAGGATCTAGTGAAATTAATGGCGGAATCCTAAAGTTGTCAGAGATCTGTAGTCATTTTCACAGAGATTCCTTGTACCACCACACTGCCACCTGGAGGGTATCTCAAAAAGATTTGGAATTGATCCTGTCGGAGGTGATAATTCCAAAATTGAACTCACTGACCTTCTGGAGTGGATTACCTCTTGTATTGTAAAGAGGGAGTCAGTTATAGGAGTGGAATAGGAGGGGTCCAGTCTCTTATTTTGCAACTCGACCTATTTCCGTGCAGTTCACTTGTAGCAGAAGTCAAGCAGGGAAGTCTGTTCTTAGGGTGGGAAATGAAGGAGAACTGCAGGATCAAATAGTTACGGTGAGAACTGGTTTCCCAATCTTTTTGAGATACCATCCTGGGACACTGGTTAACTGCAATACACTTACACTTACATTCATGGTTTTACGAGGATTCAACAGTTATTTGTTACGGTGTAGGTCAGCCTTGAAGCATATAGGGACAATGTCCTACAGTATCCTACAAGAGGCAACAGAATACACTGCTCCCGAGACACTGCTATTCAGACAGGAGAACTTGAACATGTGACCTGGGGCCTCCATGCAGGGTCAAACACATGGAAACCATGGTAACACACCGTGTACACATGTGGACGTCATGACGACTGGTGGATACACTCTGCTACACGTGTAGAAATAATACTAACATGGAAACCTTTAATCCTACATACTAGTTTAATGTACTATACCCTGAGGCACTGAGTAAGTACCTCTCTCCCCCATTGCTTCATCCTCGCATCATGCTTGCTTTTTCTTGCTGAAATAGCCCCAAAGGGGTGTAGAATAGCGAGCTACTTGTCTCCAATCCATTGGCATCATGAGGCCTTGGGTGAATTGAGGAGCTAATTCGGTGCAAACAGACTGCAGTTAATGGTTTAACGACAAAACCATGCACCCAGCACCATAGCTTACATGCCTCGACACAAAGAGGACAGTCAGAAGCCGGTCAGGGGGTGTAAGAACAGACAACTCCCACACATGGAGGGACACAGTTTGGATGAAGGCATTATTTTTCATCACTTGTTAACAACCCTTTAAGGGTTTAGGTTTATATCATGTTCATTTGTTATCATCAGGAGTTTAGGATATAAATGGAAATGGAGAGCGGCTTTGGGGCATCATGCTACTCCTCTACCAGTGAATCAGATGTGTATGATTGGCATGATGCATGAGAACAGCCTCAGCGAGTTACTCACCAGGGCTGTGTCATGCATCATGTGGGATTTCAGATACTACTATAGAGACCCGCTTGTAAGCCGCATTTTATAGAACATTTCAGAACCAAGGTTTCTAATGTTCATGCAAACAATGTTAAATTACCAGACTAAAATTATTTTCAGACCCCAGATTTCGTCCCCTCAGAGCAACAAGGTTGTAACTGACTTTTTGGCAAAATTGAGTTTTCTTCTGTTTTAACATCTATTGACCATTATCTACCGGTTATGTAAGTAGTGAAGCTCTGTCAATGATATGTGAGCAGAGGCGTAGGAAGCAAATCTTCATTGGGGGGGGCCCGGCGAGGGCACCATCGCGACCACCTTGATGCGTGATGGCGTCTATTTATCCGTATTTAGAATTCATATAGATAAGTGATTTTTGGTAAATTTTGGATCTGACTTTAGGCTCAGACCCCCATTCTACCTATGACATCACCATAATAAACAATTTGAGATGTAAAGTTGTAGCTTCTTTTCCATTGTGTTTATGAGTTCTTGGAAAATATTGGGGGGGGGGCAGACATACTCAGGCCCCACCTCATTCATGATTGGGGGGGCCCAGGCCCCCCTGGTCCCCCCTTTTCCTATGCCCCTGGTGAGCCTACAACCCCCAGTGTAACAAGGATGTCTCAACCTTGTGTTATGGTAATTGAAACACTTCTTTTGCCTCCCATGCAAAACTTGGAAAATGCAGACAGAACCTTGTTGCACTGAGGCGACGATTTAGTCTACACTTCAGTATGTTCCTACTAGGTTGGCTTACATTAAGAGTTCTACAGTTTGCTGTCCTTGAGGTGCAGTGAGGTACACAGAGGGACTACTCTGAGTCTGAATATGTATCTAAGAAAATGCAGAATGTTTATAGAGCTGGAAACTCTGTTTGTAAATCTGTGTGTAGTGCCTCTGTCTCTTATCCCCTTCCTTTCTTTTTCCCAGCCCTTTTATCACTTTAGTCCCTACAGGACATATTGAGGATATGCCCACTGGTTGTCATGATGCATTAATGCAAGCCCTCACCATGACGACTGACAGAGCTGCATTCATGACCACAACAAAGGCACTTCACATATTGGTTTAATCATCACTGTCTTTGTTTCAATCCCAGTCCCTGCACTCAAATATTATTTTAGACACCACCATCGTTATGAAAAACACGGAAATAGGGGTGCTTGGTGACCATTAGCAATGTCCTCGATTTTCTAGGAAAAAGGGGTCAAATTTCAAGATATACAGTGGAAATGAGGGAAAAGGGGATATTTCCATCCTCATAGAAATTTGAAGTGACAATATCTGTATTTTCATGTTATATTTTGATGGTTTTGGGAGCACATAGATCTGCATTTCTAGGAAAAAGGGGTGGTCTGGTCAACATGTCAGTGTTTTCTGAAATAAAGGAGTGTTTTGGGACCTTGGAAAATCCATGTTTCTCACATAAAAAGGGGTATTTTTTCAGCCTAAAATCCGTGGAAAAGGGGGTCAATTTGAAACCGCATAACGATGATGGTGTCACATATGCTCTTTGAGTACGGGGATGGGGGTTTCAATTCACATCAACTATTTTTAATTTTGGTAGTGTTGATCTTGGAGCAAACTTTTTTTTTCTTGTGAAGTGTTCACATCAAGGTAAGTGGATAAGTTAAGTTTAACCAGTCCTAAAGGGTTAAAGTATAATGTTTTCTTCATGGTCTATAGTCCTATAGTCCACTCTCCATACAATACACCACGCCCACAACCCGAACCCTATTCACGTTAGAGTCGTGGCAGGTCTGTGCACAGGAATAATTAGACTGGCTGCAGTCCATTGATTTTATTATGAGATAATTGAAATAAAGTGGGAAAATGAAAATTGAAAACATTTGTAGTGAATCTATTTCTAGTGAATCAATGAGCCCAGCAGCCAGAGGAGGAGAGGCATGGGGGGGTATATTTGGGTCGGGAGGAGAGCTCAGGGACTGCAGCCAGTCTAAGGGTTAGTCAGAGGGCAGTATGTTGGGGGTACGTATAGAAACCCCGACCCTTGGACCTGGTTCTGTAAAAACCACTATCATCAACATATTCAATGAGATAAAACTGTGGGACCCTTGAGAAAACCTATATAGGGATATCCCAAGAGCCCGATGAGTGCATCGGGCACCAAATGCCAAACTTTCTACAATCTAAAAGTGACGATCTGTTGGCCAGACTGAAGTATACTTATAACTTTACTGTAGCCACAATTTAGATTTATATCTATCTATATCATATATATGTTTGGCTTCTGAAATATCCCTCACTGGGGAAATTGAGAAACTCCTGTGAAATAGGAAAACACAAAACTTTAAGGGCTTACAGCGCTCTTAATAATAGCCTGACTGCATCGCAAACCTTAACAAAACGTTTCAGGTATTTACAGTGACATCCAACGTCTGACGTCTATTGACATACCTGGCTATCACAGGTGCACATCAGGACGTCACTGACGTACCTCTGTACACATTCCTCTGACTTTTACGACATGTGTAGACTTTACGACACTGGGCATGCCCAGTGACATGCGTACATGACCGGGGTACATGACACATCCGGTAGTTTACTAAACTCAGTGTTCAATCAGTGAGATTAAAGCCCTCTGGCTTTGTCTGGTCTATACTAAAATAAAGGATTTTCAAGATCAGAATAAAAAATAAACAACCGTAATCTCCCGCGTATAAGGCGCGTCTTATACGAGGGGTTTTAGTTCTTCCTGGATCCACAAGGGGGACACCAAGAACTTTATTTTGATATGTTACACTCCCCCTAACTCAAAAGAATAACTTAGGGGGATTCAAGGGGGTGTGGGGGCCCTAGCTACACATAGCTTTTTCAATTTTGAAACTCCATTCAGTAGAACCAAAGTTATGATTTTTTGGATTTTTTTGACAATATTCTTCAACTCTAAGTGTGCCTTATACGCGAGAGATTACGGTAGGCAATGACTTCAAATGTATATAGTTAGACCAGGCAGAGACCCGTTATCATTTTCAGGTTTCCCTATAGGTTATATTGGAATGTTGTAGGATTCACAAAGCGCAAGTTCATCCTTTTCATCTGCTCCGCCCCCACTGGCCTCTGTGCACAGTCACTTCGTGTAAAATATCTTTATATAAATGAACATCAAATATATAGGGTCTCTGGTCTGACCAATATTGATTTAATACTTCTGGCTATGATTTGCACCCAAGGCCATAATATAGTGTGAATGAGCCTATTGTAATATAGGACCTGGATCTGGGCATCACAGTAGGTGACAGGACATACCAGGCCGCATATAAACAGCGGAAATCAGCACGTCCCCACTGCGCATGACTGTGGGGAGTATTATGGGATGGCGGGCGGCAAATTGGCAGTTGGCGCCGTGAAAGGAGCACATGTGGCGCCCCCTGCAGGAATGGTGTCTGATTACCGGGTGCACCACATAGCCGCCAAATTGTCAAATTGTCATAGCACAGGCAGGGATCAAAGCCCTTTATAGACTACATAGGCTTAAGCCCTTTCCAGGTATCATGCCCATTGTCTGTCATGATGCACATCGTACACATGGATGGATTCTCTCATATAAGCCACACCCTAGTATAAGCCGCACCCTGACTTAGCAATGAGATTTAAGCCGCACCGGAGGCTTGAAGATTGCAGATTTAGCACTATTCTATATAGTGACAAATACCCCCTTCCTATAAGCCGCACCGCTCGGTTGGGTTGATCCTATAAACCATTATAGCATCATACTGACCCTCTGGGACTGTATCCACCTCATAGGGTCGTCATGATGCATGAATGTAGCCCTGGTGAGGGCTGCATTCATACATCATGACAACCAATGGGCATGATGCATTAATACATCATGACAACCAATGGGCATGATGCATTAATACATCATGACAACCAATGGGCATGATGCATTAATACATCATGACGACCAATGGGCATGATGCATTAATACTTCAACGGCCCTTAAAGGGTTAAGGGCGGTGTGGATGTTTGCTGATAGCTGTGACTATATGGACTGAGATATAGAACATATAACAATAATATGTAGACAATAACAGATGGAGGGAGAGTGGAAAGCAGCATAAACAAGAAAAAAAAACACAATACAAAATATATAGAGAGTCTTCAGCCATATAGATAGGGCCATAGAAAATGGGAAAGAAATGAGGTCGGTTTTGACTCTTAAAATGACAGAGAAAAATGATCTATGTACCTTTCAATACAAAGTATAAAATGAGTTTAGGATGATTTCCCTTTGTGATATTGAAGCCGCCGCATCTAAAACATACGGCAATGCAATCTTCCTCGGGGATAACATTTGAAACCTGAGATAAAGTTTCTGCAGATTATCATTTCCAAGATTATACACGAAACAAGGCCACATCAATAATAGACACCCGATACATGTGTAGAAGGAACACAGATTCTCTCTTCTCACCACAGTAGTCAGGTTTCTGTATGGATGTATGCACAGATAAATGTACTGCGCTGTCTTGCCTGTATGAACATCCAAGGTAGCAAGCTTAAGGATACATTGGGCCAATGTCGGCTTATATTGGGCCAATATTAGCTTATAATGGGCCAAGCATGGACAAGCATGGCCCAATGCTCCATTGCTGATTGGGACTGCACTACTAAGTAGAATAGCATAATGAAACCTAGGATTTAACAAAACGCAAAACCTATCAGATTTTACTTGTCAGACCTGCCACAGACTCTTCACTTTGACAATTTATGAACCTATTTTGACAATCTCATGACCGGTCAGTGACACTATAGGGACTTGAGTTGGGGCCAGGTACCTGGACCATTTAGAGTAGTCAGGATGAAGAGTCTGTGCCAGGGCTGACAAGTTAGATTTGACTCGGTTATTTTATATAAATGCTGTCCAGGCCCTTGCAACTCTCCTTCTTTTTAAATTTAGACCCTTGTAAAGGCCTTGTACACATCTGTATAAAAACATGTATAGTTTACTGAATGAGTAACTATGGGTGGTTCTACTAGTACAACTATTTCCCAAAATATCATTTTTTACTCTATGTATCAATTCCTTTTATTGAGCCATATTATACAACTTATAGTGTTATCATGAGTGTGGTACAACTTATAGTGTTATCATGAGTGTGGTTCAACTTATAGTGTTATCATGAGTGTGGTACAACTTATAGTGTTATCATGAGTGTGGTTCAACTTATAGTGTTATCATGAGTGTGGTACAACTTATAGTGTTATCATGAGTGTGGTACAACTTATAGTGTTATCATGAGTGTGGTACAACTTATAGTGTTATCATGAGTGTGGTACAACTTATAGTGTTATCATGAGTGTGGTACAACTTATAGTGTTATCATGAGTGTGGTACAACTTATAGTGTTATCATGAGTGTGGTTCAACTTATAGTGTTATCATGAGTGTGGTACAACTTATAGTGTTATCATGAGTGTGGTACAACTTATAGTGTTATCATGAGTGTGGTACAACTTATAGTGTTATCATGAGTGTGGTACAACTTATAGTGTTATCATGAGTGTGGTACAACTTATAGTGTTATCATGAGTGTGGTACAACTTATAGTGTTATCATGAGTGTGGTTCAACTTATAGTGTTATCATGAGTGTGGTACAACTTATAGTGTTATCATGAGTGTGGTACAACTTATAGTGTTATCATGAGTGTGGTACAACTTATAGTGTTATCATGAGTGTGGTACAACTTATAGTGTTATCATGAGTGTGGTACAACTTATAGTGTTATCATGAGTGTGGTACAACTTATAGTGTTATCATGAGTGTGGTACAACTTATAGTGTTATCATGAGTGTGGTTCAACTTATAGTGTTATCATGAGTGTGGTACAACTTATAGTGTTATCATGAGTGTGGTACAACTTATAGTGTTATCATGAGTGTGGTTCAACTTATAGTGTTATCATGAGTGTGGTACAACTTATAGTGTTATCATGAGTGTGGTACAACTTATAGTGTTATCATGAGTGTGGTACAACTTATAGTGTTATCATGAGTGTGGTTCAACTTATAGTGTTATCATGAGTGTGGTACAACTTATAGTGTTATCATGAGTGTGGTACAACTTATAGTGTTATCATGAGTGTGGTACAACTTATAGTGTTATCATGAGTGTGGTACAACTTATAGTGTTATCATGAGTGTGGTACCTTTTGTGATACCGTTAGTAGTGGTAGATCACTTTCCATAAACAGCATTGCTCATAGGTTGTTTTGTGTGGGGGATGATCCTACAGAACAATGGCGTCTCAGGTTACACACACACCGCTAGGTGGCCCTTCTGTCGTTTGTACCCAGCTCGTTATTATTTTCTGTATAGATAAACTCCCTCACAGATGCCCTCTGCTATCATGTATCACATACACTGTGATCCTTTAACCCTTTAAGGACCACTGATGTAGGAGTGCATCATGGCCAAAGGTCATCATGATGCAGCAATGAAGTGCTGACGAGACTGCTCATGAGCACGTCATTGGTGCATCATGCCGACCCAATATCCACCCTGTAGGGTCGGCATGATGCCTGAATGTAGTCCTGATGTCGCCGAAGGTACTGAAAGGGTTGACCCCTGCTGCTCTACACACATGCTGCTCGCCCTCAATGTCTGGTCTATTATATGACAAAATGGGATCATAATCCGTCTGTACTTCAAGTACCGTCTATACTTCAAGTACTGTCTATACTTCAAGTACCGGCTTATGTTTGATATCATAAACCACGCCCTATACGCTCTTTGATTGGATGATTGGTTATTTATACGTAATTTCCTAAGAGAATGATGGCTAAAAAAACACCGGAAGTTCCTGTCACATTGGTCAGAAATGCAGTCCATTGTGGACAGAATCCCTAGTGATCAAAAGGGAGGTGCAGGGAGTAGCAAAGCCTCGTTCTCAATGTCTGACCCCTGCTGACCCCTCCTCCCCCGGGCTGTGATTGGTCAAAGCGGACGCCGAGGGACGCTGCCTAATTGGCGGTACTTTTGTCTTTTGTTGTCACGTGACTAATTTGCAGTGATTGATGGCGCAGGCCGCCAGGTGTCAGTGCGACAAGAGACGCCGGCGTCTCGTGGGGAGAGGATTTTTGGGCAGGGCTTTTTGTGGGGTAAAGGGGGAGTAGGGGTCATCAACCCTTTCAATGTCATTTATTATTTAGTTTTTTGACGTCGTGATCCATGAATGAAGGTCTGGCGAGTAACTCACCGAGGTTTTATTCATGCTTCTAGTCTACTTAAATGCAGGTTTGATACACTCGTTAGGGGTTGGTATGATGCACCAATGCACCAATTTACTCATTATTGCATCATGTATCATTGCACCCAATGACCCTTAGATGTCCACTGGTCATTAAAGGGTTAAGGGACCAAGGTGTACATGTAGTGGGAGAGGGACACAGGGGAGAAGTGGACAAATGGAAGCGTTTATTTACTGTTACGGGTCCTGAACTCTCTAAAAAGGACCCACAATGCAGTACTCCACTTAAGGGGTATTGTTGAGGAGAAGGGGTCAAGTTTTGTTGTTAAGGTCTCTATGCTAACGAGGCCCTAGCGCCGACCAGTCTTTTCAATCCTTTGAATACCTGTCGTATTTGTACACCACTGTTAAACCGATTTAAAATCCTATTTAATAAGGGAAATGTAGCCAAATGAATTAGATAAAGAAATTAAAAGAAATACACATTAAAGAAGGGAAAAAACAGAAAATGAACATATGACTATAAAGTGTTGAGCTGAAACCTTTTATCTTGTCCTAGTAAACCCAAACTCTTGGTACTTTTACTTTATAACTTTGTTTCCACTGTCCTTGACAAATTGTCATTGTCACAGGGCTCCCTGCAGGGATGCTCCCGGGAGGTCAGAAATTCTGTTTGTAAGGGGGGGGGGGTCGGAGGTGCCGTTTCGCCCCGTTAAACAATACACCTTAAATCACAGAGGTCCCCCTCCCCCCACAGGCCCCTTGTACAACCACTATCTGTGTTAAGAGCAACTATCTGTAGTACTACAGTTAGAGGCTGACCATCCAAACGCTATCAATGTTAAAATGATAAGAAATCCTTGGTGTCAAAAAGCTATTATCAGTATTTAAAAAAAACACATTAGACTTCAGGATGGTCAGCCTCTATGTGTAGTACTACATATAGCAGCCATTTACACAGATAGTGGTTGGATCAGCCTCTATGTGTAGTACTACAGATAGCAGTCATTTACACAGATAGTGATTGGATGGTAAGCCTCTATGTGTATGACAACAAATAGCAGTCATTTACACAGATAGTGGTTGGATGGTCAGCCTCTATGTGTAGTACTACAGATAGCAGTCATTTACACAGATAGTGGTTGGATGGTCAGCCTCTGTGTAGTACTACAGATAGCAGCCATTTACACAGATAGTGGTTGGATGGTCAGCCTCTATGTGTAGTAAAACAGATAGCAGCCATTTACACAGATAGTGGTTGGATGGTCGGCCTCTATGTGTAGTACTACAGATAGCAGTCATTTACACAGATAGTGGTTGGATGGTCAGCCTCTATGTGTAGTACTACAGATAGCAGTCATTTACACAGATAGTGGTTGGATGGTCAGCCTCTATGTGTAGTACTACAGATAGCAGTCATTTACACAGATAGTGGTTGGATGGTCAGCCTCTATGTGTAGTACTACAGAGAGCAGTCATTTACACAGATAGTGGTTGGATGGTCAGCCTCTATGTGTAGTACTACAGATAGCAGTCATTTACACAGATAGTGGTTGGATGGTCAGCCTCTATGGGTAGTACTACAGATAGGGGTCATTTACACAGATAGTGGTTGGATGGTCAGCCTCTATGTGTAGTACTACAGATAGCAGCCATTTACACAGATAGTGGTTGGATGGTCAGCCTCTATGTGTAGTCCTACAGATAGCAGTCATTTACACAGATAGTGGTTGTACATCATACCCCAGGCTCCTACCCCCACCACCACCACTGCCTGCCTACGTCACCTACCTCATAATTTATGTGTTTTTAATTGTTTAAATGCCGTCTGCCAAGTCTCCATGTCCAAGCGTGGGGGCTACTGGCGTTGAAGACCTATAGGCAGAGTTTCACGAGAACTTGTCCAAAACTGAGTGCTTGAAGCAATCCAAGTAAATCTCTGTACATGTATATTTGTCATTCTTTATGCAGGGGGATCTGCTGTAAAGTGAATGACATTTTCAAAGTGTAATGAAGCTATCAGGTGACACCAGAGTGAAGAATGGGGCCCACTGTCTTCTCACAATCTTTTGATCTTACATCAATTAAACATTTTTGACAGTAGGGACCACCAGGCAACGTAATAATCTACGCTGAGTATAAACAGTATTACTATAGAATCTGTTGGTAAAAAAAGACATGTTATGGAGTTGTGGGCGTGGAAGGCCCTGGAGGACCAATCAATACGTCAACAGCCATACAATAGACTGCTGTTCTAGGTCCTACCCACATTCAGATACGTGTAGAAGCGGCTATACGGGGCTGTACACAGAAAACATGCTGGCGACTAAAACTCGTCATTATAGAGGAGTTTAAGGTAGTCAAGGTCAAATGACCACCTAAACTCATCATACTGACAACTTAGGTGGTCAGAACTTTGATGACCTAAAACTGTAGTTTTAGGTATCGTCAACCTGAGGACTTAAAGTCGTCTGCACTGACCAGTTTCGTGCCTCTCAGTTTTTCAGTGTACGGGGGGGGGGTTCTCAGACTGCCATGGAGGCTATGATAGAGCAGCTCATGAACTCACAGAGAGTTAAGCTCATGATATACGGCGTGTTATTCACCACATTTCGATTCTGTTTCAATACATTTGTGATTTTGTTATTCTTTTTCTATTTTCCTTGTCTTTTTTTCTAAGATGGTTAAATACGCTTGAGACCGAGATAGAAGGGGATTTCAAATATATGATCGCTCAATTATTTTCCTCCAGTCTGAGATCAAGATCTCACCCCCCCCCCCCACACACACACCTACTTATAGACCAACCATCCCTCACCCACAGTGATATACAGTTCCATATCTCTATCAGAAATACATCATGTTCATATCAGGGCTAGAGCTTCACCCATATATAACACAACCCAGCAGCAGTACCCACACCTCCCACCCCTACCAATCACACACTATCCGACTACAATTCCAACTCAATATAGGTGCTCCATTTATAATGAATGAGTGAAAGGTGTGTAGCGGCTTTTAAACAGCTATGGTCATATTCATAACGAGAAAACTACATTACAAAATACCACGGTGGATTGTGTCGGTGCCCGCATATATATGTGCACCAAACATATCTGAGGGAATAGGAAAGAGGAGCTATAGACCCTTTTAAGTGGACTAGGGGAGCCATACACCCAATAGGTTATAAGTTCTCCATCTAATGTTCATATATGGAAAGTAGGTCTGTTGACTCTTACAGCCATCTCTGTACACTTCATTTCTAAAAATGAAGCTTCAGAAAAAAGTACGACTCTCATCTTCTTCCTCGGAATCTATAGTGTCGGTGCTGGGCTGTCCTAACATACACTAGTTTCAAAGAGCATGGCATGGTGAGGGTAAAATATGGTCTTATAGTCAGTCTCCCCTATACCCCTACTCCCGCCATATACCCTAGACATCTATAGGCCTAATTCATAAGATTTAACCCCCCCCTCTCCCCCACTGCCTGCTGTATACACTGCTTCTTTTTAATCCCCTTCTTCTATATATCGATGTTCCCCTCGTTTGTTTTAACCATTTCAAGCGTCACATGAAGCCTCCATGTTTCTTGTCCTAAGTCTTCTTTAAGTGCATTGAGGAATCACCCAGGTTTTTAGGAGTACGGTCAGCATGATACATGGATGCAGTTCTTGTGAGTTACTCAGTGAGTAACTCGCCAAGGCTAAATGCAAGGCAAGCAATGGGCGTGGTATGTTAAAGTATCACATGGGAATGAAGGGGTTAATCCCCACTTCTAGTGTTATATTGATGTATCTGCTCATTTATTTTAATGGAAGCACCGTCACTTTTTTTTTTTCTGTCGTTAATCGCCAATTAATCCTGATGAATGTGGACTTGGCGGCCGGGGGAGTTTATCAATTTGTTCTTGGTATTTTATTGATTCATATCCTAGACTTTTAAAGCATGCTATTATTTACATACTACATACATCTGGTCATATTGTACCTCTAACTGCCATGTTATATATACTACCTATAGTGTAATCTGGTCATATTGTATCTCTAACTGCCATGTTATATATACTACTACCTATAGTGTAATCTGGTCATATTGTACCTCTAACTGCCATGTTATATATACTACTACCTATAGTGTAATCTGGTCATATTGTACCTCTAACTGCCATGTTATAAATACTACTACCTATAGTGTAATCTGGTCATATTGTACCTCTAACTGCCATGTTAAATACTACTACCTATAGTGTAATCTGGTCATATTGTACCTCTAACTGCCATGTTATATATACTACCTAGTGTAATCTGGTCATATTGTACCTCTAACTGCCATGTTATATATACTACTACCTATAGTGTAATCTGGTCATATTGCACCTCTAACTGCCATGTTATATATACTACTACCTTTAGCGTAATCTGGTCATATTGTACCTCTAACTGCCATGTTATGTATACGACTACCTATAGTGTAATCTGGTCATATTGTACCTCTAACTGCCATGTTATATATACTACTACCTATAGTGTAATCTGGTCATATTGTACCTCTAACTGCCATGTTATAAATACTACTACCTATAGTGTAATCTGGTCATATTGTACCTCTAACTGCCATGTTATATATACTACTACCTATAGTGTAATCTGGTCATATTGTACCTCTAACTGCCATGTTATATATACTACTACCTTTAGTGTAATCTGGTCATATTGTACCTCTAACTGCCATGTTATATATACTACCTAGTGTAATCTGGTCATATTGTACCTCTAACTGCCATGTATATATACTACTACCTATAGTGTAATCTGCTCATATTGTACCTCTAACTGCCATGTTATATATACTACTACCTATAGTGTAATCTGGTCATATTGTACCTCTAACTGCCATGTTATATATACTACTACCTATAGTGTAATCTGGTCATATTGTACCTCTAACTGCCATGTTATATATACTACCTAGTGTAATCTGGTCATATTGTACCTCTAACTGCCATGTATATATACTACTACCTATAGTGTAATCTGCTCATATTGTACCTCTAACTGCCATGTTATGTATACGACTACCTATAGTGTAATCTGGTCATATTGTACCTCTAACTGCCATGTTATATATACTACTACCTATAGTGTAATCTGGTCATATTGTACCTCTAACTGCCATGTTATAAATACTACTACCTATAGTGTAATCTGGTCATATTGTACCTCTAACTGCCATGTTATATATACTACTACCTATAGTGTAATCTGGTCATATTGTACCTCTAACTGCCATGTTATATATACTACTACCTATAGTGTAATCTGGTCATATTGTACCTCTAACTGCCATGTTATATATACTACCTAGTGTAATCTGGTCATATTGTACCTCTAACTGCCATGTATATATACTACTACCTATAGTGTAATCTGCTCATATTGTACCTCTAACTGCCATGTTATATATACTACTACCTATAGTGTAATCTGGTCATATTGTACCTCTAACTGCCATGTTATATATACTACCTAGTGTAATCTGGTCATATTGTACCTCTAACTGCCATGTATATATACTACTACCTATAGTGTAATCTGCTCATATTGTACCTCTAACTGCCATGTTATATATACTACTACCTATAGTGTAATCTGGTCATATTGTACCTCTAACTGCCATGTTATATATACTACTACCTATAGTGTAATCTGGTCATATTGTACCTCTAACTGCCATGTTATATATACTACTACCTATAGTGTAATCTGGTCATATTGTACCTCTAACTGCTATGTTATATATACTACTACCTATAGTGTAATCTGGTCATATTGTACCTCTAACTGCCATGCTTTATATACTACTACCTATAGTGTAATCTGGTCATATTGTTCCTCTAACTGCCATGTTATATATACTACTACTTATAGTGTAATCTGGTCATATTGTACCTCTAACTGCCATGTTATAAATACTACTACCTATAGTGTAATCTGGTCATATTGTACCTCTAACTGCCATGTTAAATACTACTACCTATAGTGTAATCTGGCCATATTGTACCTCTAACTGCCATGTTATATATACTACTACCTATAGTGTAATCTGGTCATATTGTACCTCTAACTGCCATGTTATATATACGACTACCTATAGTGTAATCTGGTCATATTGTACCTCTAACTGCCATGTTATATATACTACCTAGTGTAATCTGGTCATATTGTACCTCTAACTGCCATGTTATATATACTACTACCTATAGGCTGCACCCGTGCATCATGACGACCCGTGCATCATGACGACCCTGCATCATGACGACCCGTGCATCATGACGACCCAGGCATCATGACGACCCATGCATCATGACGACCCAGGCATCATGATGACCCAGGCATCATGATGACCCAGGCATCATGATGACCCAGGCATCATGACGACCCAGGCATCATGATGACCCAGGCATCATGACGACTCAGGCATTATGATGACCCAGGCATCATGACGACCCTGGCATCATGACGACCCAGGCATCATGATGACCCAGGCATCATGATGACCCATGCATCATGACGACCCAGGCATCATGACGACCCAGGCATCATGACAACCCGGGCATCATGACGACCCAGGCATCATGACGACCCGGGCATCATGACGACCCATGCATCATGACGACCCAGGCATCATGACGACCCTGGCATCATGACGACCCAGGTATCATGACGATCCAAGCATCATGACGACCCAGGCATCATGACGACCCAGGCATCAGGACGACCCATGCATCATGACGACCCATGCATCATGACGACCAATGTGTATGATGAATTAATACATCATGTTTGCCTTAAAGGTTTAAGTGTGTTTAATTAGAGCAGGTGCAGCTGTCCCTATGTAATACATTGATGTACATCTCACTCACTGAGAGCAGCTCACATATATACAGTGTATCCAACCCTGAGCTACTCCTCAGCCTGGAGGGGGAGGGGGTGCACTCATCTGTCATGGTAGGTACCAACTGCAAAACCACAGCTCCCCTTTGTTTTGCAACCTGCGTCAGCCCCCAGTGTCCCACAGGATTTTCAATTTGAAAAAAAAAATAAAAATCATTTATTAGGAAAAAAGTTGTCATTCTTTTTTATTTTTTTCAAAGCTATTAACAATCTCAATCCAGCTCCAGTCCCATGTCAATTGTATAAACAGTTTTAACAACCCCTGTTTCTGAAGTCTTATCTTATCAACGGCAGTCACCCATCCCTACCCTCTCCTAAGTGAGATGAGTATCATCAACCATTGGCATTTGGTAAACAGAAGTATACTAAGTGCCCCCCCCCGGAAGGATGGTTCCTCAGCAGCTCAAGCCGGCACCTGGTGGCAGCGTCCAGAAGCTCCTGCTGTTGTTATACTCAGCTGCTGTTTTCTAAAACACAGCCACTTTCCGTTAAGCTCTGACCCTTTGAGGGCCGCTGCTGCATTAATGCATCATGCCCATTAATCGTCATGATGCACCAATGAAGTGCTGTCGAGACTGCTCGCCAGCACTTCACTGGAGCATCATGCCAACCCTCCAGGAGTATATGTATCAACCCTGGAGGGTTGTCATGATGCACCAATGAAGTGCTGATGAGCAGTCTTGCCAGCACTTCATTGGTGCATCATGACGACTAATGGGCATGATGCACTCCTGCATTAGTGGCCTTTAAAGGGTTAAGGGAAAAAGTAGAGAGCATCAAGCCTGTTGGGCAGGCAGCATGGTTCATGGATGCAGCAGTGTAGAGTTACTCACCTACGCTGCATTCATGCATCAAGGCAATAAATTATTGCTGCCCACTATCCCACTAATGCAGGAGTATATATGCCCATGATCGACATGATGCACGAAGGAAGTGGTTGTAGGTCGGCTCTGCAGCACTTCAATGAGTATCATGCCGACCGTCCAGGAAGGTATCAACCCTTTAGGCTCCGCATGATGCTACCCGCATCCATGCATCATGACGACCCATGGCATGATGCATTAATGCATTACCGGTGTTAAAAAGGTTGAGATTCACTCGCTTTCATGCATCATGACGACCCATGGCATGATGCATTAATGCATCACCGGTGTTACAAAGGTTAAGAGTCACTCGCATCATGACGACCCATCGGCATGATGCATTAATGCATTACCGGTGTTAAAAGGGTTGAGAGTCACTCGCTTTCATGCATCATGACGACCCATGGCCTGATGCATTAATGCATTACTGGTGTTAAAAAGGTTGAGAGTCACTGCCTTTCATGCATCATGACGACCCATGGCCTGATGCATTAATGCATTACCGGTGTTAAAAAGGTTGAGAGTTACTCGCTTTCATGCATCATGACGACCCATGGCATGATGCATTAATGCATTAGCGGTGTTAAAAAGGTTGAGAGTTACTCGCTTTCATGCATCATGACGACCCATGGCATGATGCATTAATGCATTAGCGGTGTTAAAAAGGTTGAGAGTCACTCGCTTTCATGCATCATGACGACCCATGGGCATGATGCATTAAAAGAGTTAAGAGTCACTCAGGAAGTGACAGGGAGCAGCTAGCAGAGAACCATTTCCTTTTTCATCCCTCATTGTTTTTGTGGTTTCAGTGTTATTTTTTTTCCCTCTCTCTGTTTTTTCTTTTTTCTCTTTCGTTTGTTGCACAAAGCCACCTTTCTTTAGGACTCTGGAAATCAATTTAGTCACCCCCGCTGTAGCTGAATGCTGCTTTTTGTTCCGGTTCTTTTGTTCTTAAAATGACATGTTTCATGGTTGTCATCTGTGGGAAGCTAGCACAGTCACAGCCCCCCGCCCCTCCCCCTCTCACCTCATGCTACAGTCTCCCCTTTAAGACTGTAGCCAGCGACATCCCACAATCTTAGTTAAAACCCTTTAGGTGCTGTTAATGCATTAATGCATCATGCCTGTTGGTCATCAGCATCGTGTCTATTGGTCGTCAGCATCGTGCCTATTGGTCGTCAGCATCATGCCTATTGGTTGTCAGCATCGTGTCTATTGGTCGTCAGCATCGTGCCTATTGGTCATCAGCATCATGTCTATCGGTCGTCAGCATCGTGTCTATCGGTCGTCAGCGTCGTGCCTATTGGTCGTCAGCATCGTGTCTATCGGTCGTCAGCATCGTGCCTATTGGTCGTCAGCGTCGTGCCTATTGGTCGTCAGCATCGTGCCTATTGGTCGTCAGCATCGTGCCTATTGGTCGTCAGCATCGTGTCTATTGGTCGTCAGCATCGTGCCTATTGGTCATCAGCATCATGTCTATCGGTCGTCAGCATCGTGCCTATTGGTCGTCAGCATCGTGTCTATCGGTCGTCAGCATCGTGCCTATTGGTCGTCAGCATCATGCCTGTTGGTCATCAGCATCATGCCTATTGGTCATCAGCATCATGTCTATCGGTCGTCAGCATCGTGCCTATTGGTCGTCAGCATCATGCCTGTTGGTCATCAGCATCGTGTCTATCGGTCGTCAGCATTGCGCCTATTGGTCGTCGGCATCGTGTCTATTGGTTGTCAGCATCGTGCCTATTGGTCGTCAGCATCATGCCTGTCAGTCATCAGCATCATGCCTATTGGTCGTCAGCATCATGCCTATTGGTCGTCAGCATCGTGCCTATTGGTCGTCAGCATCGTGCCTATTGGTCGTCAGCATCGTGCCTATTGGTCGTCAGCATCGTGCTTATTGGTCATCAGCATGGTGCCTATTGGTCGTCAGCATGGTGCCTTTTGGTCGTCAGCATCGTGCCTATTGGTCATCAGCATCGTGCCTATTGGTCATCAGCATCGTGCCTATTGGTCATCAGTATCGTGTCTATTGGTCGTCAGCATCGTGCCTATTGGTCTTCAGCATCATGCCTATTGGTCGTCAGCATGGTGCCTATTGGTCGTCAGCATCATGCCTATTGGTCATCAGCATCATGCCTATTGGTCGTCAGCATCGTGTCTATTGGTCGTCAGCATCGTGCCTATTGGTCGTCAGCATCATGCCTATTGGTCGTCAGCATTGTGCCTTTTGGTTGTCAGCATCATGCCTATTGGTCTTCAGCATCATGCCTATTGGTCGTCAGCATCGTGCCTGTCGGCCGTCAGCATCGTGCCTATTGGTCGTCAGCATGGTGCCTATTGGTCGTCAGCATGGTGCCTATTGGTCGTCAGCATGGTGCCTATTGGTCGTCAGCATGGTGCCTATTGGTCGTCAGCATGGTGCCTATTGGTCGTCAGCATCGTGCCTATTGGTCATCAGCATCATGCCTATTGGTCATCAGCATCATGCCTATTGGTCGTCAGCGTCGTGTCTATTGGTCGTCAGCATCGTGCCTATTGGTTGTCAGCATCGTGCCTTTTGGTTGTCAGCATCATGCCTATTGGTCTTCAGCATCATGCCTATTGGTCGTCAGCATCGTGCCTGTCGGCCGTCAGCATCGTGCCTATTGGTCTTCAGCATCATGCCTATTGGTCGTCATGATGCATGAATGAGTCATTCCTGCATCATACCAACCCTATAGCGGTCAAAACATTCTCGTAGGGTCGGCATAATGCACCAATGAAGTGCTGGTGAGCAGCTCGCCTGCACTTCATTGGTGCAGCCCTGGTGGGTTTGAAATGACATGTTTCACGGTTTCCATACGTTGGAAGGCACAGCAGTCCCAGCCCCGCCGCCCCCAACTATTGTACAGTGTTCTAAGTCCCATCGTACAGACTGGACTCTCCAAGGGCAACAGAGTACTTTTGCAAAGAAACCTTAATCAAGAGACTTTATTATAGGTGAGGGGAAACTATATATTTATACAGGTGGAACAGCTATTGAGCCTGGGGGCTCCTATATGGAACGGTAATGAACTCTGATTTCATGTTGATATGCCCCAGATACTGACAGCCCATAGGTTTAACAGTGCAGCTCCGTATCTCACACCCCCATGAGATAACCCGTCCCCGTACCTCACTGCCAGGAACAGCCCTCAAAATGACATTTAAACAAGTAAATCATTTCTGGGTCAGATAACATGAAATAAAGGTCGTAGTGGGTCTGACTTCGCCTTGTGAGATAACCCTCAGTCAGACCCAGTGCTCGTGAACCTTTGTCTATTAGTCAAATATTAAGGACATATATAACGAATAGAGTGAATAGGTGATTCTAGGGGCAGATAAGAAGCACAAGGCCGTAGGCCGAGTGTCTTCTTATCTAGCCCATAGAATCACCGTGTGCACCTCTATTCGTTATATATGACGTTTATACCATGGTTTCAACCATTAAATTAATTATTTTACCTTATAAAGCCATGAAAATCAATGTTATTTGTTGCGAGTCGACAAAATCCCTCCTCTGCCATATTGGTTTCTTGGTGAGACAACAGGACTGCCTGGACGCAAAGTGTTACCTCGGCGTGTGTACTACAGGCATTTTCATAGTAGAACCGCTGGTAAGGACTGCGCGTGACAGCCAGAATACCCTTAGAGCATATGCCAAAGTGACAACTTGTGTCTCGCCGCAGTAAATAATCCGTGCGCTACGCAGTCAACATGACAGAGATATTTCGCTCGATTCAATTTTTATATCTTCAATTTTGTTACATATACACGTCAAATAATGGCGAATTAAAGGTAGGTGATAGATTATAATATCTAGATTCATCCTCTATACGCATTAAGGTCTTATTGATATAGTTTTTTTATTATCGAATTAAATCTATCGTGTCAACTTGCTGTCATCTTGTTTCAATCCAAGTGTCAACATGTGTTCATTTAGCGCATACTATTCGAAAGTCTTTATCCCCTCCCGGCACCGTAAAATCGTGCGAGAATGTGATAACCATGGTATAACGACATATAGTAGATTCTCACTTCTGCACTCAAGCATATTCATGATACATTTTTTAGATTGAGTCATCAATCCAACCAAGGAGCCCTAATTTTCCCCCAATTTTAATTGAATCTGGGTAAAATTGTTTTACATTTCATACAGCAACTTAACAACCCAAAAAAATAGCATATTTATTGCAAGGAAATACATATTGAATCCCTACTGTAGTATGGCCATTTAAGACCATTGACTCATTGTGACTATTCACAACATACCCAGCTTTCTCCTCTCCCCATCCATAACCACCATCGGCAACCATCCCCACCCCCAAAGGATACACCCTGTATCCTACCCCTCCCCCACCTGCCCCCCCTCCCGTGCCTGTTGTGGCCTGTTGGTGGGGATGCTGCTAAAAGCCAGGTTGTGTTATTGTGGTCTTTACCCACCCCTCAGGCTCTCTACACCCGATATAGCTATAGACTGTCCAATACTGAAGATGCTCTCTACACCCTATATAGCTATACACTGTCCAACACTAAAGATGCTCTCTACACCCTATATAGCTATACACTGTCCAACACTAAAGATGCTCTCTGCACCCTATATAGCTATAGACTGTCCAATACTAAAGAAGCTCTCTACACCCTATATAGCTATAGACTGTCCAACACTAAACATACTCTCTACACCCTATATAGCTATAGACTGTCCAATACTAAAGATGCTCTCTGCACCCTATATAGCTATACACTGTCCAACACTAAAGATGCTCTCTACACCCTATATAGCTATAGACTGTCCAACACTAAACATGCTCTCTGCACCCTATATAGCTATAGACTGTCCAATACTAAAGAAGCTCTCTACACCCTATATAGCTATAGACTGTCCAATACTAAATATGCTCTCTACACCCTTTATAGCTATAGACTGTCCAACACTAAACATGCTCTCTACACCCTATATAGCTATAGACTGTCCAATACTGAAGATGCAAGGAGATATGCCATTCTTTAAACTAAAACCCCAGCTAACATATCATAGTTGTCTTCAACCAAGAGAGACAGAGAGAAAATACAGAAAGTTAAGTATACCTTGTCCTATTTTTTATGATATTTTTTCAAGGCATTTCACAATGCTATATGTGTATACATTTATCTTTTTCTACTGACGTGAGATATCCCTTGCAGCTTAGTCATACAGCTGAATGCTGTATGACATATATTAGATAACTGACCACCGTGTAGGGTTCACAGGGTACTGCAGTCTTGCTAGATGTAGAGGTAAAGTGTCCCAAGTGCTATTAAGAATCCTTACAAAACCTACAGCCTACAGTATAGAATGGGTCTACACAGGACACCAACAAAGGCCTCAGGCTGTCCCATCTTAGCCCCATCCCAGCCCCATCTCCTACCACTACAGCACCAAGTAGTATATGGCACTGAGGCCCTGCATCAGGCCTCCACAGCCCCCCTCCAGGGTGGGGAGGGGTGGGGGGGGGTACTGGGGTGGGTGTTATAACCCTTTTTATTTTATGTGAATAACTTCTTCCCGTAGAGATAGCATTGCGGAGCCAATCGCCACACCCCCAGTGGCGTAAACATTCAAAATGGCGGACCGCCGCTCGTACGGGGCACTACGGTACTGGATTTTGCTGGTTTTTCCTTATTTAAACCATCTAAAAACATGAAATAAATAGAGAACTAAACTCCCCTGGTGTCCTCTGTGGCCGATCCACCCCTCATGGTGGATCGGCCACCTCGTTTAGTTCTCTCTATAAGGGTCTGGTGATGCTTAAAAGCATCATACCAATTAGTTGTTATGGTACATGAATACAGGACTCGTGAGTGGCTCACCAGGTCTGTATACATACACCATGTCAGCCCCTCAGATTAATTAAATCCAATTCTGGAGTGCTGGCATGATGCCTCAATGAGGCTCATGAGTGCATCATGACAGCCTATGAGGGGTAATGGCTGCACCCTGCCTCAAACACCATAAGAAACTGGATTTTTATCTTTATTTTTTTTAAAACAATTCTAAGTCATAAGCGAGTGGGAGGACGGATGGAGGGAATACGTGAATATGAGTGGGGTTTTAAGTGGTATAATTGAATAAAATCACATTAAAACAAGTGGTTGGGAACGAGACACATCTGTATCATTTAGAAAAACTTTCTTGGAAAGGCTCAATGCATTTATAGTGGGAGAGCATCCCCCTACTATATTCCATATTTGATGAAGTACGATGTTTTGGAAGATCTGCTATAGACACAATACGGATATTTAAGAAAAGCCAACTCTGAAGGGTTTTCCTCCAACACATGTAGTTTACCAATACAGAAGGATTTAATCCTACTATAAATTTAATTCTGCCACCCTTGGGATGCCCCTGGATCCAAAAGTTAAACTCATGATACAAAGCCTTATGTATGAAATGATGTTAATTCTATACCCACGAGCACTGTATGGGTGCATCATCTCTGAGCAGTGCATTAATCCTGTATAATCAGCATGAATGCAGCTATGGCAGGTAGAGATACTACATTCATACATCATGATGACAAAATATTACAACCCAGTGTATACAGCCATATACATAGGAAGTGCTATCAGCAGGCTGGGGGTATAGGGGGTGTAGATAGGGGGGTAGCCGGGTAGAGATTGACTTTGGACCCCGTGGTACTAAAGCATTTGGCTTCCCCAGGCCTCAATAGACCACAGAACCGCTTTGTGGAGCCGATATATACAGTCAACTCTTTAGGGGTTGGAGTACATCATGCCCATTGGTCAGCATGATGCACCAATGAAGTGGAGTGTATATACCCGGTAGGGTCGGCATGATGCATGAATGTAGCCCTGGCGAGTTACTCGCCAGGGTCACATTCATGCATCATGGCGACCAATGGACATGATGCCTTAATGCATTAGTGGCCTTTAAGGGTTAGAGGGAGTGTAGGCCCAATACAATAGCCTCTATAGGCCTCACAATGGAGCCTAATGGGGCTAGGAGCGGACATTAGGCCCAGAGAGTGGAAACTGATGGAAGGGAGAGGGTTTTGTATTGTTTAGTTTGTGAAGTTCTAGGGTAATGAATTATACAGAGTTAGGCTCTTATTGTATGAGCTCTTACACGTTTGTATTCTGGGCCTTATATATAGAGTACCATGACAATAGTCAGTATGGATTAGGCCTGAAACCTGTAAAGGTCACTAACGCATTATCGCATTATACCAATTGGTCGCCATGATGCGTGAAGGTAGCCCTGGTGAATAACTCGTCAGTGTTACATTCATACACTATGATGACTCTACAGCATTGATACAGTCCCCGAGGATCGGCATGATGCACCAGTGAAGTGCTGGCAAGCAAATCATCCACATCATTGGTGCATCATGACGACCAGTGGGCACGATGCACTCATGCTTCAATGGCCCTGACACGGATAAGAGTTCAGCAGAACCTGCTATTGCCACATAAATATACCTAAGTATTCAAAATGCCCTTATCAAGACCTCCCTTAAAAGGTTAGTCTTCCTCTCAGTGACCTACTGACCTAGATAAGACTGCCTTGACCTAGATAAGACTGCCTTGACCTAGATAGTGAGCAGCTCTGTTATCTGTAGCAGTGAGCAGGTCGTTGATAGCCGTTATCTGGTCGTGCACAAGGGTGGGTGACCTCCTGGAGCAGTTCTTATCGACTCACTGTGGGCCCAGAGTTGTATGTTGGTCCCTTTCTACACACAGTATTTGCTCAGTCAGGGAGCCATTCAATGGAGCAATTGTGAGCCGTTCTATATGCAACCTGTCCTGAGACATAGTTTGATGGGCAAACTATGCCTTACTCCCTAGGTCACAATTTTGAGCAAAGATCGCCGTATTCATACGCTGCTGGTGTCGACCTACTTTCAATCTCCGTTTAGGTCGCTAGATACAGAAAATAGTAGTCGGTAAAAAAGGGGCCGCGATCTTCTGATATGGAATGAGCCATAATTCTGGTCGCCAAAATTAGTATTATCGACCTAAACAAACGTACGCTCTCAGCCCCAATTGTAAGTGGGTTCGTGCCTACACTAGCTACTGTTGATCAACAACGATTGTGCTGTATATCTACGTGCCGGGCTGAGAGTGTAATGCCTCAGTGTCCTTCTATGTGTAGGCTGATTATACACATTGGTCTTCATCTTTGGTTCCCTGTGGTGGGCTTGGTGCCTCCAAACACCAATAGTTTGTCGACCCCATTTGTCTAAAGAGATTCTTTACTATTTTTAACCACAACTTTGAAGGTATGATTCTAATATTAATTCTTAGAGCTGTTTTCTGCTAATGTACCAGGTAGATGTATTAAATGGTATCCTGCCTAGCCTGACAAAACTTATAATTCTTATATCGGCACTTATATCCATGCTGTTTCAACCATTTCATCAAGAACACAAAGTTCAAGTGCGATTTGCTCGTGCTCGACTGAATACTGGGTTCGTTTTTGTCTCACTAGAGCTATCTCTAAGACAGTAGTTACATGCCGCAAAGCCCAATATACCAAAAATGGGTTATATAGTTAGTCAATAGTATGTACCCCGTTCTATACATAGAAAACGTGTTACCAAGTCGATTCTGCCCCTACCCCTACATACATAGATACACAGTACCAGACCTGGTATCGACCTCACCCCGCTTGTACGACTACTCTTTAAAGGGCACTATCGTGGTTAACCCATTGGTCGTCATGATACATGAATGTAGCCCTGGCGAGTAACTCGCCAGAGCTTCGTTCATTTATCATCCCGGTGTACACTGTAAATAAGGTGTGTTGTGGGAACACACAAGATTGTAACACACATGGATATTCAACCCACTTTGAGCAGTTTACTCACTTTGAGGGCATCAACACACTTTTTCTAACACACTTACACACTTTTTTCTCAAAAGTGTTTAGGTACTGAAAAGTGTGTTAAATCAACACACATTTTATTAATCCTTCAGTCTTATCAGTGGTATTATGCAACCCATTAATTGCCCCTCACCTAACCAAAGGTCAGTTATAACAGTTACACACAGTCAGTTTGAATCTGCACCTGCTGGAGAGAGGAGTGTCTTCACTTCACTGCTTATTTCTGGTAGGTAATATTATATATCATCCTCAACACTAGTGCTATACAAGCTGTAAAAGAGTGTAGTAAGTAATTTTATCATAGATTTACACTCACATAGAGAAATTCTCTAAAAGTTGCATCAATATCTAGTGTAGCATACAGTGTTCATTCACTAATTCTTCTGTTTCAGAAAACTACAATCTGCTTGCTCCAGTCACTGACAAGTTCTCATGCTGATTTGTGATTTACAAAATACCAGGAATAGGTAAGTGGGACTATTCTGCATTTTGAATATAATTCTTTATCATTATAATGTACCTACATAACATTTTTACATATGGGAGCCTAGACTCAGTCACCATTCTAAATTATAGACAGATAAAGATATGTTATTGATGTATTAGCATATTTTAATGTAGAAGTTTAAGTGATATTAGAACAATTTATGCACTAAATCAACATCATAATGGTCTTACAAAAATATATTGTTATTCCTTTCCAGATTAAGTATGTGTGCCTCATGGTTACCTTCCTCATGTCATCTCAGGACAATAACAAGAACACCAAAATGAAAATATGAAGAAATAAAGGCTAAATGCCCCATACCCACCTCCTTCATTGTAGAAATATTAAATCACTTTCATATCTAAACACTTTATGAAGCAACACACTTTCTATGAACACACTATATGCATGAACACACTTTTTGCAACACACTTTTGTTGTAACACCCTTTTGACATGAACACACTTCTTAACACACTTTTGGCAAAAGCGTGTTGTGTGTTAAAAAAATAAGTGAGTAAAAATATGCTGCAAAGAAGTGTGTTACAAAGCGTGTAAATGCAACACACATTTCTTACAGTGTATGCGGGTTGAGCCAGTCCCGGCATGATGCACCAATGTAGTGCTGGCGAGTTGCTCGTCAGCATCATGACGACAAAGGAACATGGTCCTACAGGCCACCCCTAGAGGGTTAACCGCCCAAATAGGCGTCGTCACACAACACCTACAGAAATAAAGAGTTCGCTGCACTGCCCCCAGGGGTCTCTGCAAGCCGTGTCTGCGCAGACAATGCTGCGCGGTCGGATCTACTTCCGGGGCACGGCGTGATGCGTAAATTCAGTTACATAAGTCAATATGGTGGCAGCCGGCTGTGGGACTGAGGCGCCATCTTGCGGGGATTGTGTCAACCACACCGGCAACAAAGCGGACGGTCACGTGGGATGTGGTTCCACAAATAGTCACCAGGTAGCTCTAAAGGTGACTAGGGAGGAATTTCTACTGCACTGAAATTTTTATTGTAAAGATTCTAACTGGTTTTTTTTTCTACTTTTTGACAGCATAAAGACACTAATGGGACGAAATGGGATGATCTGACTCTGGTAATATCCTTATACATGTACTATTGTTTTCATGAGTCAAATTATGGGGCCATCTTGCATTGTTAATTTCCGGGCGGAAGTGTGTAAATGCAAAGGGATAGAAGGGAGAATTATAGGATAGGTTATGAATGCCAATAGAGCATTAGCTCCGTGACATAACTATGAGAGAAGGGTGTGGTGAGTAAGGGGTGAGATATATAAGCAAATGTCCACGACCATGGGATATTTTTACATCGTATTCCCCGAGGTGGGACTGGCGTATCCCACGACGCGATTATATGGCTGAGTGGGATACGACCAGTCCCACAGAGGGGAATACGATGTAAAAAAAATCCCATGGAAGTGGACATTTGCATTTATGTCATGGCCTAGGGGGTTATTTTGCTTTCAAATAAAGAAAAACAGCGCAGATCTGTTCAAAATCCAATATGGCGGACACCCATTGAATACGGACACATTGTATTCAATGCCCCCCATTGAATATGGCGGTTCTAGTACTAATCTATAGTGACGTTCGTATCAGCCATGACATAAAATGGATTATACACCCTTTAAGGAGAGTAAAGCTTCATCACTTTTTATAACTCCACATATCTAAGCTGCACCCACTTATAAGCCGCACCCTGGCTTTGGAAAAAATGCCTCATCTGAGGCATTAACCATTGGCCACCCCTTATACTGTAGTCTGCAAAACCTATAGTGTAAGCCGCGCCATGATTTCAGAAAGACACTACAAGTAGTCTTCTGATGGCGGTTTGCAGCAGTTTAGAGTTATCATTAGTCACGTGGAGTCTTACGTCACAGGCATTCCCCCAATACTAGGGCTAAGGGAGGGATTAAATACATGAATGGTGAACAGTAGGGGACAATAATGTAGGATAATAACAAATATTGGAGCCCTGATCCCACTTGGACATTAGCAGTATGCAGGCCACATACAACTTGGTGCATTAACCCTTTAAGGGCCGCTGATGCATTAATGCATCATGCCCATTGGTCGTCATGATGCACCAATGAAGAGCTGGTGAGACTGCTCACCAGCACTTCATTGGTGCATCATGCCGACCCTCTGGGAATATATGTATCAACCCCAGAGGGTCGGCATGATGCATCAATGAAGTGCTGGCAAGACTGATCGCCAGCACGTCATTGGAGCATCATGCCGACCCTCTGGGAATATATGTTTCAACCCCGTAGGGTCGGCATGATGCACCAATGAAGTGCTGCATACTGCATCCTGCATTAGCTGCCATAATGAGCAGTTTAAGCACCCGAACACTTATAATCAGTTTGAATAACCCTGTATCCACAACCCTTGTTTGGCACCGGACTTATTGGAATATGATTTATCAGGGGCGTGAGAAGTAGTTTCAGATTGGGTGGGACCAGGGGGGGGGGGGTTTCTGCAATTTGTGACCTCCCTTTGCTTGACCTTTTAGTTTTGACCTTTTGAGGAGTTGGCCAAAAGTGGGGGGGGGACATGTCCCCCCTGCCCCCCCCCTGCTTTCCACGCCCATGATTTATAGTGGTTAAAATTGATTTCAGTAGCTCTGTGCCCATATCCATGGCCAGTAACTTGCCTTACAGGGTTCTAACACCCACTCCAGTATCGGCCCCTCTCCCACCCCCCTACCCCCCCTCCCCACACACACAGGAGGCTGTGGAGGCCTGGTGCAGGGTCCCAGTGTCATATACTACTTGGTGTTGTAGTGCTGGAAGATGGACCTGGGATAGGGCTGAGATGGGACAGCCTGAGGCCTTTGTTGGTGTTCTGTGTAGAACAGCACTTATTTGAGATCCCGGCACTTAAATGAGACACTAGAGAACACATGCAGCCCCCATAGTATAAGGTACAGAACTAATACTGCAGCGACCAGTTAAAGCAGCCGAGTGCTGATAAATTCCAATACCGCTGTACCTATGTCCCTTATTTTAAACCAGCGCTTACCGTAATGTCTCATATAGGTGCCAGGTTTTGAAAAGCTGCCTACCTTGAATAGGAGCCTGGGTTTTGAAATTAATAGCTGTCGGGCCTTGAATAGGTGCCTGGTTGCCACCATGTTTGTGTGGTCATACTAATCTCATGTACCATTGTAAAGGGAATTATTGTTATCGATGTAAATTGCCAGGATTGTCTGATGACAATTAACACAAGCCAATCACAAAGTAACTAAGTTTGTGTTACTGTAACAGTCAGTTATACATTCTCTAATGGATTAATACCAGTGCTTCTTTGAAGTGGTGGGCATTGTTATGTTTGCATTTACCTAATATTTTACAACTTTGGGGGACACGCATTTCCCTGTAAACAATAGCTGCCATGCCTCGAATAGCTGCCTACCTTGTTTAGGTACTTGTTATGTAAGGGTGTCCAAATAAAAAGCTGCCCAGGCAGCTAAATGCGACATTACGGTATTTGAATATTGTTTTTAGTGTTTCTGATTGATTTCAATACCAACGTACCCCTTATTCGAGGTGGGCACTAATTTAATAACCTGGCACTGCTACTCTATATCAGCATGTGTTCACAAGGTACTACATAATAATGGTGTTTATTCCATCCACTCCAATCTATCCACGGGCCAAGACTGAGTAGAAGTGTACAGGGTCTGCTAAGGGTGTAATGATATAGTTAAGGGTATGGCACTCTTAGACGCCCGTCTGCTGTGAGCCACTCTAAGTATGCCTGTCAATAGAGAACGGTGACAGGTTTACTTCCAGTGGCTCACAGCAGACAGGTGTCTAGCAGTGCCTTACCCTTAACTATACCATTACACCCTCACCAGACCCTTTACACTTCTAATCAGTCTTCCCCCATGAATCTACCAAAGTTCCTAGTTTTTTTCACTCACAGGAGTTTAAATTGCATCCCACAAGTGAACCTCCTACTCATAAAGAAACTGTCATCTGGAGAGATTATAGTAGACCTCTGTCTAAAGAAAAACACAGAAAACTGGCAGCTAGGTGGATAAACCCCAAACACGCTGAATAAACATCATGGCCCTTGGATTGCCCTGAGTGGGTTGTTATCATGGACCCATGCATTGTCGGAGCCTGTTTTTGTGCTGTTCGTCTGATGGCTGTTTCCAAACTATTGGAAGTCACTTCTGTCGGAGGTGCACTTCAATAAACACACCCTCAGTAGTCACTTCTCTCTTGTGCTCCAAACACCTACTTCCTAACAGAAGTCATCTGAAAATGGCCCACAAGTGGGGAATACATGCGAAGTAACAACGCCTCTGTGGAAAGTTTCTTCCTACACAAAGACACTCAGGTGTGACTGCTCAGAGAAGTGATTCCACCACTTTTCACAACACAGTCTGATTCACTGTGAAGTGACTTTGGAGTATAGTGTGGAAAGTACTTCTGAAGAGCCGAGTAGAGCAGGGAATTTGGACGTGAGGTACCTACCCTGAGAAGCCACCCCTCAGTGTTGTGGAAACAGCCTCCAGATGAGGTATGAGAGGGTTTCATACCAGGGTAGGATTACCCTATCTCCATGTGGGGCCGTGCCTACCCATGTACAGACCACATCAGGGTCAGCCCGCCCGTGATCAGCATAGGGAGAACACAGGAGGAGGAACCCCCTCCATGGTGTAAAGGCTGGGCAAAGAGTTCTCGTCCAAAAGGTACTACAGGACCACCCCACGTATAAACCATGCCTTATGGACCGTTCCAGACCCCTTATATAGGTCGGTCTTGAAATCAAAGTGAGGCTTATAGGAGTCTAGAGCCATGCCCAGTGGATCCACCATTTTGGATTTTGCTGGTTCTGCTTAAAAGTGGCAAAACACACTGATAAGACATGTCATGATGGGTACCTTGTCCCCGGATAACAACCACTTCCAGAGACAATCTTATCAGCTCTTATTAGTGCATGTAGCCAACAACTTGCTCCAGTCCCACTTAGATTAATAGACTCGTGAGTAGTAGAAACATTTTCAGATCTCAGCTGTTCTAGTATAATAATGCTGCAAAATGTATGTCGAGGTTATTGTACGAGGACAAGGTTGTAAGCGATATATAACACAGGGGGCTTACAGGAAGCTTATACCACAGTGGGTACGGAAAACACTGGATTTCACACCTCGTATATATTGCATACAGACTGTGGTATTTAAGCTGGTTATTATACTTGGACAGGCTTGAAAGGGGTGCACGGCACAGGGGGCTTCTATGGCCCCTCTAAGGCCCCCTGTGTTATATATATCGCTTACAACCCTGTCCTCATACAATAACCCCTACATCGAGTCCCTTTGCTACAAATGTTGCTCTCGTTTTCCGCTCCCCTTTACCCAACATTCTTTGCATGTCTATATCCGTGGGTCGATCCCAAGTATTGATCATGACGTCACTGAGCCTCGATCTGGATTTGGTGCTGATTGGGGTTAGGTGGGTTCATAGGGTGACCCTACGCCGTAAGGCAGATTGGGGAATGTGATATAGCAGGGTGTATATGGAATAAAGATGGTACAGGTCGGAGGAATGGTAGGAAAAAGGATACAGAAGATGTGTGGGATGCACGTAGATCTCTCCTCTCTCTCTCTCTCTCTCTCTCTCTCTCTCTCTCTCTCTCTCTCTCTCTCTCTCTCTCTCTATATATATATATATATATATATATATATATAATATATATATATATATATATATATATATATATATATATATATATATATATATATATATATATATGGGCTAGACGAAGAGATAACATGCTCTAGGAGTGCACTGTTAAACATCTATATTGACAGGAACATAGAGGGTCGTTTGATGTAGCAGGGTTGTCATAATACACAAATGCTCCAGTAACAATTACTTGCATCAAATTACATGCGCCTTGGTTGGAATGTCCTTAGTGGAGCACATTCCTATACATGTGTACACACTCATCTTTCAGCTGCCACCATTACATTACCATGAGGCAGGCTACATAACAGTGGCCGGTCCAGGGGGTGGGCACCTCTAAAAAAAAAACACCAGAAAAACGCATTCATCTCTTACTGTAGTCTTGATATCTGGCTGAGAGTGTCTCAGAATTCGCCATTTCAAGTCTTAACCCTACAAGTTTTCTTGGAGGCATGCTGCCAACCCCCACCCAAGTCTGACTACCGTGCATCGCTTGCAGTGCTCAGGACTGTGGTATACCTCATCAGCTTTCACCAAGTCTTGCCCCCCCCCCTATAGACAATCCTGGATCCGCCACTGCATAATGAGCCTTATACCAGTACATCGATTTTTCAATTCACTGTGTGGCATCTCACACCCGGGGGGGGGGGGGCACTCACTATGAACCACTGACAGGGGTGTGCGGCTGGCAAGGCCACTTTTAGCCAAAATCCCTCTCAGTAAGGGTCATTTTTCTGGATTCTCAAACATGCGTGTCAAAATAAGTGGCAGTTTTCAGAATTTTTGACCAAAATCTTTGCAAAATATACTGACTGAGGGCAGATTCCAAGAAAATGAACCTAAGTGTGCATATTTTTTTAACCAAAATCCCTCTCGCCAAAGGTTACCTTTTGCCTGAAATCCCTCTCGCCACGGGTAAGGAGGTGTCGGAGGCCCAGCCGCAAAATCAAGTGCCCCCCCCCTGGGATCTCAGACTACTAAGGGTAGGAATTATGCAGGATACAGTCCTAAACTCTTTAAAAGACGAATAGTGCATGACTGCATCATGTCCATTGGTCATCATACTGCATGAATGTAGGCTTAGTGACTAACTCTCCAGGGGTACATTCATGCACCATGCCGACCCCAGAGGGTTGATAGAAACTTGGAAGTGTTGGTGAGCAGTCTCACCAGCACTTCATTGGTGCATCCTGGGGCACTCCTGCACCTTTCTGCCGTTTAAGGGTTAAAACATTGAGTAGCTCATAAAGGAGCAGCTCATAAAGGAGCAGCTCATAAAGGAGCAGCTGAATAAATGTGACAGGTGTGTGGGAAATATAAAGGGATAATCCCCACAGTCTGCACCACCAGCAGGATGCCTTAATCCTAATCCCAGGGATGAAAATAACTGACACCAAAAATCCATGAAATGCTCGATAAGAACCCATCCAAGTATTGGTTTTGTATATGAATGTATAGGGCTTTGGGACTTGAAAATCCCTGAAATCAGAGAAATCCTTGAAGACTTCCATCCCTGTAATCCTTCCTAATCCACATCCTACAATTCAACCCTTAATGGCTACCTACTGCTTTAATCCACCATGCTTTTTTCTCACCATGATGCATGAATGCAGCCCAGGTGCAGATCCGCAATCATGCATCAAGATGACCCTACATGTTGGAATCATGCATCGGAGTCTGGCATGATGCACCAATGGAGTTCGGGCGAGTTATTCGCCAGCTCAGCAATAGTGCATAATGATGACCAATGGGCAGGAGGTCTTAGCCATTCCCCCCCTTGAAGAGTTAAACCAAATCCTCATCCTCCAACTAAACATATTCTACACACACTATTGGTATTCTGTTTGTGCTTATCTATATCCTATTCGGACTGTAGGCTGCTGCAAATTCTGATGGGTTTCTATTGGATGTGGTGAATGGGGATAGGCTCTGTATCATGTAAATAGTGCATTTCCCGTTAACACTTTGCACATAATGTATGTGGTATTGGTATGGTAACCATAGTATATAGTATATAGGAAAAGAAGGTGCGGATAGGATTGATTATCAATCGTCACACACATCATTTACTAAATGATTTAGGCTCGAACAAAGCAAAAATGGCGACAACCTCAGCTCTCAAATGTAGGCGACGCTAATCTAACCTTTATTTCATTTGTCCTCCCCTATCAATGTACACCCTACACTGCAAAAAAAATAAGAAGTTGACGAAATAATAACGCAATCCTCGTACAAAAGTTACCATAGATCTGTCGTTATGTTGTTAGATTCCTTGTAGATTCGTGTACCACTGTACTGCCACCTGGGGCTTCTTGGAATAACTGCACTGGCTCCATGCTATACAATTATAGTGGTTCACTGTTCAGTTTTTCTAGGGTCCCTGGTAGATCAAACATTATTTTCTACAGTACAGCCATGTCATCCTAACCCGTCCAGCCCTGCTAAGGACACCACTCTATGATTGACATGACAATGACCTATATTTGACCTCAGTGGAAACCCATCTCCCCCCCCCCATTTCCATAATTCGTCAACACCCCCTCGCCCATCCTCACCCATCCTCACCCATGTGCTGGAAATAGCAATACACTGTAAAAAGATGTCATCAAAATAACAAATGATTCCTCGTCCCAAAGTTGCCAGAGCTCCTTTGTTATTTTTACAGAGATGCTTCCTTTGTACCACTATGCTGGGACCTGGGGGTTCTTGTAAACACTACACTGGACCCCTGCTATTAAATTACGGTGTTTCACTGTTCAGTTTAACAAGGATCCCTGGTAGATTCAACAGTTATTTTTTACAGTGTAGCTGAGATCTTTATTATAATGCCTGCCCATAGACATGTAAAGAATAGAGATCGAATTTCCATTTCTCATTTTAGATGAGAAAGGATCTGCTTGTAGGAGTGATTAAAGTTGTTCATTCATGATTCATGTTCAGAATATTGTAAGTCTCATGTGGATATTAATCATTTCTCTGTGATCAGATCCACAGGTTTCTGTTTAATATCCATCTCTAATACTAACCCTTTAATGCAGGAGTGCGTCAAACAGATCGGTTAACATGATGCATGGATGAAGTGCTGGCGAGTGTCCGCGCCAGCACTCTATTGGAGCATCGTGCCGTTCCTCCGGGTGATACATAAACAGGCATGATACATGAATGCTGCCCTGGCGAGTTACTCACCCTAATAAGAACTGGTGAGTTACTCACCCTAATTACAAAATCTAGAGCCACACTGAATCTACAGTCGATACACTCCCGAAGGATCCAAAATCCAATTTTCAATGATTTATTCATATTTTGATCTGTAGAGGGTTGGTAATTTCCATCTGCACTTTATCACTGGTGCGTGCTGTAGTCAGTTCTGATGATTTTAAAGCCACATCATGTCCCTAGGCTAGTGCTCGTTCAGTACTCTGCGGACGAGCTATCTACAGGTGCTTACAAGCGACCATTTGGCAGAGCATCAGCTCTGTAGAGTCACCATGGTGCATGAACACAGCCCTGGTGGGTTACTCCCGTACATGATACAAGCCACCAAATATAATATATTGTAGACCTGCAATTATGCCAAGAGTTCAGAACTGTATCAACATTGTAGATCCTGGGTTGAAAAAGGAGGGGGGCCCAGGCCCTATTTCTTAACCCTTCAAGGGCCGCTGACAGCAGGAGTGCATCACGCCCATTGGCTGTCATGATGCAACAATGAAGTGCTGGTGAGCAGTCATGCCAACCCTCCGCGACTGTATCAAACCCCTTGGGTTGACATGATGCATTCGTGAATGTGTAGCATTTTTGTCTAAATTTGCCACAAAACATTGATATGAGTGTAGTCCTGGCACATGACTCACCACTACTACAGCCATGTATCATGAGGTCCATGATTCACATGACTCACCACTACTACATCCATGTTTTTTGTTAGTTTCTGACTTCATGGAGCATTTCACCGTGAAGCAACCACTCTGTTAAATTGAAGCACTTGTAACTCAAATGGTCCAAGTAAAGAAAGGAACCTGACATTTTTATCAATTGCGGTCATGGTCTTGATTGATCAAGGTTTGCTGCATTTGTGAAAATTGGGTGTTACAAAAAGATGACATTTTGACGTCATCCAGTTCCACTCATATTGCTTGTTATAAGCATGCAGGAAAATAAGATTCAAGAGTAGTATTTTGTGATGCTTAGATCAAACTGGGAGAAATCATACTTATTTATACTGAATATATTTATTTTGGATGTGTAAAATGGCCTAGGTGCCATTACTTCCATCATGCCATGAAACATGAATCCTGAGTGTCTATCATTTTCTTGCCTCCTGCACGTATCACCAGCATGAGACATTTACACATCCAAACCAAGGATAAACTCTACTAAATCCAATGTAACTATAATATTACCTGCTTTTATATTTAGGTATTTAGTAGATGAATTGAGAGCAAATCTCTTTGCCACCCGACCATAGTGGCCATAGAACCTTAGTGAGTTATCGTTGACATCTGCTGATTAACAACTTTTCAATTCCAAATCACGATTGACCTGATTTCCTTTTGTGGAGCTAAGATAGAAGGATGGGCTTCCCTTTTCGGTGCCCATTGACAAATGAGTACAGTGAGAACTTGATAGTCCGCCCCTTGTGGTTGCAGGCAAATTGATGGCAGATATTAAATCTGACGGACTATCAAATCATATTTGAATGTTAATGTATTAGAGCTGTCTCAGCAGAAGCATGGCGGATCCTGTGTATGTCGGACTATCAAGGGACGGACTATCAAGGTCTGACTGTAAAGATGCAGTATTCCCATCTTCCACTTACCGTAATGGCGAGTACAAGCGCCCGGGCGCTCATTTATTTCAAGTAGGCTCTACCCCCGGCGCTCATACAAGACCGGCGCTTATTTAAGACTTAGATTAAAGTGTATTTTGAAATTTCAAAACCTCTGTATCCCCCCGGCGCTTATTCAAGTACGGTGCTTTTCAAGACCCGGCGCTTATTAGGTCTATACGGTACATACCAGTTTCTATATGTGGTTGGTTGTGTTGAGATGCATTCCCCTCACACTCACCTGAAAATACACAAAGGAATTGATTTTTATTAGTTCAGCATTATAAACAATTTCTTGATTAAAATACATGAATTCTCATAAAGGTTAATTGTTTTATTTTACTGATTCTCATTAAATTGTATCTAAGAAATGTTAATGAAAGTAATTTGTATTAATTAATACTACAGAATAAAAGGGTCGAAAGTATACAGAGATAACATGAAAACAAACTGTGTGGCAAAGCCGGAGTCACATCCTGAAAATATCATGAATTTCCTTACTATATATATATAATCCTTACCCTATTCTAGGAGGATGAAAATTATAGACAATTCAAATATGGTAAGTCCTGATTTAAAATAAAAATCCCCAATACTTGAGACCTAAAAAGGGCTGGTACTCAGGAAGTGAGGGTCACGGATTAATCAGCCGCCCCCATGTCATTCCTTTAACCCTGTAAAGGCCGTATTAATGCACCATGGCCATAGGTTGGCATGATGCATGAATGCAGCACTGGCGAGTAACTCGCCAGTGCTGCATTCATGCATCATGCCAACCTTGAAAGCTGATGCTCAGTTTGTCACTCATCATGATACACCAATGCATGAGTGTAGAGACTCAAACAAGGGTAAGTGTATAATGATTGCTTAAAGCTCTATTATCAACAGCTAGGGTTATATTTATGATGAGACAACTACATAAGACATCAGCAGATGGGTGAAGGCGTGGCAGTGTATCCACGTGTGTGCACCATACAGAGGGGATAAGAAAGATGAGATTAAGACCATTTTAATATGGGTTATGGAAACCTTCAGCATCTGGATCGTAATTTATTTGGATCTCCCACGGATTATGCTGTACTCAAAGGGTTAACAAGCCGCATCTCATCCATTTAAAGAGAAGAGTAAACCAGGGTGGCTCAGTTTGAAGGGCTCAGACTGAAGGGGCCAGGTTTCATGGGGTTTCAGCTTACCCCTATGGGGCCCTCCATACCTCCCCCTCCCCCTTCTCAATCCTGGAAATTCTCCTTAACCATTTGAGGATCAATGATGCATCAATGCACCATGTCATTGGTCGTCATGATGCATGAATGCAGCCCTGGTGAGTCACTCAGCAGGGCTACATTCAGCATGATGCTTCAAAGAGGTGCTGGCACCACCAGCACATCATTGGTGCATCATGCCGACCAATGGGCATGATGCACTCCTGCATCAGCAGCCCTTCAGGGGCTTCAGTCTACCTCTTTAGAGGCCCCCATGTCCCCCTCCTCCTCCCTATCCAGGGAATTCTCCTTAATTGCAATCAGGGCCATATTAATGCACGGCCGCGCCCCCTGTGGATGACCCCCGTGATCAGGGGTCACGTGGGGGTGGAGGCAATGCGGGTCAGGGTTGAATTATAACCCTTTTAGAGTTTAAGGATAGGATGATGCTTTGAAGATTCACATTTAATTGTTTTCTTGGCAAGTAACTCACATTTAGAGTATAGTTGTTTTCATGGCGTTTAACTCACCCAACCCATGTTAAATTGTGACATGATTCCGACCCTTCTAGGAATGTACAAATGGGCACGGAAGATCTGATAGGCTGCATGGATTTAACAATGGTGAATCACTGGGAATCACTTGAAAATAAGAAAGTCTGCTCGCTAGAATTTCATTGGTGCATCATGTCGACACTCAGGGAGTGTATCAACCCCGTAGGGTCGGCATGATGCATGAATGCAACTCTGGTCAGTTACTTACCAGGGCTGCATTCATGCATCATGCCGACCAATGAGCATGACCATTAAGGGTTAAAGTCAGCAAGCAAGCAGGAGCAGGCAGATAACACACATGGGTGGATGGAGGGCTGATAAAAATCTTAAACTGTTCACAGATTACAACAGCAGAAAAAAAAGAGAGGAAAGGCCTAAAATCGGCAGTTTGTATAACTCTGTGCACTTAACAGGCATCAAAATAGGCTCAATGGACCTTACATAATTCATATTGATATTGTTATGTGTGTTTTGGTTGTAGAGGAAACGGCTATTGTCCATGATCACTGACTTCATGATATGATTTATAGAAGAAACACTTGAGGTCTGGTGATATCCCGGGGTGCTATCTCAAATGGTTCCTATCTTGTTGGTTAACATTGTACTGTTTAAATTTTGTTTGCACGCCCAATTTCTTTGCTTTGCATAAAATATTTTCTTAAATCGCTGGCTTTCAAGGAGAGCCTTACATTTCAAAATATCGCAATGGCTGGTCTCGAATTAGCACCAGGGTATTGAAATCAAGAGTATTGAGTCCAGTATCCAAATAAGGTGCCTGTAAAGTTGGAATAGTAGAGAGGTGAATATTACATACAACCCTAGACTTGCTCAAGTCTATTGATTTTGATATCAGGTAGTTGAAATACAGAGAGAAACGAAACATCAAGTGAGCAGAGAGAGAGCAGGAGAGAGATTGGGGGTGGGAGTGGGGGTAGGAGTGGGGGTATATTAGGAGGGGACTGCTGCCAGTATTCTAATAAAACCTCTCTGATGTAGTCAGGCCCGTAACTAGGGGGGGTTCATCGGTTCGAACGACCCCCCCCCCCCAGGCCCCTGATACGCCAAAAACGTTCCACCCTAGCTAGCCCAAGAGTGCCCATGATAAGCTACATGTCAGTTTTTGCGGCTTGTAAATCGGACAATTATTAAGGTTTTTAGAAAGTAAACCTTAAAACTAGGACATTTTGCCTCAAATGACCCATTACCATACAGATTTGTATACAAATTAAGTTAATATTTGCTGTTTATTATATGAAATTTTTGGTGGGTTCCACCTTTTAACTGATCGAGTTCCACCTTATCGAAAATCGAACCACCCCGCGACAAAGGATAGTTACGGGCCTGTGTAGTAGTCAACCCCTCATCCCCCATACCCTGCATGGGTTTATATGTGGACGTGTCTGTACACACACTATAAAAAATAACGTGGTAATAATGGAGGAACCCTCGTCCCAAAGTTGCCAGAGATCCATAGTTATTTTCACAGAGAGTCCTTGTACCACCACACCGCCACCTGGGGCTTCTTTTAAATTTAAACTGGTTCACTGCAATACAGTAAGAGTGCTTCACTGTTCAGTTTTACAAGGATCCCTAGTATGGATGTCTAGTACAACAGTTATTTGTTACAGTGTAGTTGGGTGGTGAGTATGTTATACAAGTGTTGTGCTGTAGTGAGTGAGTAATGGTTGTTTAACGCCAAGCCGACAGCTAAGGTCATATTCATGGCGGAAAAAGTACATTAGACATCACGTCACAAAGGAATACATGTGCCTGTGCCCGTGCATATGGACACCAGACACATGTAAGAAAGAGGGGACAGGAAAGAGGAGATTCAAGGAACGAATATGTGCCAGTGCCCGCGCATATGGACACCACCCACACTCAGAGAGGATAGAAAAGCAAGACATAGACCCCTTTTAAAGATGGCCTGGGGCTGGGGAGGCCCGTTGTGCTGTAGTAGTTTAAACCCCCTCATGTAGTAGGGGTTTGTATGTACACGTGTCTGTACACACTACTGTACACCTCACTGGCTCTGTACCCCTGACACATGTTGACCTTGTCAATGGTTGACAAACATGCTGATCCTGCCCCCATCTGGGAACACTTTCTATGCTGCATAGTAACTATGTTTAACCCTTTATAGGTCACTGAACCTAGTTACTATGGTTACTGAACCTAGTTACTATGGTTACTGAACCTAGTTACTATGGTCGTCACGATGCATGATGTATTAGATTGCATTAGGATGCGTTTTAGCATTTAGGGCTAAGCATCCAGGACTCAAATAAGCGCCTCTCTCAAATAAGCGCCAGGGGCAGAGGGATGTTGAAATCAATCTAAGCACTAAAACTAATATCCCATTATAAGGGTGTGAAACAAGGGGCAGGGTACGGGGGTATTGCAATTAATAAGGGCCCAGGAACTTAGACAGGTTACTACGGAACATACCAGCGCTGAATGGTTGCATCATGCCAACCCCTCAGGATTGTATCAACTCAATAGCATCATCAATCTGAGCATGACGCGTCAATCTGAGCATGGCGCGTCAATCTGAGCATGACGCGTCAATCTGAGCATGACGCATCAATCTGAGCATGACGCGTCAATCTGAGCATGACGCATCAATCTGAGCATGATGCATCAATCTGAGCATGACGCATCAATCTGAGCATGACGCATCAATCTGAGCATGATGCATTATTCTGAGCATGACGCATCAATCTGAGCATGACGCATCAATCTGAGCATGACGCATCAATCTGAGCATGACGCATCAATCTGAGCATGACGCATCAATCTGAGCATGACGCATCAATCTGAGCATGACGCATCAATCTGAGCATGACGCATCATTCTGAGCATGACGCATCAATCTGAGCATGACGCATCAATCTGAGCATGACGCATCAATCTGAGCATGATGCATTATTCTGAGCATGACGCATCAATCTGAGCATGACGCATCAATCTGAGCATGACGCATCAATCTGAGCATGATGCATCAATCTGAGCATGACGCATCAATCTGAGCATGACGCATCAATCTGAGCATGATGCATTATTCTGAGCATGACGCATCAATCTGAGCATGACGCATCAATCTGAGCATGACGCATCAATCTGAGCATGATGCATCAATCTGAGCATGACGCATCAATCTGAGCATGACGCATCCATGAATTATTCTACCCCTCAGGAGTTAATACACAAACGGGGTTATCCTTGTCAGCACGTGTTAATCTACTATGGACAAGTAGCTACAACCGGCCTACTACCACCTATGTCAACATTTAATAACCCTTTATGGGCTGCTGATGCAGGAGTGCATCATGCCCATAGGTCGGCATGATGCACCAATGAAGTGCTGCTTAGACTGCTCACCAGCACTTCATGGGAGCATCATGCCGACCCTCCAAGAGTGTATTAACTCCTTAGTATCGGCATGATGCATGAATGTAGCCCCACAGAGTAACTTGCCAGGGCTGCATTCACGCACCATGACGACCATGATGCAGGAAGTTACCCTGCATGCGAATCTAAAGGGTTAACTACCTACTGCCCTCCTTTGATCCTGATTCAACTTCCCTTTCATAATATTCCTCAAATTTCCGCAGTTTATCCACAACAAATAACACGACCAAAGTCCCTAAAGAAACTCAAGGTGAATTAGAGAAAACTCCCCTAGAATAATTATGCTGTTTTTGATTGGAAAAGCTCCAGCCAATTAAGTTTTTGTTTTGGCGGGAAAAAAGCAGACGATAAATGTTTATAAATAGTTGCTTGTCGCTGATCCCCGGCAGGGCGTGTATAAAGTAATGAGGGAGGCTGGGTACCTGCTGTTATTGTCAGTATTGTTCCCCATCAGTGGAGGATACGCCGGTACCCAGCGGCAATAATCCTCGCTTCATTGAGCGATAATACAAGCATGTGAGGCAATAGATGTGGGTGGAAAGCATACACGCAATATGTGCTTTGAGAAGCATTGTTTGTCACTGAAGTGTAGGGAATGTTTGGCAATAAAGTGTACATTGTGCATTAAGACTAGGATAACTGTGGATCGATGTTTATAGATGCCACAAGCGAAATCCTTTAGACTCTCGAACAAGGGCTGAGAAATGTGGAATAGAATGTCAAGTCATATAAAACCATATAAAGGCAGTGATGTGTGCATTAAAGGCGCCCTGGCATGGCAAAGTACAACATGGGTATAGACCCAAAGATCGTTGGTAAACTCGCAGGAACCAGCGGAGTGCCCTGATTGGTCAATGGGTGGTCACATGACCGTTTAATGCGGGCATGCATTCACCCTTTTAATTCAACCCTTCAAGTCTACTCACTTGGGCCCGGCTTGGGCCGCATGCTGACACTTGAGGGTTGATATCCTCGGTTGATACCCCGGGTTGATACACACAAAGTGCTAGCATGATCCAGGTATAAAATAGGGCATCAATAAACACATTCAGGTCTATATTGTTTTACACTAAATTTCGGGGCTTAGGGGGTGTCATTACCTTTCAAAATCTGTTTGAATCATGTTGATATTCCCACTAGAAGTGAAATGGTGGTGGTCTAAGCTAAACACATGGGTATAAAATCCCGGAATCCTGATTGTCCGTGTCTATTGTGATAAGGGAGATTTGATAACATAGCATTCATATTTTCAAAAATAATGATTTGATCAAACTTTAAACATGCATATTTCAGGAACCCCTTTATCAATTGAGATGAAATAAAGTGCATATTGTAGCAATTCATTTTAATTTTCAAATTCTGAAAATAGAATGATCTGCATCGCCACATGGTACCATTTCTATTTGGTTACCATGGCAACCAAATTCATGCAAAATCACTATTTTTAGAACTTTTGTTGAAAATGGACCAAATACACAGAAAATTCTTCTGCCCTATTTTTTTGTATGGAAAAATCTCAAAAGTAGGTTTTCACTTAAAAATAATAATTATTTTACATTTTTTATGATTTTTTTGATTAAATATTGTTTAAATTGGGATGATATTTCTTGTATTTTCCATCATGTTTGGAAGCTCACCATATCTAAGAAATTAAAGATAGACTCCAATAATTCAGTTTCCCCAAGAGACCACCTCCCATATGTCAGACTTAGAAAAAATGGTAAAGTTTGGCTTATTCTTAAAGAAATGCGAGGATTCCGAAAATAGGCCAAAAATAGGCCTTCATGTCAACTTTTAGGAACATTAGGCCTGAATAGGTAAAGCAGACATTTCCGGCACTGGAATGGTTAAAGTGTTGCAGTATCAAATTGGTGAAGTGCAATTATAAAGGGATAAGAGGACATGGAATAAAGATCCCATTTCCATTTCACCTTGCCTATATCACTATCTATTGAATGGCAGTTGTTTAAATTGGCTTTACTAAAAAAACAAAATACCCCAGGACTCCCTGGGGGACGCTCTACCAATAGTACTTTGTAGTAGAAAACAATAATAGATTGTCACCATTCACAATCATCATCTCAGAATAACCTTACCCCCAGTGGACTCCCATCTCTCACTGTTAAGTCTTCAACCCTTTTAGGGCCGCTGATGCATTAGCGCATCATGCCCATTGGTCGTCATGATGCACCAATGAAGTGCTGGTGAGTCTGCATTGGTGCATCATGCCGACCCTCCGGGAATATATGTATCAACCCCAGGGCCGCTAATGTAGGAGTGCATGATGCACCATTTGATCATCATCAATTCATTGGTGCATCATGCCGACCTTCTGGGAGTGTATCAATCACATAGGTTCAGCATGGTCTACATAAATGGATCATTGCGACCATTGGGCACGATGCATAATAATGCACTATTGGCCATTGGAAGCGAGTACCTTAATCGACATATTGGGTGATGCATAAAAGCAGACCTGGGGAGTAACTCGCCAGGTCTGCATCCCTGCATCATGCCGAATGATGCTCTAATGCAGCGATGGTAAGTACATTCATTAGGGCAGCATTCATGCATTATGACAGTGAGTGAGTGAGTGAGTAATAGATGTTTAACGCCATTTCGACAGCTAAGGTCATATTCATGGCGAGAACGACATTACACAATTTCACAGAGGAATGTGTCAGTGCCCGCGCATATGTGCACGCATTATGACAGAAAACAATATTAAATATAGTCTTGTATAAGCGTCCGCGGATGGGGACTTTGGATAAGCACCGGTCTTGTATAAGGGCCAGGGATAAAGACCCTCCAAATCTATAAGCACCGAGGCGCTATTCACAACAACATGGTACATATACAATGCTGCCTCTAAAGTGTTAGAATCATAGCAAAAATAACCCTATCCCAAGCATTACACCGTCTCCAGCCATGAGAACCAATTTAAAGAACCATTAGAGTCCAGCATTAAACTCACATCACTCACAATGAAAGCAGCATCCCCCTCGACACTAGAATCAGCCTGCACTGAAAAACTGAGAGGCACAAAACTCGTCAGTGCAGAACACTTTAAGTCCTCAGGTTGACGATACCTAAAACTACAGCTTTAGGTCGTCAAAGCGGCGACTTTAGGTCGTCATCCTGACCACCTAAGTCGTCAGTATGACGACTTTCTATTGTCCGTATGACGAGTTTAGGTGGTCATTTGACGTTGACTACCCTAAACTTGTCTGTATTGACGAGTTTTAGGCGGCGGCATGTTTTCTGTGTAGGTATGACCCTCTAACCCTTTAAGGGCCAATGATGCAGGAGTGCATCATGCCCATTGATCATCATGATGCACCAATGAAGTGCTGGCAAGAGTGCTCGCCAGCACTTCATTGGAGCATCATACTGACCCTCCTGGATTATATGTATCAACCCTGGGCATTCCATTGTGGATGGGGGATGTAAAAGGGACAGTCTTGGTTTAATCTACAATCTGTCGTACAAAAATGTATTCACAATGAAATAAAATGAAGGTCACCACAATTTAGCATTCTGTGTCATAAACCTGGCCGCATCATGCTGTCTGTAAAAGGTATACATCCCTATAATATAATAAGAAAGTGGTGCTGAATAAGTTGCTCAGGAGGAGCTATTTATACACTTGGAGCAGATCGATGGTGGGAAGCCGTGAGCAGCTGAATGGCGCAAGTCCTGTTTAAGCACAGTGTCAAAAAGGTGCTTGAAATTTATAAGAGCGGGTGTTCCCTAAAATGGGCAATTACGGTACATGTCCAATGGTACACACATGTAGCCCTGACTGAGGAACACGAAAGGCCTCCATTTTACATCCAGCCATACATGAAGGGTTGACATAGCCATGGTGCACCAACACAGTGCATTCTTGCATATCATGCTGACCCAATATTGGGTTCAAACATTCACTATGGGTCGGCATGATGCAACAATGCAAAACTGAACAGTGCGACCACTGCATTGATGCATCATGCCGACCAATGAAGATACTCATCCCATCCACACTGGGTGGAGGACTTCTTGGTTGTGGCATAAAATGTCCATCCATTATAGGGGTGGGTGAGGTGTAAAGGTGTGAGGAGGGGGGAGGAAGCTGGAGGAGAGAAATCGCTGTTCGGGACATTACACAGAGGGCAAAATGTATATCATAATGGGATTTCAAAGTGTTGGTGGCTTTTGTATAAGGTTTTGATTGATTTTTGTTGTTCTTATAGTTTGTCAGAGCTTTCATATTCAGTTATTACTTTACCTTCTTTTCTTACTCATGAATGTAGTCCCCTAGAAATGATATGGCGACAGGTGTCATTTGAGCTTTAATGACATGGGACTAACATTTTCTTAAATTTGACATGTGACATGGTAGTCCCCCATTCAGAACCCCATATATTTGGAGGCATTCTCCAATCCATTGTTGAAATGAATTATATGTGGTATACCGGTAGGTAGGGACTGAAGTGGCGCTCTCTCTGCTCGCATCTGCCCTTCATTGCCATGAGGCATAGTAATCACAATTATCATCAGAAGTACTTTGGGTCCTTGCTCTAAATGTCCGTATAATTAAAACATTTAGATCCCTTTTACTGCAAATTGCTGAATTAGGGCGCCATGTTGGCCCCTAGGGGTGAATCAGGAGAGAAGAGAACAGTTAATGCGCATGCTCATCGCCTCCTGGCGCCAACCTGACTGAGATCAAACCACGCATGCGCCACAGGAACCGGATGCAACCACAGGCGTCTCGCCGTTTCTCGTCCGTCTCACGTCTGACCCCATGGCCTTCAATGTGTCATGGCCGCCCATTGGTGGTTGTCTCGTGGCTGCTGATTGGTCCATCGTGTCCCCCTAATTAAGCTAACGAGTTAACAATGGGGGCAGCCATTTTGACCGCTGCGTCCTCCTAACAACCTTGCAGATCGTGCTTTTAGTCACTGCAGGGGCTAGTTAGGTTTTATTCACCAAAATTCCCCTGGATTACCCCTGCCCGGTAATTAACCCTTAACTGGCCATACCCCACAATTTGACCAGCATGATGACCTGGTGAGTAACTCGCCAGGGCTGCATTCATGCATCATGCTGAATATGGAGAGTAGATTCACTCCTCAAGGGTCGGCATGATACACCAATGCAGTGCTGGTGACTAGACAAGATTGCATTTTGGTGTATGATGACAACAAAGGAATATGGATCTGGGTGCATCATGCGGGGTTTAAGGGGTTAATTTCAGGGATGGATCAGGCGCCATTTCAGCGTCCATTAATGGCGCCAATGACGCTCTGAGAGTCATCCATCAAACACAGCAGACGACATTTAGCGAATTAAGGAAAGAGCAGACGACAATTTGAGAACAATGCCACTGTGAAATAATAACACACCACCCTTATCATAGCTACCCCCCCCCCCCCCACATCAAACAGACACATTGAATTGCCCTAATGTAAAACACAACCAAGCTAACCCAGCTTCACCTCTAAAACACTACCACTAAACTATCCTACTAACATCAAAATTAAGGCCCTTCTCGGATATACATGTTGTGAACCTTCCTTTCACTTTGTTTTAGGCTGAAGAAACCAGTCTAGGACTGCCTTCCTTCAAGATGCTCTGAAGCTATAGGTCTTGATGCCCTTCATGCATTGTGACAACTGTATGCAGTATATAGCACTTTATGAAGCTATAGGTCTTGATGCCCTTCATGCATCGTGACAACTGTATGCAGTATATAGCACTTTATGAAGCTATAGGTCTTGATGCCCTTTATGCATCGTGACAACTGTATGCAGTATATAGCACTTTATGAAGCTATAGGTCTTGATGCCCTTCATGCATCGTGACAACTGTATGCAGTATATAGCACTTTATGAAGCTATAGGTCTTGATGCCCCACATGCATCGTGGCAACTGTATGCAGTATATAGCACTTTATGAAGCTATAGGTCTTGATGCCCTTCATGCATCGTGACAACTGTATGCAGTATATAGCACTTTATGAAGCTATAGGTCTTGATGCCCTTCATGCATCGTGACAACTGTATGCAGTATATAGCACTTTATGAAGCTATAGGTCTTGATGCCCTTCATGCATTGTGACAACTGTATGCAGTATATAGCACTTTATGAAGCTATAGGTCTTGATGCCTGCATCATGACTACAACTGTATACTATATATATAGCACTTTATGTACTACATCTCTGTCTGTCTATGACTCTGTCTCTGTCTGTCTGTCTCTATCTGTCTGTCTGTCTGTCTCTGTCTGGCTGTCTGTCTGTCTCTTTCTGTCTCTCTGTCTGTCTGTCTCTCTGTCTGTCTGATTCGCTCTCTCTCTCTCTCTGTATCTCTCTCTCTCTGCCTGTCTGTATGTCTGTCTGTCTCTGTCTGTCTCTCTCTCTCTCTCTGCCTGTCTGTGTGTGTGTGTGTGTGTGTGTGTGTGTGTGTGTCTCTCTCTCTCTCTCTCTCTCTCTCTCTCTCTGCCTGTCTGTGTGTGTGTGTGTGTGTGTCTCTCTCTCTGTATCTCTCTCTCTGTCTGTCTGTATGTCTGTCTGTCTCTGTCTGTCTCTCTCTCTCTCTCTCTCTGCCTGTCTGTGTGTGTGTGTGTGTCTCTCTCTCTCTCTCTCTCTCTCTCTGTATCTCTCTCTCTCTGCCTGTCTGTATGTCTGTCTGTCTGTCTCTCTCTCTCTCTCTCTCTCTCTCTCTGCCTCTGTCTATGTTTATCTCTTTCTGTCTAAGTCTCTCTCTGTTTGTCTCTCTCTTTGTCTCTGTTTCTATGTCCCTGTCGATGTCTGTGTCTGTCTGTGTCTGTCTGTCTCTCTTATCTCTCTCCCTCCCTCTTTTTCTTTTATTTATTTTGTCATTTTAGTTCTTTTCCCCCCTAGATTACAAGTAATATGTACAATGACATGGGTAAACTCCATTCCCTTAATTCCCTGAGATTACACAGAATGTTTTGTAGCGTCCAATAAAAAGGCGCCGTGTTCATTATGTGGGACAATGTACCATCACTTGTGGTCTTAATATTAACCCTTGAACTCTTTAGAGACAGCATGGCGCAATAATACATCCAGCTTAATGGTTATTACATGTGATCAGGAATGCATTATGCCATACCCTACAGCCATAATGCACCCCGAAAAGGGTCAGGATGAACTGATACACTGTATTGGAGATACACAAAAACAAAATAATTTGAGGGAGGAAAGATTTAACTGCTGGGAACCAAAGCTGGTAATGGCAAACATACAAATTGTACACATGTATGTACTATAAAAAGGGTGTACAAGAAACTGTTGTTATGAATGCATCTTTTTTTCTTTTATTGAATAAAATATTATCCTGTCATTGAGGATGCACATCACATTAATTCATCCATGGGAAAACTAGGACTTGGCAAACTGAATTAGCATGGGAGTTGCTGCCTCGTTTTGAGTATTTCACAGTAAATGCCCCTGGACCACCTCAAATACTGTAAACCTATACAGAGTATACTTAAACTTGTACCATCCATTCAAAGTTCAAATTTAAAATCCGATCTTCTGAATAATGCCGGTGCCGCCTTCGCTATCAAGTACAAATGTATTTATCCATAAATATGAATACATTGTAAAAAAAATAAAAAATTGTTGAATCAACCAGGGATCCTTGTAAAACTGAACCGTGGGCCACCGTACTCGTAAAGTATTGAACTAGTGTAGTTTTAACAAGAAGCCCCAGGTGGCAGTATGCTAGTGCACAAATGTACAAGGGATCTCTGTGAAAACCACTCCTGTTGGACCGCGCCCCCTCCTTTTTCAAATCCTGGATCTGCCACTGAACTGTGTCTAAGAAACATTATTCGAGGGGGCACTTCTGTACCAGCTATGCATTGTAAAACTGTATGGTTATACAGTGGTATACTGGTCGAAATAACGGCGAAATCTTTGTCCCAGAGTTGCCAGAGATCTGTTGTTATTGTCACAGAGGCTCTTTGTACGACTGCACTGCCACCTGGAGCTCCTTGTGATCACTAAACTGGTTTACTGCAATACAATTATGGAGGTTTACTGGTAGGTTTAATGAGGACCCCCCTGGTAGGTTAAACAGTTATTTCTCACGGTGTACATTGAATCCCTGCGGTTCCATGTAGGCTACCTACCTATATCTACATCTCCATCTGCAGAGAGTACTTTGATATTTCTGTATCTTGAACCTGATCCTCTGTAAAAGGGGGTGAGAGAGAGGCTAGGGATTATCTCACTTCTTATCACATTTAGATCACCAAGCCACGACCCTGCCACTGTTTGACTGACTTGATCTCTTCCCTTTCAAACCCAAGGCTCCATCTGCCCCATGTTAGATCTGATGTTTGCTAGATGACTTCGAAATGTCACCAGGACCTTCTGGTACATTACCCCCTGATTGGTCCGTTAACCCTTTAAAAACATCTGAATAGTGTGTACTAGTGCATCTTTCCCATTGGTCATCATGATGCATGAGTGTAGCTCTGGCGAGTAACTCACCAGCATAGCTACATTCATGCTTCATCCCTATCCTACACGTTTTGTGCAGTCACGGAGGGTCGTCATGATGCACCAATGAAGTGCTGGTGAGCGAGCAGTTTTACCAGCACTTCATTGGTGCATCATGCCGACCAATGGACATGATGCACTCCTGCATCAGCGGACTTTAAAGGGGTCAGTGTAGCAGGATGGTGCGCCGTACAAGGGCGGCAGCTGATTGGCCGTCCACAAAGCAGCTCATCATAGTGCACGGAAATGTGCGTCTCATCAGCGTCCCATCTATCTTCCTGTCTGACCACAACGCCCACACCGCCCCCTAGTGGGCTGATATATTCCGGGGGTGGTCATTTGATGTTTGGCAATGGGAAACGAGTGGAGCTTTCACCCATACAAGACATGATCATATGTGCCCAGGGGCGTAGGAAAAAGGTGGGGGGGGGGGGGGGCAGGTGGGCCTCGGCCCCCTCAATCACAAAGGAGGGGGGCCCCGAGTATGTCTGCCCCCCCAATTTGCCAGGAATTCATCAAAAATTGGACAAGTAGCTGAAACTTTGCATCTCAAATTAGATTAACATATATAGTAATGGAATACATAAAATGGGGGCCTGAGCCTCAAATTAGACCTAAAATTTAACAAAAAATACCTTTCTATACAAATAGTTGAGGTAGGCCCCAAGCTGCCCCCCCCCATGAAGATTGCTTCCTACGCCTCTGCTGCCCCCCCCTCAACCACCAGGCTTTACATGACTTGTCCTGCAATCTCAAGCTGTAAGATGGGTCAATGTCTAGCGTCAAAAACTCTAGAAACTTTTTTTTCATTTATTTTATCTATTCATCTTTTGTTACGTATTTACTGTTTTGTTATATACAGTCAAGTCTCGGAATTCCGGTCGGCTCTGTTAGAGCTACCTTCTGGCCGGTTCCCGAAACAAGTTTATGATTCTCTAAAACAGTGGGGATGCGAACCGGGGGGGGGGGGTGTGAGAGGCGGTTGGTCGTGGGGAGGATCATAAAGGGGGGTTACCTACTGGTACCCGGGTCCAGGTTATTGGCACAGAGTTTTCAGGAGGCGCATTATTGATGAATGAGATAATTCTGTATCAGTAAAACAGGCTGAATCTCCCACCCCTAGAGCTGTCAATGTAGACCTTGACTTTCTATCATTTTTTTTTTGTGAAATCCTTCAACAACAACAACAACCCCTCCCCTCACCCAATTGAATTGTTAATGGCCACTCCCCTGCTCACCCTGGGCTGCCAGGGACGTCTGCTTCACCTCTATTTCATCTTTAACATCATTATCCTCCTCATTATCGACCATCCCCCAAACCAGTCTCGTCCAATCTCGCTCATCACGTTAGCTGTGGTCGCAGACGACATTTTGCTGATGGCGCGAAGACCAAAAATTTGTTGGGCTCCGGAGTGGCGCCAATGACATGTCATGATGTTCTCCCCTTCACGGAAAAAAATTATTTGAAAAGTAAAAAAGTATTGGTGTCAAAGGGCAGGGTCTTATGAACGTGCATCATACGATGTCTTTTTCTAAGCCAGAGACGATATCCAGTAACATTGTACTTCCCACGAAAATCAGGTCCTTGTAATGTAGACACAAAGGTAACCAGGTGAAGTACATGTTATATACTTAGCTCAAATACATTGTTTTATCTTCATCATTGTTATTCTCATGAAAACTAGAAACCAAAAGTTCCATCGTCCAGAAGTCATAAATAACATAAAAACGTTCACCCTGCCTGCCCCATGTCCCTGTCCTATACCGTATTACGGCTAAGAGTTGGTAGAGGAAGATAAGCCTTACAACCCTGACAACATGGCGGCCAACATGGAGGCAGACATCTTTATTCAGACTGTGCTGACCCCTAGCGGTGACCTGTGTACTAACGGCCCTGGATGTCCTTTTTCAGCGTCTAGGTGGGAGGGGGAGGAGGGAGAAGGGGGTGTAATAGGCATAGGTGGGGCAGATGGGCATTTAGAGTGAGAGTGGGGATGAGAGGGTCAAAACAGAAGAGATGACAGGTGGAGATATAGGGAGAAGGGGGATGGAGGAGCGGAGAAGAGGGGAAGATGAGGAGGGCACAGCAAAGGCGGGAGGAGAGGGCATGAGGAGAGGGAGTGAGTGAGTGAGTAATAGATGTTTAACGCCATTTCGACAGCTAAGGTCATATTCATGGCGAGAACTACATTACACAATTTCACAGAGGAATGTGTCAGTGCCCACGCATATGTGCACCACACACATCCTGAGGGGATAGGAAAGAGGAGAAATAAATAGACCCTTTTAAGTGGGCTAGGGAAGCCCGTGAGGAGAGGGAGGGAGGAGGTGAAGGACGGGGGGGGACAGAGGTTGGGGAGGATGAGGGCGGGTGGAAGAGGGTGATGAGGGGACAGGGGAAACTGGGAGAGCACGGCCAAGGGGCAAATCAGAGGAGATGGGGGGGGGGAGGAAGGGGGGAGTGGGATATAGGGAACGTGGGGAAAGGAGAAGAAGGTGAAGAGGGAAGATGGCACTACATATACTACCACAAATATACAGGTAGAGAATGAGAGGAGGATGTGTGTCAGAGGCAGGGTGGGGGGTGGGTGCTTAGGTCGGAAAGATGCCTCCTCAGCCATTGCATCCGCCACAAGCCTAATATGACAAGACGATTGTGAAAAAGAAAGAGGGTGGGGGTAGGGGGGGGGGCTTGGTGTCCTCAGCCCAGCCAGATGCCCACTGCTGTGTGAGTTATGGCGGACACTCAATGACCCACGCCTCGTTTTACCGTGTTGTGTAGATGGCGCTGCAGGCAATTGGCCTTTTGGCTGCGTCCAGCCGAGTGTGTTCTCATAGATGTAGCAGGGGCTGACACCCAGTGGGTTGGGGGGGGGGGGGGGGTTAGCCCTCTAGGGCCCCATACTGCCTTCAGGTTCAAGCATGTTTTTCGTCTAGATGTACCAATGTCTTGATGTCTTAATGTACCAATGTCTAGATGTACCAATGTCTTGATGTACCAATGTCTAGATGTACCAATGTCTTAATGTACCAATGTCTTAATGTACTGATGTCTTGATGTACCAATGTCTTAATGTACCAATGTCTTAATGTACCAATGTCTTAATGTACCAATGTCTTAATGTACCAATGTCTTAATGTACCAATGTCTAGATGTACCAATGTCTTGATGTACCAATGTCTTGATGTACCAATGTCTTAATGTACCAATGTCTTAATGTACTGATGTCTTGATGTACCAATGTCTTGATGTACCAATGTCTTATTGTACCAATGTCTTAATGTACCAATGTCTTATTGTACCAATGTCTTATTGTACCAATGTCTTGATGTACCATTGTCTTGGTGTACCAATGTCTTAATGTACCAATGTCTTATTGTACCAATGTCTTAATGTACCAATGTCTAGATGTACCAATGTCTTGATGTACCAATGTCTTAATGTACTGATGTCTTAATGTACTGATGTCTTAATGTACCAATGTCTTGATGTACCAATGTCTTGATGTACCAATGTCTTATTGTACCAATGTCTTAATGTACCAATGTCTAGATGTACCAATGTCTTGATGTACCAATGTCTTAATGTACCAATGTCTTAATGTACCAATGTCTTGATGTACCAATGTCTTAATGTACCAATGTCTTAATGTACCAATGTCTTATTGTACCAATGTCTTATTGTACCAATGTCTTAATGTACCAATATCTTGATGTACCGATGTCTTGATGTACCAATGTCTTGATGTACCAATGTCTTGATGTACCAATGTCTTGATGTACCAATGTCTTAATGTACCAATATCTTGATGTACCGATGTCTTGATGTACCAATGTCTTGATGTACCAATGTCTTGATGTACCAATGTCTTATTGTACCAATGTCTTAATGTACCAATATCTTGATGTACCGATGTCTTGATGTACCAATGTCTAGATGTACCAATGTCTAGATGTACCAATGTCTTAATGTACCAATGTCTTAATGTACCAATGTCTTAATGTACCAATGTCTTAATGTACCAATGTCTTGATGTACCAATGTCTTGATGTACCAATGTCTTGATGTACCAATGTCTGATGTACCAATGTCTTAATGTACCAATGTCTTATTGTACCAATGTCTTAATGTACCAATGCACTGTTGGTGAATTCTTATCACTGCAATGATGTACCAATGTCTTGATGTCTTAATGTACCAATGTCTTGATGTACCAATGCACTGCTCGGGAATTCCCATGACTGCATTGGCACTGCAAACTGGCCCTACAGTTTCAACAAAAGGCACATACAAGAGTGTTCTGTTTAGGCGCCTGTGTCCTTGTTACCTTTAATACCGCTGTGTGGCTAGCCCCCAGGCGCTTATCTGAGACTGGTACTTATAAATATCTGAGACCAGGGTGCTTGAACAAGTATTCAGACCTGGGAAGTTCGCAAAGAGTCTTAGATCTATGGTCAAAATTCAGGATGCTATGCTGTAAGGGTGTTCTCAATAGGCTGTTGCACTCCCGGAGGGTGGGCATGATGCTCCAATGAAGTGCTGGAGAGCAGTCTCGCCAGCACTTCATTGGAGCATCATGCCCACCCTCCGGGGTTGATACATATAATCCTGGAGGGTCGGCATGATGCTCTAATGAAGTGCTGGCGAGCAGTCTCACCAGCACTTCATTGGTGCATTATGCCGACCAATGGGCATGATTCTCTCCTGCACCATTGGCCCTTCAAGGGTTAAAGAGCTCATGCCATATCATTTACATGTCTTCCTAACAGAGAGCATAAAGAGACAATAGGAGGCCATCGGTCAACGACAAACCACAGGCACAAACCGCCCTCACAAGCACCAAGTACCCACTTCCGGCCTCACAACGACTTCCGATGCACTACAATTCCCCCATTATCGCCCACTGGACGTATCACCTGCGCGCGCAGGCTCTGCCATTGTCTAAACAACTCCATACGTCATTGCTACGTCACAAGGACGTAAAGAGGTGGAAGGGCCTCTGCCCTTACTCCTATCTCATAGGGACAGGGACTTTGTGAGCAATTAACCCTTTACGGACAGCTGAGTTCATGTAGCTTTGTCGTTATGATGCATCCATGCATTGTTGGTGATTATTGCTGGTGAGTAGCTCGCCAATTCTGTATTGATGCTTGTGAGTAACTCGCATTGATGCTTCATGTCAATATTTGGAAATTCAGTTCCTTAATCATGGTCGACTTGATGCAAGATTGAAAAATGGAGAGTTATTTGCCATGTCTGTGTCCAAGCATCGTGATGAGAAAATGTCATAATGTGGAAGGGTTAAGTGAGTTGAAGACTGCTGCATCGTTAAATTTAACTCTTTACGCGCCGCTGATGCAGGAGTGTATCATGCCATGGGGTCGTCATGATGCTCCAATGAAGTGCTGCTGAGCAGAAGCACTCTCCAGCACTTCATTGGTGCATCATGACGATGCTCCATGAATGTATTAAGTCTCTTATTAGGGTCGGTATGGTGCATGAATACATCAGCGGTCCGTAAAGGGTTAGAGGATTAGATAAGTGGAGGGCTGCGTCGGCCATTGTAATGGATCAGTGGGCTGTTTCCGAAGGTCCACTCTGGGAGGTTAAAGGGCAATATGGAGACAATGGGATGGAAATAATAGACGACGATGAAATTAATAATTTGCACTTGAATATTCGATCTATCTTCAGAGGGCTGTTATTCATAACACAGTCTGCAGATTCCTTTCCCCTTGGCTGCACATTCACAACAAACAGATGTGCCTTAGTGTTGTCATGATGCATGAATGCAGCGATGTCAATTGACTTACAAGGATGCATTCATTTTTTATAAGCATCATGACAAAGCTGCCGTATTGATGCATTTACAGTTTAAGTGGGTGGATGTACAAGTAGAGTCGTCAACACTGGGGAAAAGAACACATGAGCTTGCATGTATTGTGTAGCTAGTGAGGTGATATCAAAATAAATGTCAAGGCTGGCAAGCTCTAATATTGCATCCAATGAGCTATCACATATCTTAAAGCCGAGCACCCCTGGGGTGTGTTACTCAAATGAGTGGTAAGCAGGCTTATTGTGTTTCAGCAAGTATGAAAAAGCTGTAAGTACTGTACTTACCACTTTCAGATTTAGGACAGCTCAGGTAGGTGTCCTAGATTTTCTGGTGAGTATGCCCAACTTGCAAGTACGAAATCGGAAAGCACGCACTAAACATGCTAGTACAGGACTTATTGCCTGATTCAAACCACCAATTTCTAGTACTATTTACATGAATCCTGGACTTGTTTTAACTAAACTTTGTACTATACTCACATCTTTGCAAACTTTTGGTGATTACCCCTATTATCAATCACTATACTCTGTCTCTAGTCTCATAGTTGCGTTAATGCAAGTTTTCGCACTTGTGTTAAAGTAACTTTGTCTGTGCAACACCCAAGATTCCTGCTTGCCTGCTACTCACAAATTTTCCAAAAGTTGCGTTAACACAAGTTTCATACTAGTAACTATTGGAGTAACAGACCCCTGAGATGGAAATAAGGTAACTCATCAAAAGGAATATATGGTTTCATAATATTAGATGATCTGATTTCAATATGAAATTCCAACTTTAATACCATGGACTTGGTAAGAAAATATGTATACACAAAAGAAAAGTCGACTCAGCAAAATACATAGACCTTCTATTATGAAAACATGCTGGTTCATGAGAAGTCAGTTTGCTCTGCATTTTGATAAATCTATGTGAGTTCATTACCAGGGCTACATTCATCACCATGACGACCAATGGGCATATTGCATTAATGCACCACCTATGTGGCATATCTAAAGGACTAAACACCCCTCACTCTACAAAATCAGTCTTTACCTGCTATGTCGTGTTTTCATCAGAGCTTTTCAACCCCCCCCCTCCCCTCCCCCAGAATACGAGCCATCTTACACAATATCAACTTACACTCATTCATCTACATTACTAGCTCATTGTTCTTTTTTTCTTTCCTATCCCTTTGTAATAAATCAGATGTTAATCTACTATATTTCATTTCAGCTCTTCTATCCCATTATATATACCTCTGAAGCTAAATCTGATTTAAGCTACTACATTTCAGCTTCTTCTTTTATTATTTTATCCCATTACATCTTTTCCTTTACTACTCTACAGTAAGTCACCAGTGACTTGTGATCAGTACATCACGGATTCAATTACAAAAATGGTGATTTATTCCCTCATACAAAGGTGTCTAGCCCTATAGGGGGTCTATCATGGTATAAAATGATCCCCGGCACTCCTAGATAAAGATTGCATTTATATATATGCAGATAATAAAACTACTATTATCCCAAAAGAAAAACTCTTATAGCTGTCATCTAAAGTACAATGAACAAGGGCAAGATCAGTAAATGATCCTTGATCTAACTTAGGCCTGCATCTGTTAAATCTTGATTTGAAATGGAATCTTCATGTTCTCTGACATATGCCTAAGATGAAAGTATGATTCATTCTCAGTTACTTTCTTCATATCTTGTACAGTAAGATAATGTATCTTTTTTCTCTAAGATAATGGATCAACTTTTCAAGATGTGACGACTGATCTGTAATAAAATCTTCATGGCCTCAGATCTTCTTCTCGAGATGCACAGTTCTGAGTTGATACTATCCTATGTGTGCGCCTTCTAGAGTTAACTCTACAAACTAACTGTGGAATCTATAAGGTCTCCTTGTAAAACTGAACAGTGAACCACCATTATCATATTGCAGTGAACCAGTGTAGTTTATACAATGAAGTGCAGGTGGCAGCACGGTGGTACAAAGAATCTCAGTGAAGATAATGACGGATCTCTGGCAAACTTGGGACAAGGATTTTGCTGTTATTTCGAAAACATTTTGTGTACAGTGTTATGAATAACAAAGAAGTGTTCTGTGCACGTAGCGTCTTTCACCTTTTGCGTGTGCCACCCAAGAACTTATCAACATTACGTGTCAGACGCCGTCATGACCTGACCTGACCTTTGTACAGGTCAAGGTCACGGCGTGCTCTGTCTGCACGGCTATGTCATGTGACTTTAAAATGACAGGTTATCGTTTGTAAAAGTCGCCATTTAACCGCGGTGCATCCTGGTATTGGGGAAGGGGTGTATTTGGTGAATTGGGTAATCCTTAAAACTGTTACTAAAAGGAGGCATAGTGCATTAACGCATCGTGAACATAACTTGTCATGATGCATGAATGCGCGTAACTCACCAGGGCTGCATTCATGCATCATGCCAACCATACAGGACTGATACACTCCTGGAAAATTGGCATGATGCGCCAATGAATTGCTGGTAAGTAGACTAGCCAGAACTTCATTGGTGCATCATGACGACCAATGGCACGATGCACTCCTGCAGTAACTCCAAGCAATAACTGACATTGGATCGTCAACTTGGGCAAACGACTAAGGGAGTGATCATTTTTTTAACAACAGGGGGGGCTGGTGGATTTGACCACCCCCCCCCCTCTTGAGGGGGTAAAATTTGTTCGACCCCCCCCCCATAAGGGACGAAAATCGCATGCCAACGTCCCCTTTTAGCCTATAGTAACGCGTGGGGTTTTCCACTGAAAACAGGTGAAAATATTTTGACCCCCCCCCCATCAGAGATGTTGAAAAAAATTCTGACCCCCCCGGTCAAGGGGTTGAAAAAATTCTGACCCCCCACCTCAAACCCACCAGCCCCCCCCCCTGTTGTTAAAAAATTATCACTCCCTAAGGACATGTCCACGCCAACTATCACAGTATAATTTCAGAAATAAAAAACATAGTTTGAATACAAACAAACTATCCATCCCATTTCACTTCCCTTAGTAGATGTTGAATATTCTACCGTATTTTCTCTCTCTCAGGTTGACCTAATTATCGCATATTTCATCATCATTTTTCGGTTGTGTATTTCAGTCATATGCATGTATACATGTACTGTTCGCAAAGTGTCGACAACCCCTATTTAAACATCCTAACAGTGCCCAAGTTTAGGGCGATCCTCTCATTCACACTTTAACCTTCTTGAGGCTATTTCTTAACAGGCTACGACTGCACCCTCCTAGTCGTATCAACAATCCCATAGGAATAGCAGTGACATTTTGCAGTCGTTGTGTTGTGTGCGGTCGTACTGGCTTAAGAAATGGCCTCCTGGAATGATAAGGTGCCGCTTTGATGGTACATGTTCGTACTACTCTGAATGCCAGGAGGGGTGTGTAAGCATGCGACACACCTAACTAGGGTTATAGAGTAGGGTATAAGCCGCACTGGGACCTGTCTTATACCAACACCTATGGGGCCAAATGGACACTATGCATGTAATCGCTATGCAACCCAATGTACACGATAACGTTTATTTCTATACCTACATATTACACCAATAGTGGTCGAACCCATTGTCAATAGGATTTCTCACCTGCAAATACAAATAGAAAACATTTAAAATTCAAAATTCAGAACCAAATTAAAACATAATACTAATGCACAAATTCCTTTAGCGGATTAAATGCCTACAAGGGGTGGAGATGTTTGTGTCAGTAGAGGACGGGGGGGGGGGGGTTAGGGGGATCTGTAACAATTTGCCAACAACACCCGGCTCTTGACCTTAGACTTGGGGTAAATATCAGACCGTAGCGCCACCTGTCGGGGAGGGGTGGTGGGGTGTACGGGGTTAACCCTTTTAAATGCCAATAGTGTATCAAATACATCATGCCCATTGGTCGGCATGATACATGAATGTAGCCCTGGTGAGTAACTCGCCAGGGCTACATCCATGCATCCTCCTGACCCTAGGGTATTGACACACTATAATAATGTTGGCACAATACAGTGGTAGGTATCATGCTGCAATGTTTTAGCGGGTTTGAAAGGGTTAACGGTGAGGGGAGCGTGTATGGAGGATGTGCATAGAATACGGCCAGGCACCTGGGGAGGATGTGGTGGGAAAAGGGTGTGGATGTAGTGAGGTTTGAATGTGGCGACGTGGGGGAAAAATTGAAAAAGAAAAAGATTACTAAACTAAATGATAAGATAAAGTAGGCCAACCACTTGATTTACAAGTTTAAAATAAGCGCCAGTGTCATCCTTTTTATCCCTTTTTGTATATTTTGTTCATGTCCATAAGTACGACCTCCTCCACTCCATGTACAGATAGCATCTTACTCCTTCCCTATGCTTTACTTAGACCAGCGTTTTTTTTTTTAAATTAGCCAATGAGAGTGCAGGGTTTGCTGCTGTCTATATCCCATAGACCCCAGGCAATTTGGGCCAATTAAAATCCACTTGTCTAAGTAAGATAGATCAGTCCATTGCTGGTCTACGTGATATAGACAGCCTCCCGTTGGTCGGCTGTCTTTATCACGTAGACCAGCAATAAACTGATCTATCCTAGACTTTGGAGCTATACTGAATCATAGTATTGCATAATGGGGATGGGTAAGTCCAGTGAAATAATTGTAACATATAGCTGCTACTTTACCTTTTGTGACTTTGTTTGAGATCAAAGGGCTGTAGTCAGGTGCTGGTGTTGGTGGAGGGAGGGGGGCGGGGCTAATGGGCAGTGGTGAGGATAATACAACACCACTGGAGTAGGATGAGAGGCCATGGGAACTGGGGCAAATAGACGTATTGTGGGATACTACATGCCTAAAATATACTTTATCTAGACGAAACGTATAATTTTCTTCTCAAAAGTGTCCCTCCTTAGCCTACATTACTGATTCTATGCGAATACATGTAACAATAAGTGCGATGTCAAGGATCTAACTCGTGTGAAAGGAATATGTCCCATTGTTTTTTTAATTATTCTGCTTTCTGCCCCTTCCCTTTTCGCATAAATATGGCCTGGAGTTTCTCTTTTCCTGGACCTCTATTTAGACATCAACATCCTGGATGTAATTATCCCCTTTCTTGGACCTCTATTTAGGCATTAACATCCTGGATTCACCAAGAAAAAGTAAATAGCATATTAAAAGGATGACAGTGATGGAACGGTGCTGAGTTATATATGGGAGGGGAGGTCCCAAAGTTGAGGTTGGGTGTTATAGGTGAAAGGCGTCAGAGGCGTAGCTGACAAAGAAGAGTAGTAGTACATAACATGTGGTTTTAGTGACATGTTTAGACACAACACCACAGAATGGTGAAGTCATCTTTACACTATAGATATATGTATATAGAAGTGTGTCCCAGTTATAGGTGACAAAGAACCTACATCTATAATGTCAAATGTTCTTCCGTCAGAACGAAATAACACGGTATTGAAATCAAAGCTGACATAAGATGACACATTTGATTTGTTCATCTTGTGAGTAATAATAGAAATGGCTAATTAAAAAATGTACATGTAGCGTTAACTGCCATATTACGAGGAGTGTTATAAACATCCAAAAACTCCCCAAAACTTCTTATCCTGGGATAAAGTCTGATCTATTTTCAATACTCTGCAACGGAAAGAATATATCATGCTGCATTTGATCTAACATGTTTCTGGGCACTTCCTTTACTATAGATATCCAGTACTAGCTAGTGCTGCTTTGTAAGCATGCAGAATATATACACAAAATGAAACAGCTGGAACACACTATCAGGTATTTCTATCTGCTTCACTTATACTGTACACACCTCTATATTTGGTGTTATTATGATGTGAAGGTCATGTTGGTATGTCAACCCGTCCCCATGGTAACCATGTAACCATAGTAACCCCCGGGCCTTGTACATAACACAAGAGCTCCTGCTGCTTTCATTGACTCAGTTCAAATCTCGTCTGCTCACAACGTATTCATCACGCGTGCGCACTGGGCGCCGTTTGCCCCCAAGCAGCCGACGCCGACGCTGAAGGTGATGCCACCATCTTTCTTTTCAACCCTTTCTTGTCAGGAAGCCTCATTAATTCTGCTTAAATTACCTAAACTCCCATTCAATCTTCATTAAACTTCCGTAAACACAAATTTAAAGTCGTGCCTTAGTATCGCCCATCATTTTTATCCAGCTGAAAAACGACCTTTTGGTGGATTTTAATGACTTTAAAATTTTGGAGGGGAAAAAGGGGGTTGGAGAGCGAAGGGGTTGGAATGTCGTCTGCACCACTGATTACCTTGGTAACCGAAGGTCACACCTGTCATCTCCGCCACCACCAGGTAGCGCCTCACGTCTTCCTGTCGCGCATGCGTAGCAGGGTGTCTGCGCTGACCGCAGACGACACCTGGCGACGACCAATCAACTCTAAAAACACCCCTTCCCGCCTCCTTTTTACAGGGTCGGAGAGCTCCATCGCCGCCATGACCCTGTTTCACACTTTGTAGAGACTCCATTCAGACCCTAGACCTTTTCACAACCCCACCTTTAAAAAATGGTACATCTCCCTTTTTTTTGAATTTATACTTATTACGCAGCAGGGAAGGGACGCACAGGAGACACGAAGGAGACGCCGGGAGGTGAATGGCAGCGTCGTAAATGACGTTGTCAGAAGCCCCGCCAAAGGGCAAGTAGACTTCTGTGATGTTATGTTTTCACCCAGCGTTTTAACAACCACCCCCACCCACTCCCATCTTTTTGCCCCGCCACTTTCTAATATCTATTCTGTAGTACTATAATAGTACGCACCTTCTTGTATTAACCACTATACGGCATCATAGGCGATGGGTATTCATGACCATGAATGCAATATCAGCGAGTTACTCGCCAGGGCTGCATTTATGCATCATGAAAACCAAAGGTACATGGCCGCTGTCCATCGGGCACTTTATAAGAGTATGTTTACCCCGTAGATCTACCCCAGCCTGTGGCTTGTTTGCGATTCATTCAATGTCCACTGTTATTGAACAAAAAACAGGCTTTCCTGTCTCATTTTCGATTAAGAATCAGTCTCAACTGCCCCCATTAACGTTTTCCGCCAAATTTACCATGTAGCAGACGGCATTTGAAAAAAAGCAGACGACAATTGCCAAAAAGACAACAACAAAGCTGCTGACAGTTCCACCCCGTCTCCTCCATCCGGGCCACAAACCCCGCGTCTCAACAGATAACGTCAACGTCTCCATCTAGCCGCCATTTTGTTTTTCTGCAACATTTTTTCTCTTTTTCCTTTATAAAATATTTTTTTCCTCTCTCTCTCTCTCCATAGCCAAAGAAAACCGAGCAGAAGGGCGTGTGTAACTTTAACCCTGTGGTTTGGTATTATTTTTCCACCTGTCAAATCTACACTACTCATACACAATAGACCCAGACGATAAAATTGACGTTTGACGTGACGTCCATTGTTTATGACGTCATGGTGACGCCACAATCGGCATGTTAATCAGACTCACGCTGAAGTCATTGCGACGGTTGGAGATTATCTGAATAGGCTTACTCCAATAGTGAAGATATGTGAGTTGATAAACAGGGCTATGGTCATAGTGCTTGGGATTTGAGTGATTCTGGTTAGTTACCATTTACATATTACTAGGTACCTTTTGTGTAGCCCTTGTGTAGGTGGACAACCAGTAGACAGAATGAGATATATGCCAATGGTGTGACATCCTGGTAGAAGTAGAAAGGCTGAACTAAAGGGGAGGTCACATGGCCTGGGCTTGGTTAGAAACAAGGGAAGAGTGTCTCTGTGGCTAGAATGAATGCATCAATGAAAGAATGGGAGAGAACCTTAGACATAACCACTTAAAAGAATTTCAGATATTAATTTTCCTATGATGATGCATGACTGCATCAGAGGTGAGTAACTCGCCAATGTCGCATCAGGGGTGAGTTACTCGCCAATGTCGTATTCATACATTGTACATGTATGTAGGGGTTATTGTACGAGGACAGTCTTGTAAGCGATATATAATCCTATATAACACAGGGGGCCTTATAGTTTATAGTTTGAACATGCATGTTGGTGGTGCGCTGCAACAAAGATTTTGGCAAAGCCTTGAGACATTACATTGTCTTAAAACAGACATGTAAGTAGCTCTGTTATTTTAACCACAACACTCTAGGACTGGCATGCTGGTGTAGGGGTCATTGTGCTGCCCCGCCCATTCTGCTGAGTACAGGCTGTAGGCCCCAGCTGGGCTGTCACACCCCATCCATCTCACCCCGCCTGGTGGTTGGTATGCACACCACACCCCTGTACCACCCCACACCTACAACCACCTTACCACACCTTGACCCCTTAACCCTTTAAGGGTCATGATGCATGAATGCATCATGCCCATTGGTTGTCATGATGCATGAATGCATCATGCCCATTGGTTGTCATGATGCATGAATGCATCATACCCATTGGTTGTCTTGATGCATGAATGCATCATGCCCATTGGTTGTCATGATGCATGAATGCATCATGTCCATTAGTTGTCATGATGCATGAATGCATCATGCCCATTGGTTGTCATGATACATGAATGCAGCCCTGGAAAGTAACCCTCCAGGGCTGCATTCATGCATCATGCCGAACCGGGTTGATTCACAAACTCCCAGAGGGTTGTCATGATGCTTCAATGAAGTGCTGGCGAGCAGTCTCGCCAGCACTTCATTGGTGCATCATGACGACCAATCGGCATGATGCAGGAATGCAATACTGCATCATAATCATGAATTGTCATGATGCATTGATTTAGTGCCAGCAGGGAGTTAGTCTTGGTGCATCGTGCCAACTCTCTGTTAGTGCATCAGAATTTATAAATGTAGCCCTTGGTGACAGCATGATGCGCCAATGGAGTGAGTGAGTAATAGATGTTTAACACCATTTTGGCAGCTAAGGTCATATTCATGGCGAGAACTATATTACACAATTTCACAGAGGAATGTCGGTGCCCGCGCATATGTGCACCACACACATCCAAGGGGATAGGAAAGAGGAGATATCGATCCTTTTAAGTGGGCTAGGGAAGCCCTATGCGCCAATGGAGGGTACCTCAACAATGCTCTAATCTACAGTGTAAGGATCACAGAGCAATACAGCACTGGTCACAGACAGCTATTTGGGAGTATCAAAATACAACATAAAAATACAGGACCGAGTGAATATAAAGCACTGAGCTATCCTTAAATGGTTTATAGCTTATCTGTACCTTGATACCCCTAATAATGTCGACACTAACCTCACCCTAAGACCCTGACCCCTGTGTGGCCATATGTCACGGTAATGGCATACACGGACATTACTCACACCCCGGCCTGGGCTGCTGGGAGAGGCCCGTGATGGTGTTCATAACATGGGCCTCATGGCTCAGCCTCAGCCACACCATAAAAAAAAATGTTGTTGAAAAATGTTGTCGAAATAACAACATAATCTTCGTCCCAAAGTTTTCAGAGATCTGCTGTTATTTTCACAGAGATTCCTTGTACCTTGTACTACCATACTGCTACCTGGGGCTTCTTGTAAAAACTACACTGGTTTACTGCTATATAAGTGTCATGGCTCGCTGTTCAATTTTACGAGGATCCTTGGTAGATTCAACAGTTGTTTTTTACAGTTCATTTATAGACACCTTCCACTGGCTGGGAGATAAAGGGTGTATACTTATGCTGTACATGGCTTAGACTCATCCCTTATTCCTGACACTGACATGGGGTGGGGTGGGGGGTGTTGTGATAGGGTTGTACAAACCTCCATAGCTCATCCATGAACACTTGTAGGACAATTCCCTGTGATAAGGGGCCTTAAAGCTCCATGTGCCGGGGCTATATGTCGCCTTGATGTGCTAATGAAGAACTGGGGCAAACAATTCTGGACATTGTTATATCATGCTGACCCCTTCCAGTATATGGTCACACATGACGAGTTGTGAGAAGATCTCAGATAAAAGATAAAATAAGGGTCCAATTGGCAGTTGATTGGGGCCCCCTGTTTTTCAAGTTAAAACTATTCATCCCTTATTTCTCAAAAATTCTAATCCTGATAAGAGTATTGTAATTTCTAGATATTATTCCTAATTTCCTTTATTTCCCATATTAAAGGTTAGAGCCCACTGCATTAACAGGACTGTGAAGATGGTCTCCACACGTGTGACCTAGGCTAGGGTGCCTTCAATGTACATACTGTGTGTGGGTAGGTATGCTGCACAATTACAGCATTCGAGTTCAGTTCACACATCCTAAAAACAAAGGGTGTATTGCAAATTGAAGTCCCATGATGGCCCTAGAGCGTTAATGACTGTGCCCACCACTAATTTTACAATATTATATAATTCCCTCGTCACTGAGTAGGGCAAGCAACACATCATAAATAGTGCCTCACCATTTTCTTTTTGTTCTGTTGTCTCACTCGGTATGTCATGTTACAACACATCCTGTACATGTAATTGTGAAATAAATGGTCGGAGGTTAAAAGGTCACTAGGCTGAATGTGTCATATGGGCCATTTCATAGGGCCTGCAATCTATAGTTGCTGTCCCTGTCCCCTGTTTAGACCACTATAGCTCATTATGATTATGACTATCAACCACCATGATTTCCCAGTACACACATCGCCAAACAATGGAATTTCAGTGTTTTCAATTGAATTGAAAGATTGGAATATATGTTCTAACTAATCTCTTTTCTTCAGTTATGGGGTCCATGGGATGGCCCGTGGTACACAACCCCTAGATATGTAACTTAATTGATACTCTAGATTAGAAAATAGCAGTATAGAAAGTGTGGCGTGGAACCCACACACCCACGACCAAGGGACGATAATGCCTGAAACAACCCTGGCTACATTCATGCATCATGCCAACCCTATGGGTGATACACCTGAAGGCAGGGTCGGCATGATACATTAGAACAGCTCCTACATAACTCCTACGTAGATACATATAGGACTCAGTATGAAGGCCTAGTAGTGGAGCCATTTTGAATTTCGCTGGTTGAGGTAAAACCCACTGAGTAGTGAGTAATAGAGGTTTAACGCCATTTCGACAGCTAAGGTCATATTCATGGCGAGAACGACATTACACAATTTCACAGAGGAATGTGTCAGTGCCCGCGCATATGTGCACCACACACATCCTGAGGGGATAGGAAAGAGGAGATATAGACCCTTTTAAGTGGGCTAGGGAAGCCCGTAAAACCCACTGATAAAGACATACCATGATGGGTACCTTCCCTGGTTAACACACACTTCCAGGGACATGCTTATTCCATGTTATCAGTTCTTATCAGTGTGTTTCGCCGGAACTAGCTCCAGTCGAGCCAGTGGCCAATAGAGCTGTTCAGTGCTGCTCGTCTCACTGTGTGACAACCAGCTGACACCATGCTGACATCACGATATAACATGTACAATGTCCCCACATCACCTCACACATACTGTCAGTGGTATCATGTAACATACATACCACTTTATGTATAACATGTCACCATGGAGCATAGGATACATATGTCCATACACTGTAAAAGCAAAGACCACCTCACATCATTAGAATACCATTTGGTAGAGTTTATATTGAATAAAAAGTCTTGGAACTGCAATGTACAGCTAAACTCCAAAGTAATGCTGATAATAGATGTCTATTAAGAGTGCCTGCCCAGTTCTTATAATTAGTACATGTAGTACTCAATAGGCCAACTGAATTATCCTAAATGATATGATCATGTTAGAAACTTTACTTGTACAATTTGAAAGGTGTTTTCCCCTTGCAGTATATTGGCATTCCTGTAACGTCATGGGCTACATCAGAGAAGCCTACTGCCTGCCCTTATATTAGCAAACGTGCTGATGAGTATAACTGAACATTTTTCTTTAATATATAGACTAACAAAATAAGGCATCATCAACAGAGGGTTGTCGTTTCCTTTAAATGGTTTAACAAGGTCCCATGATTCACCTCGTGTCAGCAACAAACCTGCCCGGCCCAGTCCATCACATGTTCCAACAGGAGGACATTTTTATATCTACATGTATTGTATACACAAAGGTCTGACATGAGACAAACTGTTTCTTGTAGTATCAATCATAGCAGGTTAAAATAATGTACATGTGTTGTGTCATCACTCAAACAGTGAATCAAAGCCCACTGAAATCTGATGTCGGATAGAGTAAATAGAAAGAAAATAGCAAAAGTCAGCTGGACTGGATGTGTACATAGATTTTGTTCTGTTGTTGCTGAAATGGAGTTATTTTGCTGATACAGCAGGAATAAGGTGAAATCATGTGCAGCTCTAGCACCTTGTAATGGTGAAAAACAACTAAAATGACAATCCAGAAGTAATTTGAAATACCATAGTCGATTCTTTAAGCACCGGGGGTCTTAAATAAGCGCCAGTCTCAAATAAGCGTCATGGGTAAGGGGGTATGAAAATTGATCTTATGCATTGAAATCAGTTTTCGAATAAGCGCCGGTCTCAAATAAGACCGGGGGCAGGGGTATTGAAGTTTATAAGCACCCCTGCACTTAAATGAGCCACTAGGCTAGACTTATATTGAAGGATACAGAACTTATAAGCTCAGAAAGCCTTTGCACATACACATGCTTTTCCTACCCTTTATCATTATATACAGGTACTAATTGAACATGACAGCCCTTCCCTTTCACTCACCCAGTTAATTACATGACCTTGACTCCCCCGGTTGACTCCATGCTACTTAACCCTTGAAGGCAGCTGATGCAGGAGTGCATCATGCCCATTGGTCGTTCAATGAAGTGCTGGCGAGACTACTCACCAACACTTCATTGGTGCATCATGCCGACCTATGGGATACGGGTGTGATACATACACTCTCAGGGGGTCAGCATCATGCCTCAATGCCCCACTGTTGGTGAGTAGTCTCACCAGCACTTCATTGGTGCATCATGACCAATGGGCACGATGCACTCCTGCATCAGCGGCCCTTAAAGGGTTAATCATTGAATACCCCACTCCCTTGATGCTTACAGTATGATTTATAAAATGGGTGAAAAATACACACAGACAAATTGAAGAGTAATGACCCTGATATTTGTAGTTGACAGACAACGTTTTAATGCGGGACTCCTGTGGGTACCGTAGTGGCCCGTTGAACCGCCTGGGCGCTCAATAATTTCAATACCTCTTTACCCCCGGCCCATATTTGGGTACTTATTTGAATATTGTTTTTAGTGCTTAAGGTTGAATTCAATACCCCTTTTCCCCCCACCCCTGGTGCTTAATCAAGTCCGGCGCTTATTTGAGACCCCGGTGCTTAAACGGGTCATTACGGCAACTAAAGGCTACTGCTGCGTGGCTCCCAGGGTGCCCAGGCAGCATTAGCTACTGCTGGGTCCCAACTGGGCCCCACATTGTCTGTAATCTGGCCTCAATGAACTCTAAATAAAGCCCCAGATGTGTTGTTACCTGGGTTTCAGTGCTGTAAACAAATGGGCTGTGATGTGGGTATCAGTGGCCTGAGCCCCAGATTAGCTATAATTTGTGTATACTTGGCTCAGGTTGGGCTGTAAACTGGGCTTCAGCTGGGCTGTAAACTGAGCCCCAGATGGGCTATAAACGGGGTCCCAGATGGGATGTAAACTGGGCCCAGATGAGCTGTAAACTGGGCCCCAGATGGGGGAAAAATTGGGCCCCAGATGGGATGGAAACTTGGCCCAAGAGGGACTGTAAACTGGGCCCCAGATAAGCTATAAACTAAGCTCCAGATGGGCTGTAAACTGGGCCCCATATGGGCTATAACTGGGCCCCAGATGGGCTGTAAACTAGACCCCAGATGGGCTGTAAAATGGACCTTAGATGGGCTGTAAAATGGACCCCAGATGGGCTGTAAACTGGGCCCCAGATGGGCTGTAAACTGGGCCCCAGATGGCCTGTAAACTGGGCCCCAGATGGGATGTGCACCAGGCCTTCCTCCTGGCAGTGTTTCCAGGCTTGGCTTCACTTAACTCAAATACACATGAGCAGCCCAACATGAGGTGCAAAGGATTATATAGGAGGGGAGGTAAGTATGTGAGGAGTGAATGGTGCAGAGTTGTAGGTGTTAGTCTGTGCCTGGAGCTACTCCTGCTGGTAATAATCAAACTCACCTCACACAGGAGGAGCAGCTCATCACCATGAAGCCATAGCTATGTACCAGAATGGGGGAGTAAACTATCCCGGGTAGACTATGGAGGACATATGGAGACCATGTACACATAAGATATAACACTGTATACTTCAGCTACCGTAATACCTTGTGCATAAGCCGCACGTGGCTTATAGTAACAAGAACCCAAGGCCTACTGCACTTTATTGAAATTGCCAAGGCAGGGGGTGGACTTTATGGGTTGTATAAAATCATATTAAATTAGTACTAAACAACACCCAAAAAAAGTCCATATTAGTTGTGGCTTACAGCTTTTCTCTCAACTCAGGGTGTGTTTTAAATGTGGGGTTACCTTGTATGTAAAACAGGGTATTATAGTGGTCGGTAGCCAGTCCCTTTCTGCCCTCAGAAACTGAGATGGCACATCAACACCCAGGAGTCCCAAGCAGTTATATATGTAATACCACAGCGCCCTTATATATAAGGCCGCTTATTTACTGTGGTCGTAGATATTTTCACTGGTATAAAATTTCGCAGGATTGCCAAAAAACGCTAATTCACATGTACTTAAATTCACAGATTTTCTAAATGTCTATATGTTTTAATTGAGTCAGTTTAAATTTTCACTTAGGACATAAATTCGTGCATTTTTATTTCCGTGAAATATGCAAAAATATGTACAGCGCGAAATAAAGTACGACCACAGTATATATAAATAAGTGCGCTTATGGATTTCAGGCTGACTCTACTCCCGACCATCATTTGAGACAGGCTCTTATTTAAGACCTAGTCAGTTGTGCCCACTGGGACTATACAAGTAGCCTAGATAGCTAAGCCTAGACATCATCCACTAGACAAGTGAAGTCTAATGTGCCACATTTCCTGGTTATTCTGTGCTTAGGAGTAGGAATGAGCTGTAGACCTATAGGGGAGGTTAACTTGGGCAGCGACCATTTTAGTGACTGTTAGACCTTCAGCCCTTTAAGAACCACTGATACAGGAGTGCATCATGCCCATTGGTCGTCATGATGCACCAATGAAGTGCTGGTGAGTCTGCCTGCCAGCACTTCATTAACTCATCATGCCGACCCTGTGGCGGTGTATCAACCCTGTCGTGTAAGCATGACATACGAAGATAGCCCTGGCGAGTTACTCACCAGGGCTACGTTCATGATCATGCTGACCAATTGGACATAATTGGAGTGATATATGCAAGAATGCAGGGACCAATAATACTTCCTATGAACATAGCGATGCATTAAACAATAAAACACACACCAGTATTTAAAGGGTTATATGTGAGCTTTGAGGTAGAAGACTAAGGACGCCATTTTGAATATTAACAGCCCTATAACTCAGCACTGACAAGGACCTTGTGGTGGGACATGCCACCTCCAACCTGCACCTCATCCATCTTACAGCTATTAGTGGCTGGACAGGTTATGGATCCTTGGGGCACCAAAATGGTCAAACTCTATCAGAACATTGATTTAAACCTTGGGACTGTACACTGTAAAAAATAACTGTTAAATCTACCAGGGATCTTTGTAAAACTGAACAGTGGACCACCAGAATTATATAGCATGGAGCAAACTGTGTAGTTTATACAAGAAGCCTCAGGTGGCAATACAGTGGTATAAGGAATCTCTTTTAAGTTGCAACATCTCTGTTAGTGAAAACAATGATGGCATCTATCTTTATTTCGATTTTGTTTTACAGTGTACTTGTAGAAAATAGCAGTAAAAACAATATTTCTTCTTAACAAGGAACCTATTACTATTAGGATGTATTGCACATATCAATTACCAGTCTAATAATGAAAGTGCACATGTGATCTGATTAACTGTGAGTTGGTGAAGTAAGTCAGCTATCTATATCAGTCTTTACTTATTATTTTCTATAAACCATGTGATATGAAAACCCCAGGATAAACTTTTAGTCCTGGCCTGAACTCCGAGATCAGTAATTCCTGCTAGCATCGATACTGTGTTTGTGGTGTAGCCGCCATGAGATTCAAATGTCAATTAGGTGACCTCTGTGAGGTTCACCACTACCACTACAGGCTTCTCATACTTGCCAGGACAGGACACTTCTCACACCCATGTAGTAAACAGGCTCCTCACACCCATGTAGTAAACAGGCTTCTCACACCCATGTAGTAAACAGGCTTCTCACACCCATGTAGTAAACAGGCTTCTCACACCCATGTAGTAAACAGGCTTCTCACACCCATGTAGTAAACAGGCTTCTCACACCCATGTAGTAAACAGGCTTCTCACACCCATGCAAAACTGTGCAGTGCTATAGATACAGATTCTGTCTAAGGTGGCCACCGTATTGACCCGTGTAAGCGCCCGGGCGCTCTTTGATTTAAAGACCGGCGCTTTTTGAAGACTTAAATCATAGTGTATTTTGAAAATTGTCAACACCCATATTTCCCTGGTGCTTATTCAACACCTATTTAATACCGGCGCTTATTCAAGACCTGACTTAGTATCCAGGTCAATAAATTATGTTGAGGTATGTAAGGGGCATGTTAGGGGGTAGAGGTATATGTGGGATGGTATATGAGAGGGGTGGTACTGCCATACATACATCAGGTGGGAGATGAGGCTTGTAACCCCCCCCCCCATACACATACATACCTAGCAACTGACAGGGGGCAGCACCTGTTGTAGACTGTTACACCTGCTGCTACTCTCATCTCAACCCTATATGGCTTAGTATGGACGTCCTGTGTGTCCACCATTTTGAATTTCGCTGGTTGAGGTAGACCCAACTGATAAGACCTGGGTACCTTGTCCCTGGGTCCACTAGATGGTCTGGAGCTGGTTCCGGCGACACACACTGATAAGAACTGATCAGATGGGACCAGCATGTCCCTGGAAGTGGGTGTTAACCAGGGACAAGGTACCCATCACGGTATGTCTTATGAAAGGGTTTTTGCTCAACCAGCGAAATTCAAGATGGTGACTCCGCTAAGCCTCCATACTAAATCCTATATAAGATAACACTCCTTTAACCCTTTAAGGTCCGCTGGTGCAGGAATGCATCATGCCCATTGGTCGTCATGATGCACCAATGAAGTGTTCCACTTCATTGGAGCATCATGCTGACCCTCCAGTGGGTCCTTTAAGGTCGTAAACCATGACACACTCTGTATCACTGCTGCCTTTTCCCCTTTCGAAAGTTCCTCAATTCCTCAATTCTTCTTATTTCTTCACGCATCCAATAAATATTTCATATATTTCTTCTCTGCCATCCATAGACTAGGAATTACACCTATGAGGCAAAGTGTCCTGCGAATTGGCGCATTTGTGATGCAGTGTAATTTCTACAATGAAGCCCCAGAAAAAGTAGTCCGTCAACTTTTCATGAAAAGAAAACTCCTCATTTTGGCGCACCTACCCTATGGGGCAGTGCGTCATGGATGGTACAATAGTGCCCCTTTAAGGGTTAATCATCTTTTAAGAAAATTAATAAATGACCATTTTATGAAATAGATGGCTATAGAAGCCTCGTACATTACTCTTAAACACACATAAGTTGAATTTGACCTTCAATGTGTACAGAACCAAAGATACATCATGTTAGATTTGACCTTCAAAAGTAGCGACTACTTTGTACCCGCCCCAGACCTATCCCATCATTCTCTGTTTTTACTCTCCTACTCCTTCACAAGCCCTACCATTCGGCGCGACACCGCCCCTGACGGTGGCGACGCCTAACGTCTTCCTTCCCTACCTCGTCTATCACGTGACAGGGTCACACGTGGTCCTGGGCATGCGCAGAGATGGATGGTTCTCGCAAAGTCTCTCGCCTACAAACCGAGAACTGGGGACTGTTTCAATATGAAGTCTCAATGTTTTTTATACCACTCTTCTTTTAAAAATAGCATAATAGCTAGAATATTCTTTTCGTCAAAAGACCCCACTTGTTATTATTTCCTATTCCACAAAAATTAAATAATTGCCACCTTTGAAGGAATCGAGCAGAACTAGGCCCATAGCAATTTATCCCCATGAGATTATACCTCTCCTATTTCCCATCAAAATAAGACAATAAAAAGTGTTGCTAAAATGACCGAGATTTCTAGGAATTATTTCCAGATTTTTATTGATTTCCTGTTGTTGCTCCCCTTTTCCAGAATACCCAGAATGTACTGTAACTATACAATCTGGCAGTGTTAACCAATATGTATCAAAAGTTCTTGAATAGTGCAACACCTCCCACAAGAAGTCCCCCTTGATGTAGAAGTGACGAAGTCCATGAAGAAGACAGAAGCTGGTAAATAAGGTGTATTGAGACCACATGGAGGGAGTGTGTCCAGTGGGAAGGGGGGGGGGGGGTAACCCTCTAAACCTACAGGAGTGCATCATGCCCATTGGTCAGCATGATGCACCCTGGAGGGTATGCCCAGGCCTTTATTCATGTACCATCTTTTTTAGTGGCAAATTTAGACAAGGATTCTACACTCATGCATCTTGCCAACTTTACAGCGTTGATACTGTCCCGGAGGGTCGGCATGATGCACCAACGAAGTGCTGGTGAGACTGCTTACCAGCACTTCATTGGAGCATCATGCCGACCAATGGGTATGATGCATTAATTCATCAGCAGGCCTTAAAGGGTTAATGTGTATTGAGACCACATGGGGGGGGGGTGTCTAGGACTCAGGAGGGGGGATGTCCCCTGGAGAGGGCCTTCTACTTGTCAACAACAACAAAAATACATGTTTTATACGTCATTATAGCCACCAGATGGCACCAGTGGTACGATCGTAAAAAAACAACTAATAAGGCGCACCCAGTTATCAGTCGCATTCTGACTTTGCGGGAAGGCTTCTAGCTGCATCCAAAGCTTGATTCTTCCTTTTTCATAAATTCTTGAATTCCTGATAAGTAGTACTGTTTTATTGTGTAAAAACATGCCTGGGCAGCATCCTGAGGTCAGGAGCATTCAATTCTTGACTCTTACTGTGGACTGCCATTGCTCAATCTGGTACTGGTAAGATATCAAACACCGATAGCAGGCCTCATGTTAGAATAAAATTGTACACAGTAATATGTCAAGCTACCTATACGCCGCAGTAGGCGTATAACATGGTCTTTACGCTGCAGCTTATAAATATGCACAGTTTTACAGCAAAACGTGGACTAACATGCTGGTAATGCTTGCCTGAGGGGCATTCCCCACCCCCCACCCCACCCTAAGAAAAAACAGCAAAAAACATCCCCTAGTCAGTTGCTAATTGCCTTTTGAGGATGTAGTCTGTCTGCGTAGACTGGTATAGATGGGACAACTAATGCAGCGAAAGGAGAGAGGTCTTGTTTTTATTCAACTGTGCACGTGTGTAACTGTGTTTCTTTCGTGTTTACTACAAAAGTAGAAATAAATGACACTCAACTCTAGTCATAAGAACTATTACTTCTAGTACCGGTAGGATCCTAGGCATTACCCGAGGTACTTAATGGGGCGATGGATTTCATGGAGGGCGTTCACTTAAAGAGGGAGCTATCTTCTCATTTCATGGAGTCAGCTTCCTAGTTTTCATTTTACATTGGCGGGTACTAAAACGACCAGCAAATCTATCTATAGCTTGCTTTTTTTTGCTACAATGAGCTTTAATTCTATTCATCTTCCATGTTACACGGCACAAATGTCAACGAAAATAGCAACACAGTTTACTTGTCTGTCAGACTTCTTTTTTGTAGTCCCTTTACTTCTTACTGTCTCCGTGTATCTGTGTCTGGGCAAAATACAACTGTTCCCCTAAGAGAATCAAAATAAACCGCATTAATAAATTAATTTCCCCCTACTCAGGTATCGGCTGTAAAAAGAAAAGAAGAAAGAAAAACATATTTTTTCCCTAAAGAGAATCAAAGTAAATCAGATTTATTCTCTCTGTGCACACTACTCATCTCATGTAAGATCTCATGTGATCACATAATGTAATTCAAGTCTAAGGACTGTCAGACTGAAGTCTACAAAAACCTTCACGGTAAAAAAAAAACCTGTTGAATCTACCGTGAAAGTGAACGATGAAGCACCATAATTGTACAGCAGTGAACCAGTGTAGTTTTTACAAGAAGCTCCAGGTGGCAGTACGGTGGTACACAGACGTACAGGGAACCTCTGTTAAAATAATAACAGATCTGTGCTATCTTTGGGACGAGGATTCCGTCATTATTTCCTTTACAGTGTACAGACAGTACCTGACAGGATACACCAACTGCCTCAGGCTACATGGCTAGGTCTGTTGCTCGTTTCCTGCTTCCAGTCCCCCCCCCCCTCAGCTTCAGAGCACAGATCCCTCCAAGCATGCAGCATATCATACTTCATAAATGCATCTTTTCCATTGGTTGTCATGGTGTATAGGTGAAGTCCTGGCGTTAGTAACTGTCCAATCAGGGCTTCATAGATCAGAAGTGACAGTACTTCTCCTTTCTAAGGGTTCTATCCATTTACACGTCAGCCTCGCCGGGTTGGCATCATGCTTGAATTTAGCCACCAAGTTTCCCACCATGTCTGTATTGTTGAATATAGCATGACGCCCAATCTGTATGCTGCATTATTAACCCATACAGGTTTACAACCTGAACACAGGATATTAGAAACACTCCTAATGGGCAGCATGATGCACCAATGGGCAGCATGATGCACCAATGGGCAGCATGATGCACCAATGGGCAGCATGATGCACCAATGGGCAGCATGATGCACCAATGGGCAGCATGATGCACCAATGGGCAGCATGATGCACCAATGGGCAGCATGATGCACCAATGGGCAGCATGATGCACCAATGGGCAGCATGATGCACCAATGGGCAGCATGATGCACCAATGGGCAGCATGATGCACCAATGGGCAGCATGATGCACCAATGGGCAGCATGATGCACCAATGGGCAGCATGATGCACCAATGGGCAGCATGATGCACCCATGGGCAGCATGATGCACCCATGGGCAGCATGATGCATCAATGGGCAGCATGATACACACCCAATGGTCAGCATGATGCACCAATGGTCAGCATGATGCACCAATGGACAGCATGATGCATCAATGGGCAGCATGATGCACCAATGGGCAGCATGATGCACCCATGGGCAGCATAATGCACCAATGGGCAGCATGATGCACCAATGGTCAGCATGATACACACCCAATGGGCAGCATGATGCACCCATGGGCAGCATGATGCACCAATGGGCAGCATGATGCACCAATGGGCAGCATGATGCACCAATGGGCAGCATGATGCACCCATGGGCAGCATGATGCATCAATGGGCAGCATGATACACACCCAATGGTCAGCATGATGCACCAATGGTCAGCATGATGCACCAATGGACAGCATGATGCATCAATGGGCAGCATGATGCACCAATGGGCAGCATGATGCACCCATGGGCAGCATAATGCACCAATGGGCAGCATGATGCACCAATGGGCAGCATGATGCACCCATGGGCAGCATGATGCACCCATGGGCAGCATGATGCACCAATGGGCAGCATGATGCACCAATGGGCAGCATGATACACCCATGGGCAGCATGATGCACCAATGGGCAGCATGATGCACCAATGGTCAGCATGATACACACCCAATGGTCAGCATGATGCACCAATGGGCAGCATGATACACACCCAATGGTCAGCATGATGCACCAATGGTCAGCATGATACACACCCAATGGGCAGCATGATGCACCAATGGGCAGCATGATGCACCAATGGTCAGCATGATGCACCAATGGGCAGCATGATGCACCAATGGTCAGCATGATACACACCCAATAAGCAGCATGATGCACCAATGGTCAGCATGATGCACCAATGGGCAGCATGATACACACCCAATGGTCAGCATGATACACACCCAATGGGCAGCATGATGCACCCATGGGCAGCATGATGCACCCATGGGCAGCATGATGCACCAATGGGCAGCATGATGCACCAATGGGCAGCATGATACACCAATGGGCAGCATGATACACCAATGGTCGGCATGATGCACCAATGGTCGGCATGATACACCAATGGGCAGCATGATGCACACACAATGGTCGGCATGATACACCAATGGTCAGCATGATGCACCAATGGTCAGCATGATGCACCAATGGTCAGCATGATGCACCAATGGACAGCATGATGCATCAATGGGCAGCATGATGCACCAATGGGCAGCATGATGCACCAATGGTCAGCATGATGCACCAATGGGCAGCATGATACACACCCAATGGTCAGCATGATACACACCCAATGGGCAGCATGATGCACCCATGGGCAGCATGATGCACCAATGGGCAGCATGATGCACCAATGGGCAGCATGATGCACCAATGGGCAGCATGATGCACCCATGGGCAGCATGATGCATCAATGGGCAGCATGATGCACCCATGGGCAGCATGATGCACCAATGGGCAGCATGATGCACCAATGGGCAGCATGATGCACCCATGGGCAGCATGATGCACCCATGGGCAGCATGATGCACCAATGGGCAGCATGATGCACCCATGGGCAGCATGATGCATCAATGGGCAGCATGATGCACCAATGGGCAGCATGATGCACCCATGGGCAGCATGATGCACCAATGGGCAGCATGATGCACCCATGGGCAGCATGATGCATCAATGGGCAGCATGATGCACCAATGGGCAGCATGATGCACCAATGGGCAGCATGATGCACCAATGGGCAGCATGATGCACCCATGGGCAGCATGATGCACCCATGGGCAGCATGATGCATCAATGGGCAGCATGATGCACCCATGGGCAGCATGATGCACCAATGGGCAGCATGATGCACCCATGGGCAGCATGATGCACCCATGGGCAGCATGATGCACCAATGGGCAGCATGATGCACCAATGGGCAGCATGATGCACCAATGGGCAGCATGATGCACCAATGGGCAGCATGATGCACCAATGGTCAGCATGATGCACCAATGGGCAGCATGATACACACCCAATGGTCAGCATGATACACACCCAATGGGCAGCATGATGCACCAATGGTCGGCATGATACACCAATGGTCGGCATGATGCACCAATGGTCGGCATGATACACCAATGGGCAGCATGATACACACCCAATGGTCGGCATGATACACCAATGGTCAGCATGATGCACCAATGGTCAGCATGATGCACCAATGGTCAGCATGATACACACCCAATGGTCAGCATGATGCACCAATGGGCAGCATGATGCACCAATGGTCAGCATGATGCACCAATGGACAGCATGATGCATCAATGGGCAGCATGATGCACCAATGGGCAGCATGATGCACCAATGGGCAGCATGATGCACCAATGGGCAGCATGATGCACCAATGGGCAGCATGATGCACCAATGGGCAGCATGATGCACCAATGGTCAGCATGATGCACCAATGGACAGCATGATGCATCAATGGGCAGCATGATGCACCAATGGGCAGCATGATGCACCAATGGGCAGCATGATGCACCAATGGGCAGCATGATACACACCCAATGGTCAGCATGATACACACCCAATGGGCAGCATGATGCACCAATGGGCAGCATGATGCGACAATGGAATACTGGTCAGCTATTCACAAGCGCTATCCTGTCCTCTTTAATCAGAAAGAAATGGCCATGGAACTTTTGAGGGATTGTTTTGTCTTTGAAGGGTCAGAGGGTTTCTTTCACAGAACACATGCCTGTGGCATCTTCTTATGATGGCGTGTTTTGGAGATTAATATCATGTTTTTCTGTGTACTTCTGTAAGGGGAGAAGTACCCAGGCTGTTTGTGAGAAGAAGGGGACACATCCTTATCTATAGGTTTCATGGAACTGTTGTCATCATGTTTCTTTGTAAGGGATGTCTATGAACAGCTCCATACACCTGTTGTCTATGTATGACAAGATAAAAGCTCAGCTAAAGAAGTCTTGTGGTTAAAGTCTCATAGACTCTCTTTGGGATTAGGAACAATACCCCTTTCAATAGCTCTGAGAGTATCATAGTTTGACGAAGAGTAAAAACATTTTAGGAGGCCTAAGTGCAATATTCATAAATGGTTTCATGTTTTCTTTTTTCATTTTTCTTTTCTTTTAAAAAACCTCCAATAACCACTGGTAGCCCTGAAGGGTTTGCCTGGTGAGTTTCTTAAAATGGCTTCATTCATCCATAGCAAAAACAACAGGTTATGGGCCCCATTCCTTACATTAACAAGATTCCTGCATCATGCCCAATTGTCGTCATGATGCACGGTTGCCGCCCTAAGGAGTAGCTTGACATGGCTACATTCACGCATCATGCCGAGCTGAATATTGGTAATCAGGAAAGATACTTTAGCGCACACCTGGAGACTAGACTCACCGGCACTGCAATGATGCCTTATAATGACAGAGTACATGACTATAGATAGAAAATGTGCTGCAAGAAATTTCTCTTCTCAATAGGTGTCCAGGAGAAAGGTCTTGCAGAGTTGAGCTAAAGGCATCCCGTGGCCTCTAAATTGTTTAGTATCTCCTTAAAAAGTCTGTGCCGTTGTCTCACACCCTGATGCATCACGTGGACACCCCACGTGACTTCATCACGTGACTACCTACAGGAGAAGTGAAGACTGAGGAGGTGGGAGCCTGGGTGGAGTTAACTTTACTTGTGAACATTTAACCCTCTAATGTCCTGCTTCCATTGGGGCTTATTTAAAGAGGAAAAAAAACTTATTCTAACCGGCTTTGAGCAGGGTTGGCATGATGCTTGCATGGAACCCTTGTGAGTTACCCACCATGGCTTCTGCACATACCCCAAAGCTGCCCATCATATCCCGCCCCATTCCCCTAAAACATATATAGGGCGTGCCGGTCTCGTGCCGGCTTCAAAAGTTCATCTGCTGCTCACAGAGGGTTTGAACAGATGGGAAAAAAGCAAGCACTTTGCTACAACATGCAGAGGGGGTGTGATTGAAGAAGGGGCAGGAAGGCAGTTATCCATTCTGTATGTGTCAGACTTGTTCTTAGGGAGGCAAACACCTTGTAGGCAGGTGCAGGGCTGGCACAGGTGGGAATGGTGGAGGAGGTGACCAGATGTACATATTTCAGACTTATACACAGCTACTACTGTCTTTGAACCTCTGAGCAAGAACAAAGGAGCAAGAAATGATTTTCCTTGTCTCTTCTTCATAGTGGTGGTGCCCATTGGTCACCATGATGCACCAATGAAGTGCTGGCGAGACTGCTGGCGAGACTGCTCGCCAGCGATTCATTGAAGCATCCCCTATGGGAGTGTATCAACACTGTCGGGTCAGAATGATGCATGAATGTAGTCTGGCTGAGTCACTATAGCTGCATTCATGTATCATGATGACCAATGGGCATGATGCATTGATGCATCATGATGACCAATGGGCATGATGCATTAATGCATCATGATGACCAATGGGCATGATGCATTAATGCTTTCAGCACCCTTAAAGGATCAATGATGTTACTCTCGCTGTGCCCCACACCGGTCCCCCTTCCTGCCTGGAGACACATGTGCCAGCATTAGAAAAAAATGACAACAGGAGCAAAGTCTTTAATGGCTGAGGCTTATATAGCAGCTGACTAGATCACATCTTTTTGTATATCCCCTCATTAAAGAGACCCTGGAGTGACTGCTAAAGACCTTTTTAAATGTCACACATGTTAAGAAAAGGCCTTCATGCACTGTCATGGTCCGTTTAAGCGCCAGGGTCTCAAATAAGCACCCGTCTCAAATAAACGCAGGGGTATAGAGCTACTGAAATTGATCTTAAATAATAAAACCAGTATTCAAATAAGCACCTGTTCTTATAAACACCGGGGGAAAAATGAGGTTGAAATCAATGAGCGCCCGGGCATTTCTATGGGCAACTACGGTATGTTGGATATACAGGATGGGATGTATAGAGCTGCTGTACTGTAGAGGTCCATATAAACACCCGGGAGCTCATAGATTTCAATCCCGCTGTATCCCCGGCACTCATACGAGACAGGCGCTTATTTGAGATACCGTATTTAATGCTTAGGCCATGTTATTATAATAACTTGGATTACAAGTTTTCTTTAGTCAACATTTTGGTCGGTCAGGGGTAAAAAAAATAAGTTCCAAAACTGAGTCCAAAAAAGCCATCGGCCAGGGGCAGAAAAAAAGGGGGCCTTAATATGTCACATTTTTGGACACCAAACAAACTTTTAAGCCAACAAAAGGTACATTTTTTGACAAGTTTATATCAGATAGTAGGATCAACAATGGATATTTGCTGGTCTCCAATGGCTTTTTTGAATTTTTTACCCCTGAATGCTGAAAAATCTGGTTGGGCAGAGGCAAAAAAAAAAGAATTTATTTTTTTTGATTTTGCCAAAAATTCCATCGCCGGATCCGTAATCCAAGTTATTAGAATAAAACGGCCTTATGGCTAATTTCAATTCCCCTATACTGACAGTGCGTATTCCAGACTGGCGCTTATTTGAGACCATGGTGCTTAAACGTATCGTTATGATAAATGTTCAAAGGCCCATATTTGGGCTTTGCACTGCTCCCTACAGTACAGACCTATAATAACCCCAGATATAAGGCACAACTTACAGACTGCACCATTATAGAATCTTTCTGAACTCAGGCTGTGTCTTATATTCTAAAATAATCTACCCTATTGGTGTGTATAAGTGCCCGGGCACTCATTGAATTCAACCTTGCTCTACCTCCGGCACTCACTCAAGACCGGTGCTTATTCACGACTTAAAATATAGTGATATTTTAAATTTCAATACCCCTGTACCCCCTGCGCTTGTTCAAGAAAATGACAAATTCTTCAGAGTCCAACCAAATTTTTCTTGGCTCTGTTCTGCTAGGGTCGGTCAGGTTACTGGAAACAACACTTTTTTTAGGCCTTAGCATTAGCGGTACAATGGGATAAATCAATGAGTGCCCAGGTGAGTATAAATACGGGTCATTACGGTAAACCCCAGCTGCATCCTTAAAGTGGCATAGTCCGATGACTGGGGCCAAAAAGAAAAGTCAATCTTCTCCAATATGAACCAGGATGTTCACATAGATCATACTTCCTATTGTGACTACTTTACTGGCTCTCCTTCCCCATATTTAGGCTTATTATTTGAAGGCATTGTCAGATTTATACCCTACTTTTTACTTTTGGAGTGCATGCCAAAACTCCATCCTTTGGAAATACACCGTAAGATGCCCATGGCAAGGTCCATGGGCCCTTTTCTAAGCATGTATGAGCTACATTTAACAACAAATGGTCCACAAATGCCTAAATATGGTGTTATTCCATTGTGTAGAAGACATTTGAACAGAATTTGAAAAAATGAAAAAAATCGGACTATGCCACTTTAAGGTTTTCCTCAAAGCCAGGGGGCATTATGCGAGGTGCGCCTTATACGGCACATGGCTATTTTATTATTGACCAATGGGAGACATCCCTGGCATATACTGCGGAGTCGGGGGCTGAAGGTGTTAGTCATAGTGCCGTCGGGGTCTAATGGCGGCCCCCAGCTGATAATGGCTATGTGAGCTATACAAGAGGCATTACCGTGCTGCTCAGCCATTTGAGAATGAGCAGAACCGCACTTAAAGGGTTAATATTTCCCTTCTGTACAAGGTGTATGAACAACCAACATAAATAGTTCTTTGAGGCACATTACATAGAGCAGAATAAGCTATAGAAGTGTGAAATTGAAAACTGCCACAGGCAATTACAACTGACAGCTGGCTTACGTGTTCAGCATAGAATAGACCATTTTTAATAACAACATTAGTGATTTGATGTATTATGCCAGCACTTTTCTTTCCTAGAAGTGTCAAATATTCACTGAGCAATTTGAAAAGGTGCCTCAAACCAGGGTGGTTACTTCCATACTCATCCCATTCCCATTTTACACTCATTTCACACTAATATCTGCTGTGTTTCTATTGGTTGGTTGTTTAAGGGAGTGGTCATTTTAACAACAGGGGGTGTGGTGGGATTGAGAAGGGGTAAACATCTTTTCTACCCCTTGACTAGGGAGGGGGTAATTTTTCAACCCCTCTCAGGGGTAGGGGGAATAATATTGCCTATTTTAGCCTGTGCGTGTTCGCGCATGATTTTTTTTGCACAGCTGCATGCACACCCAACCCCTTTTGCAAAAAAAAAAGATCACTCCCTTAGGTGGTTTCTGGACCTATCCCATTGCCATTTCACACTAATGTCTGCTGTGTTGGTTATTTGTTAGGAGATTTGGAGACTTTTGGAGATGTCATTGTTCTATAAAGACTATGAAAGGTGGAGTGGACAGCTGACACAGTCAGCCATGATACCACTACCCCCCCCCACCCCCACCTACCCTACTGGTGTCTGACCAACAGATGACCACCCATCTGTCACTATGTACTCTCACTGTCAGTGTAGAAGAGGTTTTATCAACTTTGGTCTCACATCCCAATAAGTGCACAGAGATATTTGTATCAAGCACCTGACCAGATACAAATTGAAACTAGACATGTCCCTTGGTGTTTACACCAATTGCTGCTACGCTATGTAGTAAAACGTAACCAGGTTTTATGCACTATTTGCCATTAGTAACTCTTTGAGGGCCTCTAATGCATCACGAGTGCATTAAGTATTTTTAGAGGAACCCAAAGACCCCCCCACACCCCATAAGCAGTGACGTAATTGTTGAACGTCCCCTAGGTGCGTGACATATTTGCCTTTTCATCCTTTCAGGCGATAGGCTTGATGCATTAATGCATCTTGCCCATTGGTCATCATGATGCACCAATGAAGTGCTGGAGAGACTGCTCGCCAGCACTTCATTATATTTGACCATCATGTCGACCCTTTAGGAGTTGTATGCATCAACTCTGGAGGCTTCACGTGATACGTGAATGGCTGCATCCATGGATCATAACGACCAATGGACATGATGCATCTAGATTAATGTAAAATTTGGCGCTGCAGGATTCAATAGACTCAGTCATATTTGGTGAAGAAACAACATCAAAAGTATCCTCTGTGTTAGAGGCTGTTCCACATTCAGACATCTGAGACATCAGTCCGACTCTACTTACAGCCGCTATGGGAATAGAGACGCAGTTAGGGAGTGTTCATTTTTTTTAACAACGGGGGGGGGGCTGGTGGGTTGGAGGGGGGGTCAGATTTATTTCGACCCCTTGACCAGGGGGATCAAAATAATTTCACCTGTATTCAGCGAAAAAGCGTGCGTGTTACTATAGGTTAAAAGGGTGCATTCATACATGATTTTCGCCCCTTTGGAGGGGGGTCAAAATTATTTTGACCCCTCAAGAAGGAGGGGACAGAATTTTTGTGCAAACCCACCAGCCCCCCCCCCCTGTTGTTAAAAAATGAACACTCCCTTACTCAGTCAATAATTCATGCACCATACCCTTTGGTTATATCATAATGCATGAATGCCTATGCACCCCTGACGAGTCTGTCCTATAGTGCTTTGTTTGTGCAACAGGTAGTTTATTCTCCAAATGAGTGAGCGGCTTATATACTCTGACAGTTCCTCACCAGAAATTTAGACTGGTGGCAGTCCCTGAGGTCTTCTCCCAATGTCATGCACTATAACCCCGCCCCTCTCCTATCCTTCACTTCACTAGAAATTGATCCTCCAGAATTCTTTTATGTATTTTTCGTTTTCTCACTTTATTTCAATATCAAAATCTTTGGAACATGATAGATTGAACTGACCAATGAGAAGGCAGTATTTGAGGTGGTCTATATGCCGTAGAACACTGGGTAATAAAAGTACCATGTTGTAAGTTGGATAGAAACCTTTATGGGGTTCCTACAGGCTATAGACCCCCTCCTGCATCGGGTGTCTATATCCTGTAGAAACCTCATAAAAGTTTCTATCCTATACATAGGGTGTCTATCGGAGACTGCTCTATCTAGCATCTTGTCGCCATCTGCTCACAGCCTGGTTATATAAGTACATACACAGATGTCTCAGATAACGTGAGGCTAGATGGAGCAGACAGGGGGGTAAGGGCTGATAACAGGGTCATTAACCCTTTAAGGACTTAAAGTGTTTAACCCTTAACCTTAAAGTTTGAGTTTGAGGTTAACAAGTTTTTATTTGGCAAAGAATCATACATGTACGCTTTTCAGGTAAGCCAAAGAAGGCAACAGGGAAAAAGTATCACGTTCAAAGATGACAACATACAAATGCACATACCAGGGTACAGAGTGGTATAAATCTATATGCCATGGCTAATATCGATGACACTATAGATTAGTACTACTTACGCCCTATTCAATGGGGGGGGTGGAATACGATCCTCGCATATTCCGCGGCGCCATTTTGAAATTTATACAGAGTTAACTAGTTTCGTATTTAGGTATGGTTATTACAAGTTTTACGCAAAAAAATGAATGATTGAACTAGTTACATAATATGTTATGAATTGTTTAAGGTATATCTCAGTGTTAGCGCCATGTTAAAAAAGAAGATATTGCCCTGTGCAAGGAACATTTATATCGAAACTAAAAGTAGCGGCTAGCTCCGTATCACGTGACCTCCTTCATCGAGCAAGGATGAAAACAAACCGGGACGACTCGACACGTTGAAAAACAGTAAATATGGTTGTGTTTCTTGAATTTAAAGCATGGCATAAATGCAAATGTCAACTCACAGTGATTAATTTAGGTGCTTCTGCCCACATTCAACGCGGCCTATAAGGCCGCGTTGAATACGGGCAGAAACACCTCTGGGAATACGAGCCTAAATTATTCACTGATCGTTGACATTTGCTTATATATTCCTAAATAACCAGGTACATAAGCAACCACTAAGCAGAGTGAGTAATGGAATCCCAATTAGATCATACATAGACAGTGTGGCAGAAGTATCATGTACTAATATCACATATATTTACTACATTTGATCGTGATCAGCAGTAAATCTATCTAGTGACAAATTTAAATCTTGCTCATAAATTCATCTTTATCATCTAAGTGCTGTATATTGGCATCAAGTTTGTCTCAAGCAAGAGAGCCTCGGTAAAGAGGGGACTTATCATATGTACGACATGATGACATGTTTACCCTAATTTTTCCTTTATATTGCCTCTAAGCTCACAAGCAGGAACTTGTACATTTTCAGCTTCACAAGACAATCATACATGGATAACAGGCTCCTCAGATGCCTCACCCTCAATAATTTACAATTTATACTAACATGTAAGTCGTGTATTGATATGTCCTGGATACTGAAAATGCGTAAATAGGCGCAAACAATGATTCTGCATTAGTTGCAGTCTCCCAGTCAATGCTGTGGGGCCGCTTTCACGTAAAACGCTGGCATGTTCCAAAACTGGTAAAACCATTTGTTTATACAGTTTAATGCATAAATTGTTGTCTACAAATTTCCGAATTTTCCTAAGTTGATACATTTTGTGTTGGAAACTTGATATTACCTTACCCATATTCTTGTTGAATGTCAAACCAGGGCAGCTACTACTCTCCCCTGGGTATGAAGCATCCATGCAGGTATGGCATGGTATGGTGTCGATAATTGATCAGGATGACATGGTGCTTACAGACACCATGTTGTATATCCAGGGTTGATGATTAAGTGGGTACACCTGGCGGGGGTTCCCCGTACTACCGGGTCACGTGTGTGTCATGATTGGGGTATGTTAATTAGCTGATTCTGTAGCTGTAAATAGTGATGCACACTGACAGGTAGAACCTATGTGGGGGTTCAGGAAGGGTTCACCTTGTACAGAGGACTAGTCAGAGGGGTCAGTCACTCTGAGTCATAGATATTTAGACTTAGGTAGTGAAACCATGGAGTGTAAAAGTCCTTCACAAAATTCATATTTCATGACATGGGCCCCCCTACTATTATATCCTCCATTGTGGAATTATAGGCCTGGGCCTATTCCGAGGTAGCAGGTTGTCACATGTGGGCGGCCATTGCTTGAGCTTGTTACCAGCGAGTTCTACTCATAAGAGCTATCAAATGGGTACCAGTTGGCCCCCGAGAGGGCTGCAGTGAATAGTTGGGATCATCTCATTGCCTGATAAGTTATCCTGCTAAGTCCGTATGGACGCGCTTTACTCATTCTAGAGTAGTGAATCCTTGCATTGGCATGTTAATTGCTTTCGCATGGCGTCTAAAGCAATACTTCACTTGTTCCTACTTGATTCAGATCATGTGCTGTCTGACTGACCTTTGTATGAGGGTTTGGTAGAGCACTTGTAGCGATGTGGCACACCCCAGCAAATTGTCGTCATCTCCTGTCATAGTTGGTGATGGGTGGTGAATCACTTTTCTAGTGATAACGCAGTGTGTGACCTTGTGCCACCCCCTGTCAGTATTCACTCATCATCACCATTCATCACCTGCCTTAGAAATGTAGTGAGTTGAACATGCGTGATCTTTCGCCAGCCCCCGTGAGGGTTAACTCATCATGGCGATTCATCACTGATTTTACAAAAGTTGTGAGTTGAGTCTGTGTGACCTTTCGCCAGCCCCCGTGAGGGTTCACTCATCATGGCAATTCATCACTGATTTTACAAAAGTTGTGAGTTGAATCTGCGTGATCTTTTGCCAACCCCTGTCAGTTTCAACTCATCATGACGATTCATCACCAGGATGTCAGCATTAACAGACTAGGATAACTCTATAGTTTGATGCTGTCTTTGCTTTATGGATGGGGCATTGAAAATAAATGTTATTATACATGATCCTAGGCTATATATGGATCAGTTCCTTTATATGCTAGTAAATAGCATGAACATATAGAACATAATGAATGCTATAATTATGGTTATATGTTCATATTTCAGACATAAATGATAGTTTCTTTTGTCTATGGGATTTAACACTGAGTTGACATTGTGCCCAATACACATTGTATGTAGGCATTAATAGGCCTTGGTCTGACAATAATAAGAAAATTTGATGTGCTCTGACCTTTATGGTGCATTACATCTATTGGAAAGAGGTAAGAACAGTTAGTGATAGAGCATTACATTATTGCATTGGGTGATAATAGGGGCACATACCATGTCTGACCCAAATCATAGCATCTCTCACGACGCATGACGCATCCTCACGATGTCACCAGCAGTCTCACTCACCATGACCAGCTATCACCGACAGTGACCACCAGCCTAGTTCACTGTGTTCTGATTGGTCCATTTCAAATTTCCCTCCAAATTTCTGAGAACAAAGAAGCTTACCCAGATTTCACAACAGACAGGCAGAGACCAAGGAGAACAGATGTGAGGTGAGTTGGCTCCTAGTATTCTTAGTGTAATTTGTACAATATACAGTTTACTGTGACACATACAGCAACTGATATTGTCGGTTAGGTCTTGTACACCTTGTTTAATTACATTAATTTCTGATTTAAAGAATAGCAGGCAGCAGTCATATTCACTGGCAGGTTGATCTAATGGTGGATTTTTGAGACCTCATACACCATTAAATGTCCATGCATGGCTGTGCATGTCATTAATGCTTAACCAGGAAAGGGGAATAGAGGTTTGCATAAAATTTGCCAAGCACCCTCTTTGTGTGAATTATTGTTTATGATATAATAAAAGCTATACTCATATTTCATAAACTTGTGATATAGTACTGTATTCATGATTCAATGTCTTTTATTTCCTTATCTTTAAATAGGGACTTCCACAAGTAATTCAGGGGAGCATTAACAACAGAAGCATGGATGGAGAGGACCACAAATTAATGAACAGCTAAATCAATGATGTTTAAATTGATGAATAAAAGAACCCCCCGCCCCAAAAAAAAAGATTTGTTTGCCATCCGGCGTGACCCTGCGTGATCACGACCATCGTCATCTGTGGTGACCCTGTGTAATAACGACTGATGTCATCTGTGGTGACCCTGTGTGATTATGACTGTTGTCATCTGTGGTGACCCTGCGTGATCACAACCATTGTCATCCCTGGTGACCCTGGGTGTTCACGACCATCGTCATCCCTGGTGACCTTGTGCTATAGCAACACATGACCAGATTTTTTTTCATAAGGCCACGGTCGTGAAGGCATCACACAAGATGGTGAAAGGTCACCACAATTTGCTGGGACAGACCCACAGTGGAATAAAGGTCAGGAGGTCTCCCCATATCAACTATAGTTCTCTGTGATCCGTTATAATAATAGACATCTAGCAAAGGGGAATTTTTAATAGCCATTCAATGTTATTTCTTTCTCCTAGTGCTTTTCCCCTGTAGCCTTTTCTCAATCACTATTGTCATTTCATAACCCTTTTTTTTCTTTTTTTATTTGATGACATTTGAATTGTCCTTAACTGGTTGTCAGAACTCGTTATTTAAACGTCATGCCACACTCACAGAGGTTTCTCCTGTTCACAAAGTAGGGCAGGGCAGATTTCCATTAAGCTGGAAATGGATTTTCTTCAGAAAAGAAAGTTTCTTAGAAAAAACTATTTCATAAGCATGTATGATCTTATGCTATTTTCTTGAAATACATTCATTTTTGTCTTTGGCGTCGAAAAGGTTGGATTTTAGCCTGTATTTTAGTAGGTGATAAGTCAATATTGTAAATGAGATTTAATGTTCTAAGGGAGTGATCATTTTTTAACAACAGGGGGGGGGTGGCGGGTTTGTCCCAGGATGCGCAAAAAACATTTCGACCCCCCTCTCGAGGGGGTAAAACTTTTTCAACCCCCCATAAGGGACAAAAATCACGGGCGAACGTCCCCTTTTAGCCTATAGTAACACGCAGGCTTTTCCACTGAAAACAGGTGAAATTATTTGTACCTCCTCATTCAGGGGTGATGAAAAAATTCTGACCCCTCCCGGTCAAAGGGTTGGAAAAATTCTGACCCCCCCTCAAACCCACCAGCCCCCCCCCTGTTGTTAAAAAACAGGGGGGGGGGGCTGGTGGGTTTCTAACAAGAAATGATAAGAGGGGGATATACAGCCTATGTGTAGATAGATAAATAGAAGCATGGCGAAATGATGACAACAATAGCACGCCATTAGTATTTTCCATCACATGAATTTCCCTAATTGTCCTCTAAATGTCAGACTATCCAGTACATAATCTATCCTTGGTACAATGGGATTATGTATGAGTGAATCATGTCTAAAACGAGCGGCGTGGGAACGTCCACTCTCAGATGAACAACAGGCTAGGCACGAAACACTTAGTAACCATTAGCTAACCCTGCAAGGGCTCCAGCTGCGTTTCTATGGGTGCCATGAGTTCTGCCTCAAAGTGCACTCACATGGGACCAGTATGATGTACCAGTGAAGTATAGACTCAATGCTATTTTTGACATCAAAGGCATCGTTTGGTACTTAACCAAATTATCAATTATCAATGCATTCATGCATCATGCCCACTGGTCGTCATGATACATGAATACTGCCTCACCACCACTGCATTCATGCATCATGCCCACTGGTCGTCATGATACATGAATACTGACTCTGTGCGTCTACTCACCACCACTGCATTCATGCATCATGCCCACTGGTCGTCATGATACATGAATGCTGCCTCTGTGCGTCTACTCACCATCACTGCATTCATGCATCATGCCCACTGGTCGTCATGATACATGAACGCTGCCTCTGTGCGTCTACTCACCATCACTGCATTCATGCATCATGCCCACTGGTCGTCATGATACATGAACGCTGCCTCTGTGCGTCTACTCACCATCACTGCATTCATGCATCATGCCCACTGGTCGTCATGATACATGAATACTGCCTCTGTGCATCTACTCACCACCACTGCATTCATGCATCATGCCCACTGGTCGTCATGATACATGAACGCTGCCTCTGTGCGTCTACTCACCATCACTGCATTCATGCATCATGCCGAACCTATGGCGTTATAATCGGAACTATTGTAAGGTCAACATGATGCATTAATGCAGTCCTGGCGAGTTACTCGCCATAGCCGCATTCATACATCATGACGAGCAATGGGCAGGGTGTCTTCAATGCATCTTATCGAAGGGTTAAATGTCGAGTTTAGACCCCTAAATGTCACTTTATATGTTCCATAGACCCCTAAATGTGTCATAATATGCCCAACATAGATGATAACATGAGGGTTTAGGGGTCAGTGCTGGCAATAGTGATCTAACAGTAGGGTATGATCTAACGGTCAGTGGGAGGGAGTGACTCATGTCCTATAAATAGAACACCGTGAGCAGCACGTTACTGCTATACGTGAGACAACTATACCTCATCTACACCTAGCTGGCAAAACAACTCTGAAACTAAAATTCATCTAACCATAAGAAGTGAAATAGCCTCAAATCTGAAGTGGTAACTAGATAATCTAGGGATGTTTAATATAAAAGAAAATAATAGAGCAGTTTGTTATCGAGAATGTCAGGCCAGGGGAAGTAGCTCAGGGGTAGAGCTTCCGCTTCCATGGTTCAAATTCCTGTTTCTCCATGACCACTATAATATGTATATATATATATATATATATATATATATATATATATATATATATATATATATATATGTATATATACACTGTCCACCCACCACGTGGATATACATTGGAATCCTTGTTATTGTGCAATAGAGTGATACCTGCTGTAGTTATGAACCTATTTACCTGCTCTTTATTCTACAGGGTACAGGGGGTTGTACTGCCTACTTACATGGGTATTTATAGCCCATTTACAATTGCGGCTGAGAGTGTAGGACCTCTCTCGCTTTCTTGCTCTCTATTTGTCCCACGTTTCTATCTACCAATGCAGTATGCATATATATATATATATATATATATATATATATATATATATATATATATATATATATATATATATATATATATATATATAATCTACTTGATGTTGCACTATCTGACACTCTATTTCCCCTCTATTCCACTGGTGACTGAACAATAATCATGTGACCTATTATCCTATGTCAGAAGCCGATGTATTTTAGGTTTTCTCCTTTTTTTTTGTCATGTTGTATACTTTTTGTTAACACTTGTCCTGCTCGTCCTTTAATATATATCTCTTTATGAAATTTGGAAGGAGTCTTTCATGGAATAGGTTCTTGTTATTTCCCGTGTTTTATGTGGCTTTGTTATTGACTCACCGGCCCAAGAATACGGCTCGGACGGCTCTCTATATGACGTCACCAACACTCACCTGGAAATAGGCAGATAAAGGGAATTAGACTACATTATTTGATAATGATGACCAATGATATCATACCCAATATAGACCAATAGAAATAGTATACAGGCAAATAGTGGTATAGGAATTCACTGAGCTGGGACATTTACAGATATTCCTGCCAATGAAATAAAAACTCAATAAGACATTATTTATATCTGCTTACACATAGTCAGTCCCCCTAATGACACGCCCCAACGTGAGGCAGAGCGGAGCACAGGACAGGCAAATGGCTTTAATAGAACTAATTAGGATTACATTTAAAAGCTATTTCAAACTTCTGTGATGTCTGGCATTTGATGATAAATCAGAGGACCTAAAAGAACCAATAACAATTTCAAAATCATTTTCTACCTCTGAGATGACACTGTTGATGATGGGGATTGGATTTTTTGTCTGATGTAGCAGATATATGGCCCTGATCAGACAAAAATCAATAATTGGCTAAACTTGCTTGGCAACATGTCCTAGATGATACCTTCTATTTATGTAGAAAGAGCTTGGGATGTAACACCTTAGATACAGACAGAGTTTAGGAATGTGTGACACCTTTAGAGATAGAGAGTATGGGTTAGAAACTGGATATTTGAAACTGACCAATGAGAGAGCTATGACTTGGGGTTGCCTATGTATGGGATGTTTTTTGTTTAGATTTCTACAGGATATACTTGCCCGACTTAAGAACATGATGCTCGTATGACCCATGTGCCTACAACACACATGCCCCCAAACACTAGGTCTCTCATTGGCCAGTTCAAAACCTCAGTTTCTAATTGGCTGTTTTGAAACCATCGTGATCTCCATGTACCAAGGTCTATGGATGGTGTACTTTAGATATAGACAGGGTTTAGAGAAGTGGGATACATGGTACACCTTATATATAGTGGTAGGATCCCCCAGTAGGGGGCGGTATGTGTCCTGTCATGTGGACAGGGTAATCTACATCAAAGTGTTGCCGACCTCAGCCTCACTCAGTGTACATCCCAGCCTCTACTAGCATCAGCGTGATATCAAACTCGGCACATGTACACAGCGCTACACAAGTGAGGCCAGCTTATCGGGAACACAGGGAAACTACATATTAGAGACGGCGCTGAGCAGGGAATGGTTTGTGTATAGGAGAGGTCATTGAATGAACATTATTTTATTTAATAAAATTTCAAACAAATAAATAAATAAAAAATAAATAAATAAGTAAATAAAGAGGAAATGAAAGAGATGTGCTGAAATAGCCGCAATCACGAGATGAAATAAATAGACATCCATTTTCAGAGGTGCCACTAAACTGGTCTCAGTTTATTGGGCAGAATTATCAAACTTCTCAATCAACAGCTGAAGTTCAGAATTACGAAAGGGGGAGGGGAGTTGGGGATATCTAGCAATTTAGAATACGTTGCCTACGTATCAGTGTGTTCACCACAAATAGCCCAGGACTCATCCGAAATAAGTGATATATGGATATAAATGTGTAAGGGACTTGAGGAAAGTCTACTATTTACTCTACAATGTTACAGGCATGTTGCTGACTGGTGAGTAATGAGTTGGGTAAACACCAAGGTCTAAGGCCAGTCTATGCCAACAACTGCTCCTACTTGGACCCTGAGCTGCTCTTCACACCCTCCACTATAAGGCTTCAAGCCCTGCCCCCCTCACAGTGAGCTACTGCTACCAATAACGGATCCAGTCTCCCTGCTCCAATTGTGGGCCAAATTCACTCACTTCTACTTCCCTGAGTTCTAGCCCTTATCCTGTTTGGGCTGGTGGAGTGCATGTCCACCTCTCAATAGCCACAAGAAGGCAATTGTAGCAGGAGCTCTTGTAACCTGGTTTTAGACTATGGTGTGCTATGTCTGAAGCCACATTGGAAGCCATATGGCACCATATGGGTATGTTAGCCCAGGGAGTCCAGAAACAACGGATATATGTACGTATGGGTGGGGAGTACTTTATTTCACTTCTTTTTTAATCTTATTTTTCTTTTTCCCTTGGCAACACTTGGAGAGCATCTTACCCCGGTACATTGCGAAATACAGAAAATCACCTTTCACTATTGTTAAAAGACGAGGAACAAAGGAATTGGAAGAAATTGTTAAGGGATATAAAATGCAATTATGAATTGAAAACAATTACAGGTTTATTTATTAAGAAACTCAGCATGTCAGTCAAACACGTACCACTCACAGGAGAAGGGAATATCAACAGGAATACGCTGTTAAGGGGTGCCATTGTGGAAGAGGCATTAATCATTCAACAAGATGGAAATCTAAATTATTCAGAGGCTGATAACACTGGTCATTGGCCCTACATTCTCTCACCCACTCACCCATTTACTCACCCGATACCACTCAACCCACATTCCACCTACTACTACTCCCGGTCCATTTGCCACTTTCACTGAAGCTATTCCATGATGGACGCGTGGCCGGCGCCGATTACGTCACACAGACACGTGTGTGACGTCACATTACGGCATGACGTCACAAGGTCGTGACGTGTCCATGGTAACCGTTGTGACGGTGCACAGGACATTACGTCACTGACGTCGTCTTCTTGTGGAGTGGACATTATGTAACTATAGTCCATTCAGACTTTAGTTTGTACAGTTTTGTGACATGATTTTGTCATTTGGGGCCTTTTGTCGGTGGATCTATCCCATCTTAAACAAAAGATTTAGAGGTCATTCCTCAAGTGACCATCAGTGAACCTCTTAGGTATATATTCACTTCACCAAAATACATTCCAGGTAATATTGGGAAAATTACATAGCAGCGAGCTTCCTAAAACGCTACAGTCGGGTCGTTCCCTCTAGAATGGTTTGTATAAACTAGGAATACAATATCAGTGACAGTGTGTGGTGTGAATACTAATATGTTCATTATAACTCTGTGGTGAACACGCTGATCTCATCATTCTACATAGTGCTCTGTACCACTCTGTGTGGTCCCTTGTCTACCTGCCCACTGATACTTACTGCTGAAACGAATCTGTGACGAGAGGCGAGTAGCAGCTAGGAAATTAAACCTCAGGAGACTGCTAGTTTAAATGCAGATATAGTATAATCTAGAATCTAGTCTGTGGGGAGTGGGAGGAGGGAGGGAGATGCTAGAGGAGATAAAAGGGTGGGAGGAGGGGGTTAATAACGGGGTATAAGATACTATTACTGTCTGTCTACCCCCCCCCCACACACACACACACTTCACAGATTAATCCTTTAACCCTTAGGTCTACATGATGCCTCTACGTCCAGGTTCCTTTGTTGTCATGATGCACCAATGCAGCACTGGGGATTATAATCACCAGTGCTGCATTGGTGCATCATGACAGCCCGTCATTGTAAGTATCAATCTCACAGCATCAGCCTGATGCTTGAATGCATGATGGGTGACCACAGTGGGGTCATCAGAGGGTTGGAGTGGACGGCAGAGTGGATTTGAGAGGTAGGGTGGGGGGGGGGGTGTCTCACGGTCCAACACCTCCCCTACCACACACTGCCAGCATATGGTGCATCTGCCGCCCTGTGACCTTCTGCTGGCAGACTAGAACTGGCTGAGTGGCGTTTGCTAGCAGAAACAAATGAAGAAATGCAACAATTTCTGCACACTGGGCCAGTTTAGGGGACGAGGGCATTGATTGAAGGGAATGGAGCCTCGGGAAGAAGGGTTTCTTTTTACAACTGGGTAGATAGATATTTCTGATATTCGTCATACAACTTACACTTTGAGATATAACGCATAATACACTTAATAGATGATGGGAAATAGATGGCTGAATGTTTTATCTTAATGTTTAATTACTTTTCTCATCTACCTGTTCCTTAACTTTGGCATGTATTAAGGAAATGCAATGCTGACAAAACAAGAATTTCCGAGGCAATCTAATACCTTCATCAGACATGGTGCGTGGTGAACTAACATCTCTGGTTCTAGGTTCTAGCACACCACGTGTAAACACTGGAGAGTGGAGAGACGCTATAGACAGATAGGGTGCATTTAGAGTCTACAATAAACCACGCAGTAAGGGGTAGAATGCCTTGTTATCATTGACCATGTAAATCGGTAACAAATCCTCACGTGTTACTAACGCTGCATTATAGAGGCCATACCTGGCGGGGATGGGGCAGGAAAACACGGCCAGGATACCTCACAAAAACACATTATACCCACTACAGGCCGCAGGATGCTACATCTTACAATGTGGTGCATTGGGTGCATGAAGAATGTAACATCCACCGTGACGATCCTACTGGGTTGATACAATCCCACTCATGTGTCAGCATGATGCACAAATGCAGTGCTACATGTATGTGGAAGCACTTCATTGGTGCATCATTACAGCATATTAATATGATACCTTAAACTCCACAGAGAATTTGGAGATCAAAAGATGGGGCGGGGTGTCTTGTACCCCCTGATTTTGACTCAAGCTAATACTGAAAACAAGATAAATACTCTTAACAACAGGGGGAAATGAGAGGGTACCCTCCCCCCCCCTAAATGTATCCGTGTGCACAAATTGTGAAAGGTAGTAGTGTGGTCTGTGAAGGGCTAACACTATCTCCTTTACTTACAGCACAGACTCGGGGGGGGGGAGTAAATGTAACAGATGAGTAAATGCAGCAAAGGCTTACAGACCCCACCCCCTGCAATCCTCCTTGCTCTCACCCCCACCTCCTCGCCCAACCCCATAGTCTACATCAGAACCATCTGGGAGTAATTTGCCCCACAGACTCTTCCCCCAGTAAGCGTCTAGCCCTTTAAACCTAGCATGTGACCTATTGCAGTCTAGACCAATACGCAGGGGCTTCACAATTTTAAATTTTGCTGGGTCTGCTAAAAGTGGAAAAACACATGGATGAGACAAACCGTGACTGGTATCTTGTCCCTGGATAACACACACTTGCAGGGATATATAACTACTCCCCATCTTATCAGATCGTTACAGTACATGTCCCCAGGACCTATTCCAGTCATTCTTGGAGCTAATTGATTCATGACCCTGTGGTAGCACTTCATGATTAGCCGAGACCTTTTGATAGTGTATCGAGCCAGCAGAATGGATATGATGCACGAGTGCTGCTCCCATGGCGCGTAACTCACCAGGGCTGCATTCATGCACCATGTCTACCAATGGGCATGACCATGATGTGCTATGGTGGTGGGTTTGAGGGGGGGGGGCATAAAAAATTCAGAACCCTCCCGAGGAGGGGGGGAGGCTAAAAAAATTTACCCTCTTTTTAGCAAATAAAGCCCGCCGCTACTATAGATAAAAAAGGGGCGTGAAAGTTCTCTGCGCCTCCAGCTAGAGGGGGCGCAAAGAAAGAGGGGGGGGGGCATAAAAAAACTCCCCCTCCCTGTGGATAAATAATGACCACTCCATAAGGCCCTTAAAAGGTTAATCTGTCCCACTCTGTAGCATACACCGCCCCCTCTTTGTTAGACCCTGGTCCGCCCCACGTGACTGCCGACCTGAGGGTTATCCCACCCCCTGAGCTGTCTGACGTTATTGTTAATATTTAGAGAGTTTAATATTTGCCCACTTGTAACGTGTACGGCAACGTCTAGCCTACCATTTCCTATCATTCTAGGCATACACGTCCAACCCCCCCCCCCCTCCCCGCACACACATTCCTGATATCAAAACTCTCAAGCACTCTTGAAACAGTTCATAACTGGTCAGAGAATGCCGTATTTGCTTTTGTTGATATCTTCACAAATCACAATAACTCTTGAAACATATTCATGATATATATGATAATTTCATTAACATCTCAAGAAAACCAGCCCCCTCCCCCGACCAGCCCACATTGCTAAACAACCACTCTATATACGCAGAGTACCCTTGAATATTCAAACCCAAGATCAATCTTGAAAGAAAAAATGAGCTGTCTGACATATCTATCGATATCATCTGACAATCAGTCTCCACTAAACACATGCCCTACACACATTCCCGATATCCCTAACTCACAATCACTCTTTAAAAATTTCCTGAGAGGATGAGTCTTTGTGAGAATGGGAAGGGGATGTTTTTGGCGCCAAAATGTGTCAGGTGGGAGTGAAGCTGACGTGACGGCGTGCAGGGGCAGCAGACGGACTGCAGGTGTTTCAGGTTAGGTGAAATGTCGTCTGCTCCTCTTGGGATCCCTGCAGCCTCCCCTGGGCCCCTCTCATGGCGTGGTTTCCACCATGTGTAACACCTTCAACCTTACATAGGGCCTGGTTATTTCATTTCTCTGTAAATATTTGCCAACACGTTGAGTTTTGAGTTTTGAAACATTTTTTTTATACACACTATCACGCAGTGGTCTACCTGTCAGAATATTTTCGACCCCTTGGGGGGAGGGGTCAAAATAATTTCGCCTGTTTTCAACAAAAATACCCGCACATTACTACAGGTTAAAAGGTCAGCCCTCTGGGAGGGGTTAAAAGAATTTTGATTCTCGAGAGGAGGGGGGGTCCCAAACGTTTTTGCAGCACAGACCCACCCTGGGAGACCCACCACCACCCCCCCCCCTTTTGTTAAAAAATCATTACTCCCTAACTATGACTCAACCACAAAGATTGACAATCAAATACAGGGTCACAGTACACGTACTGACCTCTACAGTACTGACCAGCTGCTGGGACATGTCCTACATACTGACAACAAAGGCACCTGTACACTGTATCATTCTAAGACTATATACCTTCACTGTAGGTTGATGGAGGAACTAATGCCTACACGGTAATATCAACGTTTTTCGAGTTGAGTAGAACTTAGAGATGTAAGTTGATGTGATGCCCCTGGACATGTGTCTGAGCTTCCCTAGAGGGTGGACAGGGGGAGGGGTGGCTTCTCCCCTGGAGCCGGGTGGCTTCTCATGGTGTCGGTAACGACTCATCAAAGCTCTGAGGTGCTCCTTCTTAAAGGTCACTGTGACGTCACAGCGTCCCACAGGGAGTTTCCGGTCACGGCGGTGCGCGTCGTGTTGAGTCCCGGCTGTCTGGAGACAGTTTCAAGGAATCTCTGAAAAAAAACGACGAATCTCTGGCAACTCGGGACAAGGAATGCACCGTTAATTCAACGACATTTTTTAAAGTGTGTACCAGGCAGTAATAATGCTTGAATTGACGTTGACTCAGCATTGGGTTAAAACATGGCAATACGTTATGAACCCTTTCAGAGTAGACTCATGACACACATCAGTCCAGTCCCACATGTATGGGAAAGTAGCGAACCAGGAGCACGACGGGTGCCCTCCAATACCTCATGGGGTCATAGGTCAAAACTATTGGGATTCAACCTTAATGGAAAGGGTAAAAATGAGATGGAGCTGAAACCAGTGAGGGGCCATGTTTAAAAGGCCATTGCTGCTACCCGATACAATGACCCCTGACCCGATACAACGACCCCCGAGCAGGAAGTGGAGTTTAAGTGGGAAATAACTTTTACTGATTGTAGAGAGTGGAGCATGTGTCCGCGCATGTCCAGGGGTACTGACATGTTGGTCACGTGGCTGACATGATGGTCACGTGATATGTCTGTAGGTGGTACCTGGTACAAATCACTGTACGTGGCCGCCATGATTGCTGCTGATCAACACCCCAAAATGCCCCCACCCCCCTAAACCAGTACTAAAGGATTTGATTCCTCAATTTCCTGCCTCCAAATCCAAAGGTAACTTTAGTCAAGTCAAGTCACTGAATGAGGAATCATGTACATACCGCTACTATGCGATTTCCTTTCTGTCATGGTAACAATGGATATTTTGTAAACAGACAGACACCAATTCAGGCCTGTCATGGTTACTGTTTGCTGTCAATCCTGTGACACTGTTCCCTGGTGATTGACTATGGAGCAGATGGGGCCCTTGCTGAGTCTTGGTGTGTGTGTAGGTTGTTGGGGGATGGGAGGGAGATAGCCACACCTCAGAGGTAACTCTATAGGTGACCTTTTGTTAGTGTCCTTAGCTGACACAGGTCAATGTCAAAGGTCACACAACTAACATGTGTGTCACAGTGTAGTGTTGTTACACATGTCACACTGTGTACATGTCTCACATTGTGTCTGCTTCACTGGAGACTACACACAGGGGCATACACTCTTAGCCCTTCAAAGGCCGCTGATGCAGGAGTGCATCATACCCATTGGTCGTCATGATGCACCAATGAAGTGCTGGTGAGACTGCTCACCAGCACTTCATTGGAGCATCATGTTGAAACTCCGAGACTGTATCAACCCTGTAGGGATGGCAAGATGCATGAATGTAGCCCTGGCGAGTTACTCACCAGGGCTATATTCATGCGTCATGACGACCAATGGACAAGATGCATGAATGTAGACCTGGCGAGTTACTCACCAGGGCTATATTCATGCGTCATGACGACCAATGGACAAGATGCATGAATGTGGCCCTGGCGAGTTACTCACCAGGGCTATATTCATGCGTCATGACGACCAATGGACAAGATGCATGAATGTGGCCCTGGCGAGTTACTCACCAGGGCTATATTCATGCGTCATGACGACCAATGGACAAGATGCATGAATGTGGCCCTGGCGAGTTACTCACCAGGGCTATATTCATGCGTCATGACGACCAATGGACAAGATGCATGAATGTAGACCTGGCGAGTTACTCACCAGGGCTATATTCATGCGTCATGACGACCAATGGACAAGATGCATGAATGTAGCCCTGGCGAGTTACTCACCAGGGCTATATTCATGCGTCATGACGACCAATGGACAAGATGCATGAATGTAGACCTGGCGAGTTACTCACCAGGGCTATATTCATGCGTCATGACCAATGGACAAGATGCATGAATGTAGACCTGGCGAGTTACTCACCAGGGCTATATTCATGCGTCATGACCAATGGACAAGATGCATGAATGTAGACCTGGCGAGTTACTCACCAGGGCTATATTCATGCATCATGACCAATGGACAAGATGCATGAATGTAGCCCTGGCGAGTTACTCACCAGGGCTATATTCATGCATCATGACGACCAATAGACAAGATGCATTGGTGCATCAGCAGCCCTTAAAGGTCAGTTCTCTCTATGTGGCTATGAATACTCCTGGGTCTCTGTCAGTATACGCACAGGTACTGCTATCTGAGACTTCAGTACATTTATTCCCTGTCTTCCCCACTGAAGACTCACATAGAGTATCTGGCATGATCACCATCACCTTATCATTCTTATCTCCCTCACTGCATCATACTATATATAAGCAAATAATGGCGTCGTTGAATACGGACGCCTCACCTTGGTGAATATGATGCAAAATTATTCACTGTAAGTTGACAATTCCATTTATGCCATGGCCTACGGGTTTAAATTGCTTTTAAATAAAGGAATTCAACAATATTTACGGGTTTTCAATGCGTTGAGTGGTCTTGTTTTTGGATCCGCCATGACACCTTGCTCGGCTTGGTTGGGAGCTAGCAGTAGAGCTCAAGCCCTTAGTTTAATATTAAGTCTTACGCACTGGGGTTTTTCCATTTTAAACATGGCCTTTCTCTTATATTTACATAAACAATTCATAACATAATATTATTTAGCTAGTTCAATCATTCTTTTTTCGTTAAACTTCTAATAACCATACCTAAATACGAAACTAATTAGCTCTGTATAAATTTCAAAATGGCACCCTCGAATGTGCGAGGATCATATTCCATCCCCCCCCCCCTTGAATATGGCGTAAGAAGTACAAATCTATAGTGTCGTCGATATTTGCCATGGCATAATGATCCATATCAGTCCCCTCTACCCAGTCTGTTTACCACCCACGTTGGGCAAAGATATAAGCTAGAGTTTCAAGGTCCAGAGTATAAGACTGTCTGTGTAGGTGGACAAAATGGCCACCTGTACAGGGGGAGGGCCACCCATAACAGGGGAAGGCGGGTGCAACATGCACTGAAAACCTAGAAGTTCTGAAACTAGTCAGCGGTGACCACTTTAGGTCCTCAAGTTGACGATACCTAAAACTACAGCTTTAGGTAGTCAAAATGACGACTTTAGGTCGTCATCCTGACGACCTGAGTCATCAGGATGACAATACTGACAGTACACAGTCGTCATATTGATGGCTCAGGTCGTCAGGATGACAACCTAAAGTCGTCATTTTGACTACCTAAAGCTGTAGTTTTAGGTATCGTCAACTTGAGGACTTAAAGGGGTCACCGCTGACTAGTTTCAGAACTTCTAGGTTTTCAGTGTGGGGGCCCAGTATCTTACCCTTGCAAACAGACATCAACAAAAGCCATTATAGAAGGACAACACAGTAGAGACTCATTATTTCCCTATATACATGGGAGGCGGACAACATGCATGGTTGTTTACTGAGTGAGATTATTTCCCTATAGGACTCAGTATGGAGGCCTAGTGAAGGCGCCATTTTGAATTTCGCTGGTTGAGGTAAAACCCACTGATAACACATACCATGATGGGTACCTTGTCCCTGGTTAACACCCACTTCCAGGGACATGCTGGTCCCATCTTATCAGTGTGTGTCGCCAGAACCAGCTCTAGACCAGCTAGGGGCCAATAGATGTACACATCCAAACAGACGCTGTGATCTCTTCTTCCCACAACCGGCGGTGACAGATTAAGTACGTTGTATCCCATAAACACCTCGTGCCGGAAGCACAGACCGTCTTCCGGCCGCAAGCGACGACGGGAAGTCTTTCGGCTCGTTCTGCAATCGTCATCTCAGCATCAATAGCTAAATGTCATCAGGCTATGGGGGGCAGGATCTGCTTGGAGCTTTCAACACAGGGTCTTTGCTTGTGCCAGGCAATACGTCCTTTGAATTTTAATGAACAAAGCATCTCTCGTGGCGAGGCAAGCAGCTGCAGCTTACAGCACTTTTCTACCTCCACATGAAAGAGTGGAGTAGCTCATTTGCTGTAAGTTTGTTCCTGCAAGGGTAACCTTTTTATCATTAACTCATTAAGGCACGTATGAGACCGATGCTCATTTGAGATGCTCAAAAATGTTGTTCATTTGAAATGTTCAAAGCTTAACATCAATTTCAACACCCATTCAACCTAAGCACTTGGTCATGACTCCTAGGTGGGCCCATACTGTATCAGCAATGCGATTTTGCATCAAAATATCTACCAGTGAACACATTTGATTATACCTAATGTCCGTAACTGACTGCTCAGTATTGCCCCATATGGGCTTACCATGACCGTGTGATGCATGTATGCGACGCTCGCCAGTTACTCGCAACAGCTGCATTTATACTGCACACCACGAAATGGTACTAAATCATTATGTTGTCAATAAGGGTTAAGGCAGACTAGTTTGTCTGAGACTATAGCTAATTGGTTTGAGGCTACCTCCTTGGTTTGAGGCTGCTTCCGGGGGGGGCCTGAGTCTTTGATGTGTAGTACCAACTGGGAAACTACAGCCCCCCATATTTGGTCATTTCACAGCCCCTTAAAATGTAGCATAAATTTTACAGCCCCCCTTATTTGGTCATTTCACAGCCCCTTAAAATGTAGCATAATTTTTACAGCCCCCCTTTTTCAAGAAGTCTGATAACAGCCCCTCTTTTCACCGGCCTCTTCCATGTAAACTATAGTTCTCAGACAAAAATATTCAGGAATTTCACAGCCCTGAATGATAAGAAGGAATATTCAAGCTGCTTCCTTCCCATCCTAGTTATAATGGGTATTAACAGCCCCTTAATCTCAAGATGCAAATTCAGTTGACAGCCCCCCTTTTTCCCCCTCGCTGATGCGTCGCCAGCCACTGCTCCGCGGGGTCAGTACCACAGTTGGTACCCAAACCAAGGCTCAGTGCCCCCCGGGGGCTGCTTATTCAGTTTGAGGCTACATGGGTGACTGTGGTTGGCTGTCAGAGTTAGTTAGGGCAGAGATTGTATGACATGATAATCACACTGAGGTATGGCTGAGTGGGGGACATGCAATACTCCAATACCAAACAGTATTAACCCTTTAAGGAGTGCATCATGCCCATTGGTCGTCAAGATGCTCCGGTGAAGTGCTGGCGAGTCTGCTCGCCAGCACTTCATTGGTGCATCATGCCGACCCTCCAGGAGTATATGTATCAACCCCAAAGGGTCGGCATGATGCACCAACGAAGTGCTGGCGAGCAGACTCGTCGCCAGAAATTCTGGTGAGACTGCTCGCCAGCATTTCATTGGTGCATCATGCCGACCAATGGGCATGGTGCATTTATGCATTAACAGTCCTTGAAGGGTTGATGACAATGGATTAACAGGACCTAACTGATGGCCTGTCAACACCAATCACCAATGGCGGCCTTATACCCTGCTAACAGCAGCCACTGAAGCTATTTTAGTACCATTGATGGCATTATAAGCAGATTTGGACATTTTTGCTACATCAGAATTTGCAGCAGCATTGCAAATCTGTTGATGCCAGGTTTTACCCACGTTAATTCAAAATGGCCTATCACTAGCCACCCCCCCCCCCCAATGCGATGCTAGCAAAATCCATGACTATCACTTCATGTGATGGTAGGACTTATTTAACCGGTGGTAGGGAGGGGGGCACGTACAACATCTACCTACAGAAGCAACACACGCAGTTGCATTTTTTTCTTAGTAACACAGGCTAAATGAATAGTGGCCTATGACAAGATCTTATAAAATCCACAAGATTGGCCAACACTCCCATCGCTGGGGGCTGATGTCAGACCACTTTTGAATTAACCTCCAGAGTAAGGATTTGAATTATGTAAAATGAGCATAAGGCTGTTGCAATATATTTTTAAACAACCTCCTGGACAGGGAATGTGGTCTACACTGAAAAAAGTCTTCCTGACAAAATGACATGTATATCCATGTCAACTTGATTTGACACATAGAGCACATGTCATTGGGACATGGCACATATGTCACCATGACAACTGTCTTCATTACGCATGTCAAGTGGAGTTGACGAACCAAATTTGAGAGTGTCGACCTCATTCAACATGCCTTTCACGCATGTCATGTGGGAGACAATCGTGACCTGTGCAGTATGTGTCAAAGCGATCAGTCTTCTTTTCTCTGTGTATGACTATAGACAGTGTGCCCTGTGTGTGTGTGTATGTGTGTGTATGAATAATTCATGCTCATTTAGTTAGACTGTGGGAGGAATGTGACAGTGAGACAAGTCTGAGGGCATTTGTGTTGGTACCTGTTGTCAGGCACACGTGAAAACCAGATTGACAATGCGGACCTAAAGCCAGTAACCGGCATTGATGCAGGGCTGTATCTATGCAACACAGAGGACCAATGGTCATGATGTCCGGGGGGGACACTGACTCTACGCAGGTCAACCTCAACTGCCGCCTTACCGCCCTATCTCCCAGTGATCTTGAAATCTGACCGCCCTACTTGACTGATAAGCTAGACATTGACTGCCCCCCCCCAAATATTGACTGGACCGGCCCCCCCTTCAAGCTTACACCCTATTGTACTCAAGTATTTGTATGGATCAGAATTTTTTACTGTCCATCACTGTGTCTTTTTATCACTATCATGCCCTCATACTCATATGCATGGTGTATAAACAAAACAGTCCTTTCGGGACCTAATGGAATTCCACTGCCCTGCTAGTAAAGATCTGATGGGAATCCACTGCCCCCCTTTTTTGGGATCATGCGGGAATCCAACACCACCGCTCTAAAGAGTCGGGCTACAGTCGGTATCCATTTCAGGTCATGACACTGCATGACTGGTAAATCCATGGCATCTCCAGTGTCTAACCCACCAGGAGCCACTAGGATACTAAATGATACTACCTCCAGACACCAGGAGCCACTAGGATACTAAATGATACTAACCTCCAGACACCAGGTCTCGGACCACCATAACATTTCTCACTATAATCTATTATAGCTCAACCACCGATAAAACCCGCCTACAATGATTCAAATCGCCCAAAATGACCACAAATCTTTAGACACATCTTTTATCCTTAATCTGAGATGAAAAAAATATAGGTTTGACCAATCCAGTTTTTTTCTATTGGCCTGCATGCGTACCCACCTACATTTTGACCTATTCTGCACCTAATAATTCAACAGTGCTCACTATTTTTTTAATGCCACCCACCAGTGCCTAACCAAAGGGCCAGTGTGTCACAATTTATATTCTATGAATCAGTACAGTTTAGTGATTTATTTGATGCCTTATAGCAAAGCTGACAATAATTTCCACACACTAATATAGACCAATCAGAGGCCACCATCTCTTAACTGCCTACATTTACTGTATGATCGTCGTCACTGCAGACTTCTATGGTGGTCCGAGATCTTAAAGGAGGGGGTCAGGACTAAAACTTACCCCAAACACCACTTATACAAACTTTTAGGTGTAATTCATCAAATTCTAACTTGTGAGGTGCCCTGTGAGCCCCTAAACTATAGACCATGGAGGTAATCGATGCCCTCGTAACCCTGGAAAAAAGTCTCTTTTTCAGGCTGTTTTCACTCTCCGACACCCTATACATGTTTAACTTGTTTTCTCAAGAAATATTCAACCCAGGACCCTGAAATTCAGCACAGATTTCGTCCAGGTGGTCTCCTACATGAAACAACTGCTTTTTCTAAGCTTTGACCCCTAGATTGTACATGGAGTGTTGAAATATTATGCAAAATTGACAAAATGTGCACTGAAAATAGAGATATTTTGACATTTTCTCTATTTTTCCTGGATTTATTCCTTATCCATGACTGTTTTTATGTTATGTCCATATTCCCAGATATGTTAGGAATGACTCTGTAAAATATTGTGATAAAAGCTTTAATATTTACTGTTCTATGACTTAAGCAAGGGCTTGATATTAGACAATGGAGCTGTACACCGTCTATCAGCAAGTAGGGCCTGAGTGTCCTTCAATCCTACATTCTGTCAAATATGCATGTCATTAGGTTATAAAAGCCCAAAGAGGGAATTATTCAGCATTTTTGCCCACAAATCCTTGAATTGATCCATCCCTGTAACTCTAAAAATGTGGTAATGTGCATAGAAAGGCCTCTAAGTCAGAATCAATGAATTCCGCAATAATACCAATAGCCCTACAGCCTGGATTTTCTCCATTTTCCATACTTTTCATGCAAATTTCCACCTTTTTCAGCATTAATCTATCCAAACTAACCAAATCCAACTAAGAAAAAAGCTTTTTGAGCATTTCCAAGCTATGCTGGCTAACTGTCATATCACCACTTAAGGTCTCGGACCACCAAAACATTTCTCACTATAATCTATTATAGCTCAACCACCGATAAAACCCGCCTACAATGATTCAAATCGCCCAAAATGACCACAAATCTTTAGACACATCTTTTATCCTTAATCTGAGATGAAAAAAATATAGGTTTGACCAATCCAGTTTTTTTCTATTGGCCTGCATGCGTACCCACCTACATTTTGACCTATTCTGCACCTAATAATTCAACAGTGCTCACTATTTTTTTAATGCCACCCACCAGTGCCTAACCAAAGGGCCAGTGTGTCACAATTTATATTCTATGAATCAGTACAGTTTAGTGATTTATTTGATGCCTTATAGCAAAGCTGACAATAATTTCCACACACTAATATAGACCAATCAGAGGCCACCATCTCTTAACTGCCTACATTTACTGTATGATCGTCGTCACTGCAGACTTCTATGGTGGTCCGAGATCACCAGGAGCCACTAGGATACTAAATGATACTACCTCCAGACACCAGGAGCCACTAGGATACTAAATGATACTAACCTCAAGACACCAGGAGCCACTAGGATACTAAATGATACTAACCTCCAGACACCAGGAGCCACTAGGATACTAAATGATACTAACCTCCAGGCACTAATCCAACACGTGCAGCAGCCTAATGACATGTTCCCAATCAATTTTACTAATCATTTAATCACCATGGCTAGAGCTGAGGGAGGGATGGGGTACTGGAGTCCAATGAGAGGTCTAATCTTATTCTTTGGCTCAGATGGCATCTGCCTAAGCTCATTTATTAAGCAGACCGCAGTCTTAAGCCGGGGTACACTTTGAGGGAAATATAAGCAGATTATTATATGGTTTGATATCGATTTTTCCCATTCATAGACTCCGATATCCTACATATACAGTTTGAGATTCATTTCTCTCTCCCACCCATGAATTCGTCCTGCAATTGTATGCTAGTATCTGGCTGTTCCTGTCTCTGCCTCTCTGTTTGTTTGCCCCCAACATCAACTCACCATTTCCTATGGGTTTTATACTGGATGTAGACAACACTCACCTGAAAACAGACAGACAAATAGTATATTACATGTACTATAGCAATGTCGGAAAATGAAACTGGAAAGTAGAATCCCTCCTCATAAGGAAGGTCTGCCTTAAATACCGAGCTCCTTACAGAGATGGTTTTTATTTTTCTGTATATCTAATAGATAAATCAGACATCTATTTAATACACGTGCTTCATATTCTTTATGATTCTATTTTCTATATATCCCTCTCTCTCTCTCTCTCTCTCTCTCTCTCTCTCTCTCTCTCTCTCTCTCTCTCTCTCTCTCTCTCTCTATCTATCTATCTTTCTCTCTGCCAGTAGAAGTTGATAACCCAACTCTGTGTGTGGCGGACAGAGCCAAGCTGGTTGTCAGTTCAGTGTCCAGGTTCGTTCCTACATCAAGCTCACTAGGGATGTATACGAGCAATCCCCAAATGGTGTTCAGCATGATGCCAGATGTATATATGAATATACACTCACCAGGAATACATCTTTGTATCAGTACATAAATATATTACAAATGTAATTATAGGCTAATCCAGCTCAGTGTGTGTGTCAGTTCAGTGTTCCCACAACCAGAGAATCAAACCCACAATTAGTCGTCATGCACCAAAGAAGTGCTGGCGAGTCTGCTCACCAACACTTCTGTGGTGCATCATGACGACACTCCTGAACTATATCAACTCTGGAGAGGTAGCATGATACATGAATGATACATGAGTTACTCACCAGGGCTACATTCATGTATCATGCTGACCAACGGACATGAAACATTGATACATTATGAGCCCAAGTACAATGGGTTAACGGGGCTCTGTGTGTGGCAAGTAGGATACACCCCAATACAAGGTGGTAGGTGTCAGCCCAGTGTCAGTGCTGGTTCCCACACACAGATTGTAGAGCTCCACCTCCAGCTACTCCACATTCCCACGGTGTCTGCTCCTGTAGGTAGGACGTGGGGGTGGACCTAGGAGGTAGGAGATGGGAGGGATCCAACAACACAGGATGAGCCAGCCAGGATGTACAGGGCTAAGACAGGAGCGAAGAGACGTAGGAGGTGGGAGGGCAGCCTGGATCAAACCACGTCAGACGCTCACTCTACCAAGGCTTCCATCCTCTCCACTGAAACTCGAACCCAGTGTGAGGTAGTATGTTCTGTAAAACCCCAAAAATGATCCTGGGTGAAAAATGACCCAGGGTGAAAAATGACCCTGCTCTGTCTGCTATGGAAAAAACAATTTTAATTTGCTTTTTTGGGGCCATTTTTCTTTATCTATCCATCATAAAACCATCATATATGAAAAGAGGAGGATTGACAATGGTAGTCTAGACTACCAAACTACTTTTTAGCCTTCTTATTTTGCATTCTGTTTTAATTATTGCAGTGGGTATAAGGGAAAATAACTCTCTGGGCTCACAATAATGCAAATGATAAGTTTGTATCACATTTGAGATTGATCAATCATACATCACTGGAAAGACCAATATGTATCCTAGTTAAATCTAAAATAACTTTTGGTAATAAACTATAGCAGTTGAGAAAACACAATTTGAAACTTAATCTGCTGCCCATTCATAACTGAAAGTCAGTATAGGGGAGAGGCCACTTATCTAGGTCAACTGATAAGGCAGAGAGAGGGGGAAGGGGAGGGTGGGGGACAGGGTCATAAATGACTCTGGGTCAAAAATGACCCAGGGTCAAAAATGACTCTGGGGTGAAAATTCTTCAAGTAGGGTAAGTGGGGGGATGGTGGGGGGCAGGGTCAAAAATGACTCCGGGTCAAAAATCACCCAGGGTCATTTCTATACTTTAGCTTAGACCTGTGGACCGGGCTATTAAAGAGACAAGAGGCAAACTATAAAATCAAAGGCCACTGTAGATTAAAGGTAATAAGAAGGGGGGGGGCTTTTTCAGGAAATTGTCTTTTATTTCTCAATTGATTAATTTATCTTATTCATTTATCTTACTTTTCTCAGACTTCAGTCACAGAAATCTAATTATAACAAGGGGATTTTTCAATTTAATAGCACCTTCTTTATCTAGAAAAGGCCGGTTGACTTGCTCCTACCCTTATAACATATGTTTGGATGTTTGAAAACAATATAACAAGCAAACACCTTTTTCATGCAAAATCGACCCCCCCCCCCCAATCCCCTTGCAATGGTTTCTGGACATGGTATGTGAGGGTATTGTAGGCGTGGCAAAAATGAGGGTAGAAATGGTGGCGTTAAGGAATGGACAGCACCGTTATAAATATATTTTGGATGACATTTTTCTTCCAAAAGCTGCACGTACTCAGTATAACCCATGCACCCACAGTGAAGTATCCATCCTGTGTGGCTGCTACTGACAGATAGGTGTGTAAGGGGTGGTATATTGGTAGGTAGAGGGGTGTGGCAGGGGGTGGGTGGTAGGTGCGGGGTCAGTGGTAGACGGCATCCAGGTGGTTTACCTCACACCTTGGAGAAGGATCCAGGAGGAGGGGAGGGGGTGTGTGGGTTAAGGTTGTGGTGTGTGAGTACCTCATATATCATGGTATAGGGCGGTGAGATACTGCCCAGTAAGCTCCCGTATATCGGAGTTAGCAGGTTGTCTCATGGGTGCGGCCATTGCTCGAGCTTGTTGCCATTGAGTTGTACTGATAACACCTATCAGATGGGTACCAGTTGGCACCCGAGAGGACCGCAGTGAATGGGGTTGTATGATTTGATTGGCTGATAATCAAACCAGCTCAGTCCATATACGGCACATGGCTATTGTATTATTGACCAATGGGAGGCATCCCTGGCATAAACTGCGGAGTCAGGGGCTGAAGGTGTTAGTCATAGTGGAGTCGGGGTCTAATGGCGGCCCCCAGCTGATAATGGCTATGTGAGCTATAGGGACTTAGCAGGTTTAATTATTAGCCAATGAGATAACTCCAATCTACACTGAGAAAATTCTTCCTGACAAAGTGACATGTATACCCATGTCAACTTGATTTGACACAGAGAGCACAGGTCATTGGGACATGTGCACATATGTCACCATGACAACTGTAGCACACAGTAATCCTCATATGATTTGACATGCCTTAAAATGCCATGTCATCTGTGAGTTGACCAGGGTCACGGCCATGTCGAAGGCACTTGACATGTGATGGTTTGACATACATAATTGTTCTAGGATATTCCACTAGATGGAGCAAACAACCATTTTGGTACCAGGACTAATCACTACCAAGAAGTACTACCAACACTTGAGACATTTGATGTATCTGTGTCATTTTGTTTTCATGAAGAATAGATCACTAAGGTCTGTAAATACTATCAATAAATGGTAGTGAATTCTATTTCGTTGTTAAATCTGCATTTGTTATTGAATATCAAAATAGACACCCACCATCCTGAATACTCCAACTGGAGTGGTTAGACACCTTATGTGTGGGTCAGTGAAAATACCAAAGGACTGTATTCTAACCCACAATCTATAATCTCAGTATCTACAGTACAGGGAGACATATGGCATTGCCATGCACCTCCATGCCCTTGTCTTATGGACTGCATAGAGGTCCTCAGTCAAGTAGGAGTTCTGTAGATAGGAAAAAGTGCCTTAGTGTTGCAGGCCTGTGGGACTATGATATCCCCTGCCTTCTATTATAGGCCTCCCTTGATTGAACCATTGGTACATAGTTATTGACTGCTCTTGACCCTTACATAATTGTCTCACAGTATTACCTAGCACTCAGGTGAATGGATCAGAAATATGTGACGTGTCTTTATTACGCATGTCAAATGGAGTTGACAAACCAAATATGAGAGGGTCAACCTCATTTGACATGCCTTCATACATGTCATCTGGGAGACAAATTGTGACCTGTGCAGTATGTGTCAAAGCGATCAGTGTTCTTTCCTCTGTGTATTCACTGCGGTCTTTCAGGGGCCAACTGGTACCCATCTGATAGGTCTTATCAGTAGAAATCGCTAGTAACAAGCTCCAGCAATGGCGGCGTCCATGGGACAACCTGCTACCTCGGAATACATCTCTCCCATCCCTCCCTACAAGCCTCTAACCTGCCCCATGTCCAAACATGTTTGAAAGGGTTCGCTTGTTGGGGAAAGAGATCAAGAAAAATAATAACAAAAAAAAACCCACATAAAAAACCTGCTTTATTTGTATAGCCGTGGTTAGCCGCATACTTATATATGTTGCACTTTGGGCACATCATGTTATTCATTCAAATATTTCATTTCGATCTCTACACTTGCCAACATCGAGTCAGACCTCGCATAGGCCCTGTTCCGAACCATAAAAAAAACAGATTCTTTTCATTTAGTCCAATTTTAGTTGACAAAAAATATATTATGTAACAAAAATCTTAGATAAATATAATACCTGTACGTCTGTGATTAAATGAGGAAGTTAAAAAAAACAAACAATAAAAACACAGCAGAAATCCATTCAAAAGAAAGCACGGCAAGTACTTCTTAGAAGGGAAAGTTTACGATTTTGCTCAGGTTCACACAGGAAATGAAGATTGTGTAAAACATCATCATAAGATAGAAAAAAGAAAAGCATCAAAAGCTGGAAAAAGTGTTATTTCTTCAGCCCATACTTGGCATGTCCAAACAGGAGCTTCTCGACTACACTAGAGGCATTTACTGCGGGGTGAATGTAGCCAGGAGACCAGACAGCGTTTTTGGCGCCAAAAAGCAGACGACATTTTCCCACTCTTTGCCAAGCAGCACAAAAAGCCGTCAGTGACAAAGACCTGCTGACTGTTCTTGTCTGCTTTATGGTCAAACCGTTTGTACTGAACTATCACTTGTTGGACCTCTGGCTGCGTTCGGCTGTAACCAACCACAGTGTTTTTTTGTTTAACCACTGGCTGCGTTCGAGTGTAGCTAAGCCTAACCTTGGTAACTAACTAGAGTGTTGGTTTTTTTTCTATTCTTACTTAGTTAGATAGAATTAAAAGGAAAATACCAGGCATCAATAATTGTATCTGCATCCTGGCCATCTGACACATCGAACTGATGAAATAATATAAAAGGATTTTTGGGTTCTTTGGTGATGGACTGTATCAGACATGGTCATTGAAGAACAAGCCTTTCCACCATCTTTAATTCAGTCTGATTTGAAAATACTACATTTTTTAGTCTTATGTAGACAAAGGAAAACCACATTCTTAACAACCGTCCTCAAAATAACGACATAACCCTTGTACGATCGTACTGCCACCTAGGGCTTCTTTTAAAACCTACACTGGTTCACTGCAATATAATAACTGTGGTTCACTGTTCAGTTTTACGAGGATCCCTGGTAGATTCAACAGTTATTTTGTTTACAGTGCATTGCAATAACCAAAATGTCGTCCATCGAACACACCCACAGTTCCCAGAGGGATAATACAAACAGTAGGACATAAATCTCTCCTGACTCCTATGGCATGTGTCCTTTTTTACTGTTTGTACCACAACCAAACACTAACTGACCTAACAGTGAATCCTGCGTATAAGCCTCCAATGGTCTGTGCCTTATCACAATGCCAAAGTTGGGGATGCACCTTATATGCAGGGATTTTGGTCCGGAGAGCAGTACAGTACTGAAATGACCAAGCCTATAGCCTCAGATATGCCTATTTATCCAGGGGGGTACCAGGTCGGTATAGGCTACCGACTGCCAAACGGGCTCCAGAGGCGGAGGCGGTCCGACAGAAATTTAGGGGGCGGTAACTGTGTACCCATTATAAGTAGGGGACGGTAACTGTGTGAATACCACAGAAATGGGGGCCAGTAAATATCTTCTCTGCTCCAGAAAAAAATACTGTACATATATCAGGGTCCATGCTGCACACATTTCTGAAAATCTCAGGTACAGTCCCATCAAATGCCCTGAGACTAGGGGGCGCTAACTCCAAATGCCCTAAAATGAGGGGGCGGTTGATTCCTTCCAAAATCTGGGAGCAGTCATATCACATGAATTTAGGGGGCTGGTAGTGGGGAGATATCATTATAATAGTGAGTACCCCCCCCCCCCCAGGCCTATTTATGTCTAGAATGGATCTGAGTGTGGCTTGTATGTGAGGTTTTCCATTATTCTACCGCAGGATGTGAGGTCAAAGCCAGGATGATACACTGTAAGTTGGACTCCTTGTAACCTCTATATATCCTGTGGTATTTACAAATGAACTTTTTGGTTATGTAGGCCTTTACTGCCCGGGGGGGCTGAGGCTCGGTTTGGGTACCAACTGTGGTACTGACCATATGGAGCGGTGGCTGTTGACGCGTCAGCAAAGGGGAAAAAGGGGGGCTGTCAACTAAACTACATCTTGAGATTAAGGGGCTGTTAATACCCATTATAACTTGGATGGGACGGAAGCAGCTTGAATATTCCTTCTAATCACTCAAGGGCTGTGGAATTCCTGAATATTTTTGTTTGAGAACATGGTTTACATGGAAGAGGCCTGTGAAAAGAGGGGCTGTTATCTGTCTTATTAAAAAAGGGGGGCTGTAAAAAATTAAGCTACACTTTAAGGGGCTGTGAAGTGACCAAATATGGGGGGGGGCTGTAGTTTCCCAGTTGGTACTACACATCAAAGACTCAGTGCCCCCCCCCGCTCTTTACTGACTACAAGATATCTCACAATTCTTGCTCATATTTTGCTTGTCAGCCATGGTGAGTAACTCGCCTATGCTGCCCTCATGTTGACCCTTCCCTATAGAGTTGTCATGATACATGAATGAAGCCCTGGCGAGTAACTCTGGATCTGGAAAAGGAGGGGGCGCGGCCCAAAAGAAGGGGGCGCACAACCTATTTTTGAGCGAATTTTGGGATACAAAGTATTAATTAAACTCTTAAGCACTGGGAAAAAGGGAGTGCGCACGCCCCCGCGCCCACTCTAAATCTGCCACTGCACCTATGGTGAAAATGTGAGCCTATGTTGGAGTAGACTCAGGCACCAGTCTTGATAGTGGAGGTAGAGTTATGACATCAGGAGGGTCTTGCCAAAACATAAGCAGGAAGAACCTCTTAAATATTTTCAGAGAGTACTGAGCAAAACGTGAATGGCTTAACTCGTTTTCACAGTGTTGACAAATAGTTTTACCTTTGAATGTATGTAAAACGCTTTTTGAATAGAGTAAGAAATGTGCACATTTTACCTTCCCAGTCTGACCAGAATTCTTTTGGCAATACCAATGCGCACACATTTTATTTTTTGGTTCACGTTTATTATTTGGCAAGACCCTCCTGGTCTGGTGCCCTAGACTTATGTTGGAGCCGTGAAAGGGCTTGTTTGTCTTCTGCTGTTTCATAAAGTGACAAACCTTCTGTTTTTTCCCCTGCTAATTTCCCCCCTGCCCTTTAGATCCATGGATTTATATCCTATTATTAAACCTTTGATGGTTACAAAATGTGTTGGTACAACCCTTCTTGTCTTCCCTTTATTGGTGCACCATGTCGACCTTCAACAGTTATTTACACAGAGATTCCTTGTACATTGGTGTACCACCACACTGACACCTGGGGCTTGTTGTAAAAACTCTATGGTTTACTGCAATACAATTACAGTGGTTCACTGTTCAGGTTTATGAGGACCCCTGGTAGATTCAACAGTTATTCTTTTAATGAGTAGCACTGCTTTCATGCAGCATGCCAACAAAGGCAAGATGTTATTTTTCAAAAGTCGCTCCTAAAGGTGGAGGCTATTTTAACACTCCAAAGAACGCATCATAATGAAGCTCTCATCTTAAACATTTCCTTTATTAAGGTTACTGTAGAAGCAGCTGATAATGCCCATTTATTCATTAGGAATATCAATTATTTCCATGCAGAACAAATGAAATACAACCCAGCAAGATAAAATATAATAACAAGCATGAAAATTATTAAGTTTAAGCATTTGATAAAATTGAATAATATAATTGGTATTAGTGGCGTGCTTTTAGTGAGAATAATTTATTCAATCTCTTTTCAAGAAGTGTCAGAAGAAATAAGGGGCACTTGCTTTGATGTGCAGTTTACGAACAATCAAATGTTTTAACATTTAAAGGTGTTGAAAATAACAGCACGGGCCGTGTTCCTTTAAAGGCCACATTATGAATTAATGCATCATGCCCAATGGTTGCCAGGGCTTCCCTAGCCCACTTAAAAGGGTCTGTATCTCCTCTTTCCTATCCCCTCTGATGTGTGTGGTGCGCATATATGTGTGCACCGACACATTCCTCAATGAAATTGTGTAATGGGGTCCTCGCCATGAATATGACCTTAACTTTCGAAATGGCGTAAAACATCTATTACAGAGGCATAGGAAGCAAATCTTCATTGGGGGGGCCCGGCGAGGGCATCATTGGGACCACCTTGAATCATCGGCTGATGCGTGATGGAGTCTATATAATGCGTATATAGAATTCATATAGAAAAGTAATTTTTGGTAAATTTTGGATCTGACTTTAAGCTCAGACCCCCATTTTCCCTATGACATCACCATAATAATATAATAATCTAATTTTAGCTTCTTTTCCATTGTGTTTATGAGTTCTTGGAAAATATTGGGGGGGCCCAGACATACTCAGGCCCCACCTCCTTCATGATTGGGGGGGGGGCCCAGGCCCCCCTGGCCCCCCCTTTTCCTACGCCCCTGATTATTACTCACTCACTCCCTCCCCCATTGGTTGTCATGATGCATGAATGCAGCCCTGGTGACTCTGTCCACGAGACAGAACTGCATTGGTGCATCATGCCTACCCTGTAGGACTGATGTACTATTAAAAACAAATGCTACCCGGTACACAGAAGCCACCTGGTGGCAGAAATCAGAACTCATCATTTGTACTATTTTAATAAGTTTTCTCACCCCAACTGGACCACTTTACCTGTGCATATTTGTTTCGACTCATTTCTGATCACTATCGATACATTAAAGATATTTATATGCCATTTGAATTCCCATAGGACCCTATAGTTAAGGGAAAATTAATGTTTCTGAAAAATTCACAACTTCTTCATTTCAATGGTGACCCATCATTTTTCTTCTTTTAAAATGTTTGTAAAGATGTCCTTTATATACTCAGAGAGTTCACTGTGGTGCAAAATATGGAAAATTGTTTTTTTTTTCCATTTGTTTCTATAGTAAAGGCATTTTTCAATTAAGTGGTCATAAAATCAAAATAAGCATGGTGACATAGAGATATTTTGCATTTTCCTATTCGTTATATACCAAACTATTACTATGCAAAGTTATTTGAGATTATCAATAGAAGATCTAACATTGGTCAGACTGTAGCGTTTTTCTTTAAAAGGTCGGAAATGCAGCATTGGCAGCTGGATTCACTAGACCCTGCAAAGTGTTGATTCACCCCCCCCCCAACAAAAAAAAACAAAAAAAAAACAAATAGCCAATTTTGCCAGGACCAATCTATCATCCAGTCTGATTGATTTGACAATTGATATTCTTCATCATTTCTCAAATCAATTTGTCATAATATTTTACAATATGGTCATATTCCATTTCTAAAATGTTTTCTTTTAAATCCATCACCTGTTTGCAGAAAGACCGTTATTTTTAAAGGAATCGCCCTCGGGGGTAATAGACCAAGTTACGTTTATGAGTTATGCCGGCTAATGGCCTATGCAATGAAGCAGGAATTATGTAGCATCTAAAAGGTTAACAATTCAAGGTGATAGAAGAGAGGGAGAGTGGGTGAAAAAGTAGGAGCCACCAAGTATGGCTCATGCTGACTGAGGGGCATGATGCACTCTCAGCGGTTAACCCCTTAAAGGGCGCTAATGCATTGAGGCATGGGTTAAACTGATGACTTACCTGAACATATAACAAGGACTGACCTACTTTAATTTACACACAATCAATAATAGTGCATTATAAATGTGTCTGGTGTTAGAATGTAATTGTCCTCGGCTGCACCCATTAATTATGTCTAGACAAACTATTGATTACTGACAGCCTATCTTATGCTTTCTTTTCTTTTTTCTTTAATTTATTTTTTTATTCAGAACTCATGACTGGTTTTTCCCTGTTTCCACTGTTTCCAGTTAGAATATTTTCTGAATAGGTGAGGTTGAAACAACCGTAGTTGGGGCAACCTGCAGACCAACCCAGCTCCCCACTTTTGAAGAATCCTAAAGATGGCTGAGGCTAAAACCAGAGACATGAAACATCAATGCTAAAACGCCAAGCTGAAGACAACCTCCAAAATGGCTGAAAACGCGCTCCTTGAATATTCATGAAACTTCTTGCCGCGTCCGTGCAGGGTTAAAATAGGAGTACCTTGAGGCTACAAGGACACTTTTTACAGTCACACTATGTGGAGCAGAACTCATCTTAATTTGACACAAATAAGGGGTAACTGGTAAACGGGGGGGGGGGGGGTAAAATGAAGTGCGTGGTCGGCGCGCCACTTCGCCAATTGTCGTCTTCTCGAAATTGAACAGCAGACGACAACCGAAGAAACAGGACGTCGCTACTGGTGCCTACGGCCATTCCGTAAAACCAACTTTAACAAGCGAAACGGAAACTGTTCTTCTCTCTGCACATGCGCACTGTCTATATTTGACAACCGATAACTATTGTCTAGACAAGCTGTCCAAATTTCTACTCATTTAGTTTGTTTGCTTTCCCTCCACTGATTGTAACTAAAAGTTAGAAGAGAGTTTCCGCATATTAAGTCCTTTCTTTTCTCAGTTTGGACAGGTTATTTAAAAGTTGCTTGTCCAAACAACTAGACAGGTTTATATGCTGCTTGCCCAACACAACAGTGATCGCATCTACGGATGACCGAATCAATGAGATACCAATTGAATCTATGAGGAGGGGTGAGGGAGAAAACTGCTACCAGGGCTTCGTTCCCCTAATCTTTAAAAAAAAAGCCAGTGCTCTTTTATTTGCCTGATCCCATAGACAGGGCCAGACAAACCACGGCCTTTGATCACTGAGACATGGTTCACTGAATCCCATGACAAAAGACAAACATGAATGCCATTACACCCAGTCGGCATGATGCACCAATGCATCCTGGCAGCACTGCATACACTGAAAAGATAAGGCTTAAAAAGGTACTCTGTAGTGATGACTTTTTGTCATCTTATTGATGAGCCCGAGGGGGAGTACCCGGTGATCTTTGAACTAATCATATGTGATCACCATGGGTGATCATATGTGATGACCTGTCTGAACAGATCAGAGGGGAGCATGTAAATGATTGTTTGTCATTAATGAGTATCTTTTTGTTTATCATTTCCAACAATTGCATAATTACCCCCTTCCCTCCCCACAACCAAGCATTTATTGTGGGCATTTACTGCTAACTTATAAATGCCCTAATGAGGCATATAAGATGTGTATAACAAATGTCAGCTTGTACCCATGGTTGTAACTACAGTTTCAGTTACAAAAGAGGTGTCCATCTTTAAACATGATTGTACCTTTGATAATGTTGCCTAAATTTCTTTTTATATCATCAGATATTCAAGTGTGGTGATATTCTTAACATCTTCTACCTTATAAACACCCATTATCAAGTGGATTAGGGATAAGAATCAATATATTCAACATAGTGGGTATTGTATTTTCCATTATTGTATACTAGGGCCCCCTGGTGGCAGAAAGTGATGACCCAAGGTGATCAACATGATCACCTTGGGTCATCACATTGATGACCCAAGGTCTCCTTCGGTCATCACTTTGATGACCCAAGGTGATCAACATGATTACCTTGTGTCATCAACATGGAAAGAGGACCTTAAGTCATCTGTACTGATCACCCTCATAGAGATCCATCTTTTCAGTGTAAGGTGCATCATGCTGGCATGCAGGGTTGGCATGATGCATAAATGATGCATTCATGCATCATGTACACTGGTAATCATGATGCATGAATGCAGCCCTGGTGAGTAACTCGCCAGGGCTGCATTCAATGAGTAATGGGGCATGATTCACTCCTGCATCAGCGGTCCGTAAAGGGTTAACACGTCGTGAAACCCATTGCATTAATACACAGGGCAGTCCTGAAGGGGTTAATTAACCCTGCTCTCCAAGCGTGTATTCAGTAGTGGCTTTTTCGATAGAAATATGGGAAACTCAACAGGGAGAGTGTAGAGCCTGATCAGCGGACCAATCGGAATGAACCCCAGTGTCAGTGCATTCTATGGTTGGTAGCCGCTGATAAGTTATCGTGGGGAGGGGTGTGTAGACGTTTTCTATACCATGCGGCATCTTTATCTGGTATTTCCAGTTGGGGGATTCCTCCCTGATGGCTTCTGCCTACAGGAATGCCTTTACAGTGGGAATGGATGGTTCCAAAGTCGTGCCTCAGTGCCGAAGCTCTATAGAAGTATGTTAGTGGACTTCATACATGGGAACATTCAGACATCTCTGCATAGTTTAGAGCCCCTTTATCTCTTTGAATTCGTCAATAGATTATTCATGGACAGGTATGCCCGACAAAGGAAGATATGGATAGTTGAAGTTTTCACTAAGCTTTGATTGACTTGAACAAACATAGTATCAAACACATTCCCACTGACTCATCAGGGAAAAGAAAAGAAAGTATGAGTGGCGGATTTAGAAGGCGGGGGGGGGGGGGGGTGCGCGCACCCCCTTAAGAGTTTAACTACATATTTGATATCCCAAAATTTGTCCAAAATAGGGGGTGCGACCCCTCCTATTGGGCTGGGCCCTCTCCTTTTCCAAATCCTGGATCCGCCACTGTCAGTATGGCATTTAGCAGGAGAAAGATAATACTGTCCTTCTGTGTTCTAAATTGTTATTCGACCCATTGCAGTCTTTCACACCCTTGGCACGATTTTATATGACTGCAGAATGGGTAAGTATGGGTCAACTCCTATTGAGGCGACTTGCCTTTCTATTTCATTTTAACTCAGAAGCTCCTTCTTCTATTTCGCCTTTTTATTTTTTTATTTTTTTACTTTCGCTTCCTGTGTCTTCTAAAAACACTGCTTTGTTTGTTGATCCTTGACAAAGGTAAAATAAAATATCTGAGTTCCAAGATAGCATGGTCCCATAGTAACATTTGATTATGTACTTTCAAACAATCACACACCTAAGTTTCACTGTCATTCTGACAGCATGCTTGAGGAGTGGAGATCTACGTCTTGTACACGACTATAGTATCACCTCAGGCACTATGCACCAAACGATGAGGACGGGACTATGGCACCACCCAGGGGGTACTCTAGTACCTCATTAGGAACACACTCCTTACTGGTCATGTTAATGTTAGAAGTACATGTCATAAATAATTTCACCAATAATCATGGCATTTTTTCCCAATTTGTCACAATATTTAATTGATGCACTCCCAGGGTTGCACTCTTAAGAAATAACTCTTAAATCTCCCAGGGATGCTCTTAAAACTGAACAATTCACCACCGTGATGGCACTGCAGTGAGGCACTAATGTACCTACAATGAAGCAGTACAGTATATCTGTGGTACGAGGAATCTCATTGAAAATAACAATGGATCTCTGGCAACCTTTGGACATGGATTTCACCGTTACTATGACATTGTTTACAGTGTGTGTTGTGCTGGCCACTGTCAATTAGTGACCCTTAGAGAGTTCAAGCCCACCTCCTACCTTCACCAGTCCCCACCTGTGTGTCTGAGGTGTGTCCTCATCCTGCCCCCAGGGATAAGGTCTTGTGTTGACACACGCACAATGCCATGTCCGGTCTGCTCCTCTACAGGTAATTCTCACAGATTTTGGTAAAAATAAAAAAGGCAAAAAAAGCTAGAGGAGAGAATGGGCCACCATCTTGCCCTATCTTAACTTAAGTGGAATTATAATATCAGAAAGCTAATTGATCACAATTTAGAAATTGGTATAGTCAGGAATCTAAATTACTTGGCCTTTAGGCACCTTTGGGTCCTTATAGTTACTCACCATCTCAGTAAGTTCACAGAGCAATTCAAGGATGTTGGCCAAACATCTGAGACCAGACCTAGATGTCTGATGTGTAGTTGGGTGGATGGGGATGGGTGGGATATAGTCAGTGGCACCTGAGGCCCCTGCTACACCTGTCTCAGATCCACCTGCTGCCCCCCTCCCCATCCTCCTACCTGCCGCCAGGGGAGCCACCTGTTAACGTCCTCACACTACTTACCTGTGTCCTTCTACATGCCCCCACCAACACACCAACCCTTCAAGGCCTGCTGATGCAGGATGCACCAATGAAGTGCTGGCGAGTAGTCTCACCAGAACTTCATTGGAGCATCATGCCGACCCTACAGGGTTGATACATATATTCCTGGAGGGTTGGCATGATGCTCCAATGAAGTGCTAGTGAGCAGTCTCACCAGCACTTCATTGGTGCATCATGACGACCAATTAGCATGATCTACTCCTGCATCAGTACCATTTAAGCCTTTGGAAAGAGGAAAGTATGACTTTGTAGAAGGGTCCTACCAAATGTTACTGTTATGGCAATTTGTGTACATACTTTCAGAAGTTTTCTTCAGAATATGCCCTTTAAGCTCTCTAAGAAATAAATTTCAAATCTAGATGGCATCCTCATAAACGTGAGAAGCGAAACACCATAGTGTAGGTTCAGTACTGCAGGAAAGGTGTAATTTATGTTTTCTTTTTCTATATTGAGTCTTCATCACAACAAAAATACTGGACTGCCCAAGAAAATAAAAATCTCCTTAACACAACAGCTAGCTTTAAATATAATCCTCTGTGTGAAAAGCCCAGACTGCCCTGTTGTCAGAGAATTTACACCCATGGTCTTTGCCTACCTATAACAAATGGACTTTAAATACCCTCCCACCTCTCAGCCACCTCTACACCTGACCTTACACCCCAGGGGCTAAGCTCAACTAGGAGCTAGAATGTTAGCAGTATGGAGGGCAGCATCTTGTCTAAATGATACTGTATTATATTTTAGCAGTAAGGAGGGCAGCATCATGTCTAAATGATACTGTATTATATCTTAGCAGTAAGGAGGGCAGCATCATGTCTAAATGCTACTGTATTATATTTTAGCAGTAAAGAGGACAGCATCTTGTCTAAATGATACTGTATTATATTTTAGCAGTAAGGAGGGCAGTGTCTTGTCTAAATGATACTGTATTATATTTTAGCAGTAAGGAGGGCAGCATCATGTCTAAATGATACTGTATTATATTTTAGCAGTAAGGAGGGCAGCATCATGTCTAAATGATACAGTATTATATTTTAGCAGTAAGGAGGACAGCATCTTGTCTAAATGATACTGTATTATATTTTAGCAGTAAGGAGGGCAGCATCATGTCTAAATGCTACTGTATTATATTTTAGCAGTAAGGAGGGCAGCATCATGTCTAAATGATACTGTATTATATTTTAGCAGTAAGGAGGGCAGCATCATGTCTGAATGATATTGTATTATATTTTAGCAGTAAGGAGGGCAGCATCATGTCTAAATGATATTGTATTATATTTTAGCAGTAAGGAGGGCAGCATCATGTCTAAATGATACTGTATTATATTTTAGCAGTAAAGAGGGCAGCATCATGTCTAAATGATACAGTATTATATTTTAGCAGTAAGGAGGACAGCATCTTGTCTAAATGATACTGCATTATATTTTAGCAGTAAGGAGGGCAGCATCATGTCTAAATGCTACTGTATTATATTTTAGCAGTAAAGAGGGCAGTGTCTTGTCTAAATGATACTGTATTATATTTTAGCAGTAAAGAGGGCAGCATCTTGTCTAAATGATACAGTATTATATTTTAGCAGTAAAGAGGGCAGCATCATGTCTAAATGATACTGTATTATATTTTAGAATTTAGCAGTAAGGAGGGCAGCATCATGTCTAAATGATACAGTATTATATTTTAGCAGTAAGGAGGGCAGCATCATGTCTAAATGATACTGTATTATATTTTAGCAGTAAGGAGGGCAGCATCATGTCTAAATGATACTGTATTATATTTTAGCAGTAAAGAGGGCAGCATCATGTCTAAATGATACTGTATTATATTTTAGCAGTAAGGAGGACAGCATCTTGTCTAAATGATACTGTATTATATTTTAGCAGTAAGGAGGGCAGCATCATGTCTAAATGATACTGTATTATATTTTAGCAGTAAGAAGGGCAGCATCTTGTCTAAATGATACTGTATTATATTTTAGCAGTAAGGAGGGCAGCATCATGTCTAAATGATACTGTATTATATTTTAGCAGTAAGGAGGGCAGCATCATGTCTAAATGATACTGTATTATATTTTAGCAGTAAGGAGGACAGCAACTTGTCTAAATGATACTGTATTATATTTTAGCAGTAAGGAGGGCAGCATCTTGTCTAAATGATACTGTATTATATTTTAGCAGTAAAGAGGGCAGCATCTTGTCTAAATGATACAGTATTATATTTTAGCAGTAAAGAGGGCAGCATCATGTCTAAATGATACAGTATTATATTTTAGCAGTAAAGAGGGCAGCATCATGTCTAAATGATACTGTATTATATTTTAGCAGTAAGGAGGGTAGCATCATGTCTAAATGATACTGTATTATATTTTAGCAGTAAAGAGGGCAGCATCTTGTCTAAATGATACAGTATTATATTTTAGCAGTAAAGAGGGCAGCATCATGTCTAAATGATACTGTATTATATTTTAGCAGTAAGGAGGGCAGCATCTTGTCTAAATGATACTGTATTATATTTTAGCAGTAAGGAGGGCAGCATCATGTCTAAATGATACTGTATTATATTTTAGCAGTAAGAAGGGCAGCATCTTGTCTAAATGATACTGTATTATATTTTAGCAGTAAGGAGGGCAGCATCTTGTCTAAATGATACTGTATTATATTTTAGCAGTAAGGAGGGCAGCATCATGTCTAAATGATACTGTATTATATTTTAGCAGTAAGGAGGACAGCATCTTGTCTAAATGATACTGTATTATATTTTAGCAGTAAGGAGGGCAGCATCTTGTCTAAATGATACTGTATTATATTTTAGCAGTAAGGAGGGTAGCATCTTGTCTAAATGATACTGTATTATATTTTAGCAGTAAGGAGGGCAGCATCTTGTCTAAATGATACTGTATTATATTTTAGCAGTAAGGAGGGCAGCATCTTGTCTAAATGATACTGTATTATATTTTAGCAGTAAGGAGGACAGCATCTTGTCTAAATGATACTGTATTATATTTTAGCAGTAAGGAGGGCAGCATTTTGTCTAAATGATACTGTATTATATGTCGGTATGATGCACCGATGCAGCACTGATGCTGGTGCATCATGCCGACCATCGTATCATCCATGCAGAATCACCATGATGCATGAATCAAGGATGAGTAACTTTCCGGGACTGCATTCAAGCGCTCCCGGAGGGTCAGCATGATGCTCTGATGAAGTGCTGGTGAGCAGTCTCACCAGCACTTCATTGGTGCATCATGCTGACCAATGGGCATGATGCACTCCTGTATCAGCAGTTCTTAAAGGGTTAAACATGCTGCCACCTCCCCACACCTGATCTTCCTTCCCCTGGAGGCTTAGCTTTGGTAGGAGGTGAAGTTACAGGGGTGAAGAGGGGGAGGGGTTAACTTGGTGTGGGGGGGGGGGCAGACAGACACATGGTTTTACCCTCAGGTGTGACTCACCAAATCTGTTATCATAAAGTTGGTCAAAATTTCACAGGAAAAACAATTTACCGGTATTCAAAACAAAATGATATTAATGGTTTGGGCTGCATTAAGTCATAAGTGTAGATGATAAACAATAGCTGATAAAGCTTGGGACATTAACCACAGTTACCTCCCATACAAGATGCTGCCTATACGTTGTACACAAGGATATAGCTACAACCATGTAGAATCTGGCTGAAATCAGGGTGCGGCTTATAGGTGGGGTGTATATTGAACAGAACAGTACTAGATTGGTCCAATAAAATTATCCCAGAGGAGCCTTACAGGTCTGATAAACAATTTAGAGTCTTATTGTAAAGTGACGAAAATTTTGGTCAAAGTCCTGAGAGTTGACGGCACATACCCCCGGGACCACACTTCGTGCCCGCCAGGCCCCACTTAAAACCTGGAACGAGCACGAGGCATATTTCTCAATTATATTCTAGTTAAGTAGGGGAGGGTTTAGTTGAAATAGACAGCGTGAGCTGTGGTGGGGGGAGGGGTGAGGTGATGGGTTGGGATCAGAAAGGTGGCCGTGTGGGTGGGGCAGGAGAAAGTTGACTGATGCTGAAACTTATTGTAAGTTAACTTATAAAGTGAATGTCAGAGTGATGGTGGGGAAGTATAGAGAGGAATTGCCTGGTAACGATTAGAAATCTCTTCATATTATTTGAAAGGAAAGCAGACATGGAGGCAGCAAAAAGGAAAAGGGTGAAGAAAAGACAGAAAGAGGGAAGGAAAAGAGATAGAAAGTAGATAAGAAAGAATTAAGTAAAGAAAATCGGTGATAAAATAGAATGGCAGAAAGAAAAAAAAAAGAAAGAAGAAAATTATTAAAATACGTATGATACAGAATAGAAAAAAATAAGAAGGAATGAAATAAACAAAAGGGTTCAATGGCAAATCAGAGAAAGAGAGAGGGAATTAAGATACAGATTCTATGATGAATGGACGAAACCAACAAACGAAGAGAGGCAGCACGAATATCATTTCAAAGAGAAAACAATAGGAAGGAAGTAAGAAAGAAGTTAACCTAAAGCGAAGTACATAGCGAAACAGTTTATATGCTGAAGGGCCCTACCCCGGGGCCCTACCTACCAGTGACAGAATACTAGGTCAGGTAACAGGTGCGAGAGTTCAAATACACAGTCATGTACTTTTGGTGTTGTTATAGTCAAGGAGGTGAATTTCTAATGAGTTTATTTCCATTGTTGTTTCTGATTCAATATTGGTCCAGCCAGCAGCTTTGTCTCCTTGGTGAGAGGGAGGGACAGGGGGGTGGGTGGGTGGGGGCTCTGAGGGGGGGGGAGGGTAACAGGACATTATGTAATAATGGAATCACTCATGCCTCATTACCTAGGGTAGATTTTCAATTTTCTTTTTTTTCTGATTTATTTGCTCAATCATTCCATGAATGTACTCATATGCAGATTATCTTGACCTTGTTCTTTAAACTTTGTCATGTTAAATGTGTAATATAACTCCTGTGTAGAAGGCTCACTGACATATTAGCCTAACCCCTGACTTCTGCTGTAAAGAGCTATATGAAAAGGCTTCAAAAATGGAGATAATCTAATACTAAATCTCTATCAACTGCGTCAATACCAATTGCTAATACCTCTTAAACATATATGTTTTGTATAGGAATGTATAGGTCTGAAACTGCACATGTATGAAATCAGAGAAAACTGAGAAGACCTGACTCTACAAGGGCGCCTCTGGTTCACATATAAGCCACTGCTTACATGTGAACGTTTATAACACTGAGGACCACAGAATGTTCTCACAAACTGAAGAGAGCAATTTCTGTATGGACATATTTCAGGGGCCTTTACAGCCAAGGCCTTTCCAAGATTAAAGGAATAATAAATCTTCTGGACTACTCCACCCCAGACAAAGCTACCAAATCTGTCCACACTAACATCTGCTGAGAGAAAAACAAGAATAAAATAATAAGTGCTTTCTGCAGTAAGGAAAAAGTGTGATTTTTTTTCCTTCATCAATTCATAGAGAAGAGAGGAAAAACGATGGTTTTCTTTCCCTATCAATTCAATGAGAAGAGAGGAAAAAGGTATCATTGTGCATATCCCACTAGTCTAGCTGTAAAGGTGTAATGTGGGGGATGAAAGGTGTGAATAATCTTATTCATGCCACGTTACACCCACCATCACTGGTCCTATAAGAGACCAATACCCCTCAAAATAAGATAACAAATCAAAAAGGGTAAAAATCAGCCTTGCTGTCATTTTCTCTTGTCCTTCTCTTAAAAACAGGTTCTCTTTTCTTTCCTTACACGATTTCCTATCTTACCATTCATATTCTTTATTTCACATAATATCGCCCTTTTCCCTTATTGTTAGGTGTTGCCATAACAACCATTGTCACTATTTTCAGTTCAATGCTTCCTTTTCTACATCAAAAACCTGAGGGTATTTTTTTCTGTAACTGAGCCAGAAGCATCAGAATCAATACTCCTCAACGACCCTAATGTTTCTCACCTAAAGAACCATTCTACTCAACTTTTCTTTTCTTTTTCAACTTTTTCAAACCTTTTATAATCAACAGGGCGCTTTAATGCGCCTTCGTTCTTTCGGTCATGAAGTAATTCAAGTATCACACCAATGCAGCACCCATGCATCATGACCACAGTGTGGGGCTGATACACTCCCAAAGGCCCAGCATGATGCACAGATGAACTTACCAAGCACTGATACATCAGTGCATTGAATAACAGCAACACTGCAACAGTGAGTCTTATATAAATAGATTCATATATATCACCTTTAGATTTTGATAATACTCCATTCCCTGCACGTGTACAAGACTCTTGTCCTACTGGTGAAAATTCGGGACCCCACGGTTTGTTTTAGCTAATATGGTAAAATAAAGTGTAATGCAGACTCAAAAGGAGTAAAAATCTAAAAGGTAAAAACTGACCTAATGTTTACCCGACTGTGAACCATGGCACCAGGTGTCTGTTGTCTCCATTTGCCGCCAGGGGGTGGTCGCAGGGGGCGATAATTGGTGAATTTTAGGAAATAATTGCTGTGTTCTTACTGGGTGGTAACCCTGGTAACGCACGCTGCTGGCCCCAGACTGCAGCCAGACCCAGCCACTGCATCTTTAATGTCATTAATTTAACCCTTTTAATGTGGTATAGTGCATAAATGCATCATGGTCATGTGTCATGATACATGGGTTCATGGCTCCATGTATCATGCAGGCCCTCTGAGAATTGAAAAAACTCCTTAAAGCTTGTTGATGCCTAAATGAAGGTTCATGGTCCTTTGTCACCATAATGATCCTATAGAGTGCTTGGTCCGAATGCAGTGCTTAAGGGTGGACTTCCAAGTCTACTCTCAAGCACTGTGAGGGTAGACTTCCAAGTCTACTCTCAAGCACTGTGAGGGTAGACTTCCAAGTCTACTATCAAGCACTGTGAGGGTAGACTTCCAAGTCTACTCTCAAGCACTGTGAGGCCAAGTCTACTCTCAAGCACTGTGAGAGTAGACTTCCAAGTCTACCCTCAAGCACTGTGAGGCCAAGTCTACTCTCAAGCACTGTGAGGGTAGACTTCCAAGTCTACTCTCAAGCACTGTGAGGCCAAGACTACCCTCAAGCACTGTGAGGCCAAGTCTACTCTCAAGCACTGTGAGGGTAGACTTCCAAGTCTACTCTCAAGCACTGTGAGGCCAAGTCTATTCTCAAGCACTGTGAGGCCAAGTCTATTATCAAGCACTGTGAGGCCAAGTCTATTCTCAAGCACTGTGAGAGTAGACTTCCAAGTCTACCCTCAAGCACTGTGAGGCCAAGTCTATTCTCATGCACTGTGAGGCCAAGTCTATTCTCAAGCACTGTGAGGCCAAGTCTACTCTCAAGCACTGGGAGGCCAAGTCTACCCTCAAGCACTGGGAGGCCAAGTCTACCCTCAAGCACTGGGAGGCCAAGTCTACCCTCAAGCACTGTGAGAGTAGACTTCCAAGTCTACTCTCAAGCACTGTGGGAGTAGACTTCCAAGTCTACTCTCAAGCACTGTGAGGGTAGACTTCCAGTTCTACTCCCAAGCACTGTGAGAGTAGACTTGGAAGCCTACTCTCAAGAACTGTGAGGGTAGACTTCCAAGTCTACTCTCAAGCACTGCATTGGTGCATCATGCTGTCTAATAGGGTCAGCATGATGCATGAATGCAGCAAGCATGATGCATAAATGCAGTCCCGACTTGTCATGGCTACATATATGTGTTACTGCATTGTGCCGTTAAGTGAGACCAGTCCATTTAACTGCTATTTGTCCCTCAAAGCGCTATCCTGATCACTTTTTCACTCAACCATCATCAAATATCTTTATTATTCTGCCTTTCATCTGAGAACAAAACAACTAATTACTGAAAGGGAAGAAGCCCTTCTAATCGGTCCGCTTCAACGGAGCTTGTTTTTACTTTTCGGCTTGGGGTTTCCTGTTTCTTTCAACTGTTGAAAACCAGTGTGTGTCCTTTTGATTATTTTACTGAATGATCAGGAATTGATTATTTCCTTTTCTACTGCGTCTAGCAAATTCTTAAAGCTTTCAGGGAGCGGACCGCTCCATATTTATATTAGGCTACTTGTATAGATCCAGTCTCCTGATACTTGAAATGTGGACTGCTTCATTGGTGGAACAGTGATCAATTTTAAGGGTCATTGTTATCTAGTTTCATACTTGTTGTGGAGTCCTCATTATAATGTACAATAGAGATATTTCTAAGCTGAAAGATGGGGATATTTGGATAGCGTATATGCCATGGTAGGTTATTTTGCCAAAAACCCTTGTTTTATAACCCGTTTGTTATATTGTGACACAACATTGATCTGCCGTAGTACTCACTAAAGCTGGAGTTACCATGGTAAATTCATCTAATATCGTTCACTCACCTAGAGAATACAATATGAGGTTAAATTAGTACAAACAAATTACATCAACTTAGAAATACAGGGTTAATCTTTAGACAAATAAAAAGTTGATATAGGCATAGCAAGTGTCCTCTTGCATATGCTGGTTCCCTGCAGGTATTTGAGGGCATATGATACCCACAGGCCATGTCTGATGCATTTTCCCCAGATCCTGGGGAAAAGTACTCTTGAACTCCACTAGATGGGAGTATTTATTAGGAGAGACAGGTTGACCATTGGGGTGCTAGGGTGACCTCTTGTGAGTAAGGGTTAAAACAGGGGATGATTGACTGGTAACTTCTTAGACATGGACTGCCTGTATAGTGTCCCCATCGTAGAGGTAGGCCGCCAACCTCTTACATATCCTGCAAATCTGGGGCAATAATTCAAGGTACTCATTATTTGCAAAAGCAGAGAGAGTAGAGTAAGTCCCTCTCGATTCTATGATACAAGTAAAATATATAAATCAACTTTTATTAGCATATCTTTATTTGAATATTGCATGGTGAAATCTAGCGATGCTTAGAGGAACCTTCATAGTACCGACTGTGGCGTCAAACATTTTGATTAATATTTATTGGCCACATTGCAAGGGAAAATCTAGAAATGCTTGGGGGTATCTTTACAGTGGTGACTGTGGCGTCATACATATATATTTCAGTCCACTCCTATTTCTATTTCAGCAAACGACATTTGGTTGAGCAGACGACATTTGGAGACGGACACTCTAAATCCGCGCGTCAGTTACCTCCATTTCTCACGGTGTCACGTGATAGACGAGACTTGCGGCCGAGTACCCAGGGGGCAACGCGGTAAAAGCCCGGCTGTCACATCCGCTTATCGCCAGCCACGAGACATGACGAGGTATCGCGAGACCTGACATTTTCGCGCAGGATCTCCTGTGGGGACGAGAAGTCGCCTCACGGAATCTGAAGCAGTTGGCTTTGGGACCTTTAGCTAAAGCAGGAAAAGCTCCGAATTTAACCCTTTATTTCACATTTATGCTGAAGGCTTGATGTCCTTTTACCCTCAGGAGTCTGAAATCCAGTTGTTCCTTCCTCACGGTGACCCCATGGGGTTGCTACACTCCCGATCAGTGCTGCGAGCAGACTCAACAGTATCGGTGCATCACTGGAGCAGAACACCTGGAGGTTACAGCAGAGAGCCTACAACCACTAAACGGGTATCATGTGGTTCTAAGAGGGAAAGGTTGTGTGAATTTAACATCAGTTTTTATCCCCTGCATGTCTCGGACATTACAGTAAAGGAAACCTCCAACCCTCAGACTCAACCTAGAGTACTAACCCATTAAGTGGTGCATACTGGTATGTTCTTTATTGCACTATTTCATATTGTTGGCAGGGTCCACATGAATGCAAGCCTGGTGAATTACTCCCCATTCTCGGTGTAGGCTCGGTATGATACATTAATGCAGCAATTACTCGTGCATCATGATGATGGATGAGCAAGAAGCATTGTAGCATCATGACGTCTTGTGTTTTCCTTAACCCTTTGCGGGCTGCAACCAGGCTTTGCCAACATGATATACCAATGAAGTGCTGGTGAGCAGACTCGCCATCACTTCATTGGTGCATCATGACGACCATTGGGCATGATGCACTCCTGCAGCAGCAGCCCCTAAAGGGTTAAAGATCAAGGTAGAAGATGGAGTAGGGGGGGGAGGGAGAGGGAGGAGGGAGAGGGAGGAATATCAAAAACAACAAACTTGCCATTTTCTCTTAGGAAAGCTTCCTGCAAGATTTTGCCTGCACGCAAAGTCCGCCATCCACTACGGGTAACCTGTCAACCCTGCAACCTGCACGACCTTACCAACTGAGTAACCCTTTAAAGGCCGCTGATGCAGGAGTGCATCATGCCCATTGGTCATCATGATGCACCAATGAAGTGCTGGCGAGACTACCGATCAGTACTTCTGATGCAGCACTCTCCGGAAGTGCATCAACTTCCTATGGTCGGCATGATGCATGAATGTAGCTCTGGCGAGTTACTCATGATGCATCTAAGCTTTTTGGAACCCTTAACCCTTTAAGGGCCGCTGGTGCATTAATGCATCATGCCCATTGGTCGTCATGATACATGAATGCAGCCCTGGCGAGTAACTCGCATTCATGGCTCATGCTGATCCTACGGGGTCAATTGATATACTCGATCCTGGAGGGTCGTCATGATGCTCCAATGAAGTGCTGGCTAGACTGCTCGCCAGCACTTCATTGGTGCATCATGATGATCAATGGGCATGATGCATTAATGCATCATCAGCCCTTAAAGGGTTAAAGGCTTAACTCTTCAGGGACAGCATGATACCATGTTCCTTGGTCTTCATGATGCACCAAGGCAGTGCTGGGGGGTGTAGGTATCATAAGTACCACATTGGATGTGATACAAAGGGTCTTGATGATGCACCAAGGCAGTGCTGGGGGGGGTGTAGGTATCATAAGTACCACATTGGATGTGACACAAAGCGTCTTGATGATGCACCAATGCAGTGCTGAGGGGTGTAGGTATCATAACTACCACATTGGATGTGACACAAAGAGTCTTCATGATGCACCAATGCAGTGCTGGGGGGGGTGTAGGTATCATAAGTACCACATTGGATGTGACACAAAGCGTCTTGATGATGCACCAATGCAGTGCTGGGGGTGTAGGTATCATAACTACCACATTGGATGTGACACAAAGGGTCTTCATGATGCACCAATGCAGTGCTGGGGGTGTAGGTATCATAACTACCACATTGGATGTGACACAAAGGGTCTTCATGATGCACCAATGCAGTGCTGGGGGTGTAGGTATCATAACTACCACATTGGATGTGACACAAAGGGTCTTCATGATGCACCAATGCAGCGCTGGGGGGGGGTGTAGGTATCATAAGTACCACATTGGATGTGACACAAAGGGTCTTGATGATGCACCAAGGCAGCGCTGGGGGGGGGGGGTGTGTAGGTATCATAAGTACCACATTGGATGTGACACAAAGGGTCTTGATGATGCACCAAGGCAGCGCTGGTTGGGGTGTGTAGGTATCATAAGTACCACATTGGATGTGACACAAAGGGTCTTCATGATGCACCAAGGCAGCGCTGGGGGTGTGTAGGTATCATAACTACCACATTGGATGTGACACAAAGGGTCTTCATGATGCACCAAGGCAGTGCTGGGGGGGGTGTAGGTATCATAAGTACCACATTGGATGTGACACAAAGGGTCTTCATGATGCACCAAGGCAGCGCTGGAGGGGGGTGTGTAGGTATCATAAGTACCACATTGGATGTGACACAAAGGGTCTTCATGATGCACCAAGGCAGCGCTGGGGGGGTGTAGGTATCATAACTACCACATTGGATGTGACACAAAGGGTCTTCATGATGCACCAAGGCAGTGCTGGGGGGGGTGTAGGTATCATAAGTACCACATTGGATGTGACACAAAGGGTCTTCATGATGCACCAAGGCAGCGCTGGAGGGGGGTGTGTAGGTATCATAAGTACCACATTGGATGTGACACAAAGGGTCTTCATGATGCACCAAGGCAGCGCTGGGGGGTGTAGGTATCATAAGTACCACATTGGATGTGACACAAAGGGTCTTGATGATGCACCAATGCAGTGCTGGGGGGGGTGTAGGTATCATAAGTACCACATTGGATGTGACACAAAGGGTCTTCATGATGCACCAAGGCAGCGCTGGAGGGGGGTGTGTAGGTATCATAAGTACCACATTGGATGTGACACAAAGGGTCTTCATGATGCACCAAGGCAGCGCTGGGGGGGGTGTAGGTATCATAAGTACCACATTGGATGTGACACAAAGGGTCTTCATGATGCACCAATGCAGTGCTGGGGGGTGTGTAGGTATCATAAGTACCACATTGGATGTGACACAAAGGGTCTTCATGATGCACCAATGCAGTGCTGGGGGGTGTGTAGGTATCATAAGTACCACATTGGATGTGACACAAAGAGTCTTGATGATGCACCAAGGCAGTGCTGGGTGTGTAGGTATCATAAGTACCACATTGGATGTGACACAAAGGGTCTTCATGATGCACCAATGCAGTGCTGGGGGGTGTAGGTATCATAAGTACCACATTGGATGTGACACAAAGGGTCTTGATGATGCACCAATGCAGTGCTGGGGGGGGTGTAGGTATCATAAGTACCACATTGGATGTGACACAAAGGGTCTTGATGATGCACCAATGCAGTGCTGGGGGGTGTAGGTATCATAAGTACCACATTGGATGTGACACAAAGGGTCTTCATGATGCACCAAGGCAGTGCTGGGGGGGGTGTAGGTATCATAAGTACCACATTGGATGTGACACAAAGGGTCTTCATGATGCACCAAGGCAGCGCTGGGGGGGGTGTAGGTATCATAAGTACCACATTGGATGTGACACAAAGGGTCTTCATGATGCACCAAGGCAGCGCTGGGGGGGGTGTAGGTATCATAAGTACCACATTGGATGTGACACAAAGGGTCTTCATGATGCACCAAGGCAGCGCTGGGGGGGGGGGTGTAGGTATCATAACTACCACATTGGATGTGACACAAAGGGTCTTGATGATGCACCAATGCAGCGCTGAGGAGGATAATCACCAGCTCTGCATTGGAGGCATCATGTGGCCTTTAATTCTCAAGGGCCACTTGCAGGAGTGCCAATAGGTTGGCATGATGCACACATGAAATGCCAACAAGTCTGCTCATTAGCACTTCATTGATGTATCATGCCGACCCTGGAGGAGTGTATCAAACAGTGGGCATGATGCATTGATGCATTATCAATATCCAAAGGGAAAACCTCCTAGGTAGGAGCACATGGGGGCCCACATGGCTCAGTCAGTGCCGATCAATTCACGTCCATGAGTTGTGGGAGTTTTGGCAGGTGGAGACGAAGAAGGACGACCAGCGAAAAGCACGTAAAGTAACTGTCAGCTTGCATGACGCAGTACCACGGAAAGAAAAGCTTTACTTTTACTGCCCTTCAAGGGCAGCTGATGGAGACGTGCATCAGGCCATGTAGTCGTTATGCGCCAATGGAGGTCTGGCTAACCTGCTCGCCAGCACTTCATCGGAGCATCATGACGATCCTCCAGGGGGACATCGACCCAGAAAGGTCAGTATATAGATAGAACTAAACGACTGTGGTGTACGAGGTGGCCGATCCACCCCCGAGGGGTGGATAGGCCACCGAGAACACCAGGGGAGTTTAGTTCTATATTTTATGTTTTTAGAGGGTTTAAATAAGGAAATATTATCAAAATCCGGTACCGTAGTTCCCCGTACGAGCGCCGGTCCGCCATTTTGAATGTTTACATGCACCCAGAACGAGGCTGCAGTGGTGGATCTGCCGCTGTGGTGGATCAACACACGTTACGCCACTGGGGGTGTGGCGATCGGCCGCGCAATACTATCTCTACGGGAAGAAGTTATTCACATAAAATAAAATGCATTAATGCATTTAAATAACTGCCCTTAAAGGTATAAACGACTGTCAGCTTGCATGACGCAGGACGGACGGAAAGTAAAACCTTTACTTTTACTCAACTCACAGAACGCAATCTGCCTCCCCAGCTTTAATAGCCTATATGCAAAATAAGACGGTACGTATATATACGGGGTATCAGAAACATCTGATGTTTTTATGGCTATAGAATATGGTATGACGAATTGAAATAAAGTGAGAAAACGAAAATTAAAAACTTATCCTAGTGAATCAATTTCTGGTGAATCTATAGCACAGAAGAGAGAGACGGAGAGAGATAAGAGGTATCGTGGCGTGGAGAGGAGATCGCAGGTACTGCCGCCAGTGCATGACATAGGTCTCTACGGCATATGTAGAACCCCCTCCCCCCTCCCCCCCCAAAAAAAAAAAAAGAAGAAAAAAGAATCCAGCTCACTGAGTGGTCAGTCCAAATCATCAGTTTTCAGAGCAAATGAATTAGCTGCCTATATACCAGTAATTGGCTACTCTAGCCGAGTACAGGAAAACAGGGATATATCCCTGCTGTCCACTGTAGTCATTACCTACTTCAATAAAAACCCAATAAGGAGACAGTGCTGCCCCCTCTAATGGACACATAGCACGACACTGGGTCCCTGCCCCCCTCCCACACTAACTCTGTACTCCCACCGCTAGATGGCAGTGTGACATGCTAATGGTGAGAACTAGCCCTATAAGGACCGCTGATGCGGGAGTGCACCATGCCCATTGGTCGTCATGATGCACCAATGAGCTGTTGGCAACTTTGCTCCTCAGCACTTCATTAGCGTATCACGCAGACTGTATAAGGCCGTATCAAACCTGTCGGCATGATGCTTAAATGTAGCCCATTTGCATTTATGCATCTTGACCAATGGGAATGATGCATTAATGCATTGGCGGCCCTTAAAGAGCTCTAGAGGCACTCACCCACCAGACTGTAGGTTTGTGAGCAGCTCATGGGAGCTGCTCCAGCTTGCAGTACATCTACACCTAATGACCTCCCAGTGAACAGTGGGCCTCTGGACACAGCTAGAACTAGAATCCAGTACTACCTGTAGGTGTTTTTTTTTTGTTTTCTTTGCTCTTCAAACAGGAACTTGATAAATCTGGCCGCTACCTGCAATGGAGTCGGCCAATATCTCATCTGTCAAGATGTCTGTCTTCCTCGTTATATGCAGCTTTCCTGTACAGCACTGCTCAGATTCAGACCTCTTTATATGAGGGGGCACTGCTTTGGGAATTCTGAGTTAAATTCTTAAATAATCCCAAGTATCCAATGACAACCATTGTCAAAGTATGATTGACAGCTGCCTCTCATAGTACTTTGATGTAGTAAAACTGGGTGCAGAATGTCATGGCAATTAAATGAATCGTTCATTTTACAGCTAAGGCATGGATGTTCTACTGTTACCCAGTGGACCGAGACCCTCATGTCTGTTTTCGTATCCTAAGATAGACCTAGCCCATATTTAAAGGTGCTCATGTCTTCTTTTTTTCTGTCCCTTCTGAGTGTATTGTGTCTACAGGCGGAGACACAAGTACAGATTTCCAATTTCCCCCTACCTGTATGTGTCTATATATCCGTATCTAAGGACACATGTCTTCATTGGTGATGCTAATATAGTTCTGTTTTTTGTTGTCACCATGCATATGATCTTAACTACCGAACATTGCAGAGCCATATAGTTACAAAATGAACAATTCATCACCCTATCTGCACCACCAAACGTGGGTAGTGGAGACCACTCACTGTGGGCACATGATGGTATAACATGCAAGCAGCTACTTAGCCTCATGAAGGGTACATAGATAGAACTAAACGACCGTGGTGTACAAGGTGGCCGATCCACCACGAGGGGTGGATCGGCCACCGAGGACACCAGGGGAGTTTAGTTCTATATTTATTTTATGTTTTTAGAGTCTTTAATTAACTGAAAATTAACAAAATTTGTTACCGTAGTGCCCCGTACGAGCGGCGGTCCGCCATTTTGAATGTTTACATGCACCCAGAATGAGGCTGCAGTGGTGGATCGGCCGCTGTGGTGGATCGGCACACGTTACGCCACTGGGGGTGTGCGAATCGACCCTGCAATGCTATCTCTATGGGAAGAAGTTATTCACATAAAATAAAAATAGTGGATACAGCTAGTGTTAGGTCATTAACCCTTCAAGGTACGTGTCAATTTTCCCCATTAAACACTGAGGAGTTACTTCCAACATGGCTGCACTTAAAATCTCATAAAGCAGCACTATAACACTCGCGGGTTACTTGACACAGATCCAATCACTTAGAACATCTCATGAAAGTAAGGCCTGTAAATAGCATACATGTCTTGTATAAGCCGCATCTGTGTTTAAGCTGCACCTTGGGTTTGGGAGAAAGCTACACTGAAAACATGGACGTCATCCTGACAACCTGAGTCATCAGGATGACAATACTGACAGTACAGAGTTGTCATATTGACGACTCAGGTCGCCAGGATGAAGACCTAAAGTCATCATTTTGACTACCTAAAGTTGTAGTTTTAGGTATCGTCAACTTGAGGACCTAAAGTAGTCACCGCTGACTAGTTTTGGATCTTCCATGTTTTCAGTGTACTAGCTGCAGCCGAGGCTTGAACATATTTGGCTGAAAACCTACTTGTATTAAATTTACCAGTTATATTAACGCAGAGAGCACAGCGTATGAAGATATTGCTGGTTTAATAGTCCTGTTCTGAATTGGTGAAGCCCACATATAAGCCACACCCTGAGTTCAGAAACCTGGTAGTTTGTAATCACCCATGGCTAATACACGGCGTTTATGGTACATTTTACCTCTATAAGCTCTGCCATAGCCTGCCTCTAGAGCTACTCAGCTCAAACGAGCTACTCATGTCGTCTGCAGGTACTGCAACACTCCCTCTCATTTCTAATGTGCTATGCTCCAGCTTTTTATGACCATATAATATTCTCTCACCCAGCATCTCTCTCAGCATGCACCCTAGAGACAAATTACCAACTACCACCCAATGTACTCTGTTGTAACTATCAGTGAACAACTCTCAGTAGTTTGGACAAACTTTGACTTGAAATACCGATTTGGAGAAGGGTCCGCCACTTTTACCAGACTAGTCTTACACATATAGTTTGAAGCAAAAGGAACTTCCATGTAGGATTGAATCAAGCAACTAGCAATTTAGATAAAATGCTGGACTGAATCTTTTTTTTCTATCAATAAATGTTTGGGCCAACATACTATGAGCTTAATTAATAAATCAAAATTTTGAAATCATCGTAATGTTCTAAATTCCAAATGGAAAATACAGTCAGGGATACAAGTCAAAAGTCCCAAAAGGTTTGGAAAGGATGGCACCTGTGAACGCCAAAGACTATTGAAGAATAAGCGATGTTGTACAACTCATGAGCCTCTACCAGCTACAGTCTTAGTACTGGGAGTTCTTCTTGGTGTTGGGCCAAAGTAGGTGATGAGTGAATACTCCTAAATATGACAGGTCTATGTACATGTGAACATAGGGTGTAGGTTTAGGTGCTTGTATCCATGTGTTTGAGTAAGGATAAATTAGGTTTACAGACAGTGAAGGCAGCTGACTGCCACAACCCTGCCTCATACCCTATACATTAACCCTTTAAGTACCATGCAGATGGCTCTTTAACCCTTTAAATACCGCTTATCCATTTATGCATCAAGTCCATTGGTTGTCATGATGCACCAATACAATGCTGGCAGGCCTTGATGCACTGGTTTTGCAATGTGGTCGAGATACTTGCCAAGTCCAATTCAGACAAAAAGATCCTGAAGCTCTGAGCTCAAGCAGAGGCCATGAAATCAGACAACTTTGAGACAAAGATTTCACCAATATTTTCACAGAGATTCCTCATAATGAGGCACTTTATCGCACTGTTTTCTGGGGCGTCATGGTAGAAGCTACAGCTTCTAATTCAGTCCATCACAAATATGATGATTTACAATACAGTTTTCAGGAATACATGATGAGTCAATAGTTAGGGAGTGGTCATTATTTATCATCAGGGGGGTGGTGGGTTTGAGGGGGGGTGTACAAATTTTCAGACCCCTCCCGAGGCAGGGGCTAAAAATATTTTGACCCCTCTTGAGGGGGGGCTAAAAGAATTCACCCTCCTTTAAGCAAAAAAGCCCGCGCGCTACTGTAGTTCAAAGAGGGGCGCGAAAACTAAAAAATTTTGACTGCCATCGAGGGGGGGGGCGTAAAATTTTTCCACGCGTCCGCACGAAAAAACCCACCACCCCCCCTGTTGATAAATAATGACCACTCCCTTATTTCTCAGAGTACCCTTCCTGCACCTTTTATCCGAGAACACCTGGTATCTACCTGCCCTATACCCCCTGCATACCCTTACATAAAGACCATCTGGAGGTAATCTACCTCCAGCCCCTCCCAACCTATCCACTCACCTTTCTACCCATCTCAATGCCCCAATAACAGACTCCAGCTCCTCCCCCCTCATGCACTAGCCTTTCTCACTCACTCAATGCCCCAGTAAGTACTTCCTCCCCCATGAGAGAAGACCCACCTCTATACAGCTACTCATACCTGGTCATTTAGACCTGCTAAAGTCTTATCCTGAAAGAGAATGTTGTTTTAATTAACTTTATAGATAAAGTTTGTCACTCGCTCAATACAAGTGGTAAAGGACCCTGGTTTATAGAGCTTCTTATATGTGTTCACTTAGTCTAAGTTAGACGTGCTGAGGTCTTATTGTGTAAAACAAATTTGTTTTAAATTGATATGGGAAATTAAAGTTCCCACCAATTCACTCACTAGTAACTGACTTCTGCCTTTTCCCTTTGGAGAAGGCCGTCCTTTCAAGAACTGCTCATATCCGCTCATATAGAACTGCTTAGGTCTCATTATGTCAGAATTCTCTTCTTATTTACCGATATGATAGATAACATGTAGCGGGTAGGGGTGAGGTGGGTGGGGTGGTGAGATGACAGAAGTCAACCTCTCCTGTTCATACCAGTATATACGTACCAGGTGAGAGCTGCTCAGCGTTAAAGGGCTATAGAGTGAGCAACTCATGACCTCCACAAAACGGGGGATTTCACAGGTGAGGCTAGGTATGTTTAGGAATGGTTATGGATGGAGCTGGAGTGGGAGAGAGACAGCTTTAGGTAGAGCGGCTGTGGAAGAAACATGGGGAGGTTGGTAAGTTTACAAACTTCAGGGATGACAGTGAGGTCTAGAAAAAAAAAACTGAACTTTGTGGAGGTTTTGTGGGCATCACCACATGTCGCAAGCCCCCCAAAACCTCAAACCCCAAACCTCCGTCTAGGGGGATTTGGGGGCATGCCCCCCAAGATCATTTTGGAATTATAGACAGGAATTGGTGTGTTTTAGATCACCTTGATACACAGGGATGACAGTTTTCATGCTATTCTATTAATCAACTCAAAATATCAACATTCTAAGTTATGATTGGCAGATACATATATACCGGTGTGTATATGTTATTCCTAAGGCTTAAAAAGAAGAACTACCGGCCATCATATTAAAACATTGTGCTTGTAATTCGCTTGAAGCACTAATTGTGCCTACATGGGGTCCGTTTAAATGATTTAAGCACTATTCAGTCCTTACAGGGAAGTCAAGCTATGAGTAGAACTACGATGGAGTGGAGGCTGTGCACCCATACCGCCAGGTCACGGCTGAGTAATACCTTCAAATTGCCTTTTATGCGTTGTTTTTTTTTCAGACTCAATTTCTGGCAAGCTGCTCTCTCTAGTAATGGATTACCAACCACAATTCTCTTGGATACCTATAACGATGACGTCATGGTTACCTAGCGCTATGCATTGTGGGATACCTATAATGATGACGTCATTGTGCATTGCATTGTGGGAACATGCTTTGTGGCTTCTGAACACGTTTCAGCGATCACGTTACGTAATGGGGTCTGGGGAAGGCGTGTGCACGAGCAATTAAAAATCCAATGAATTCCAAATCATAAATTCATCGCCTTGCATGAGTGTGTGGCCTAGAACCCCCTTTTGTTTTCTATTTTCATTTTTCAAAAGTTCTTGACGGTAATGATTATGACAATATTTGAGCTCAAAAGCTCATGGCTGGAAACTGAACACTAGGAACATACATGAATAATTTAAAATTTGCATAATCATTTCTCCTGATTCCATCAAAACCATCAAATATTTGCAGTTTCTCTCATTAAATGGAAAAAGGTCAATTTTAGAGAGGGAAAAAAGACAACTATGCACAAATAAGCGTTGCTGTGCAGCCATCCCAATGCAGAAGACAAAAAATAAATTGATAAAACAAAAATTTTAGAAAGAAGAAAAATGTGGCAAGGACCAGCCACATTTTTTTGAGCTCGAGGGGAGTGGTAATTATTTATCAAGGGGGGAAGTAGTTTTTCGTGCAGACTCGCAAAGTTTTTTATGCCCCCCTCAATGGCAGTCAAATTTTTTTTGCGCCTATCCCAAGCTGGAGCCGTGAAGAATTTTCGTGCCCCTCTTAGATAGTGGCACGCAACCTTTTTTGCTCAAAAGAGGGTAATTTTTTTGTGCCCCCCCAAGAGGGGACAAATATTTTACAACCTCCCCCCTCAGGAGGGCTCGGAATTTGTTATGCCCCCCTCAAACCCCCCTTACTCCCCCCCCCCCGTTGATAAAAAGTGACCACTCCCGAGGTCATGTGTGTGTGTGTTTGGGGGGGTGTGGCTGGGTCTTGATTAAAGATAGATACCGACTATGTCACATTGAATGACGTTTAGGGAGGGGTGGTAAGACCCCCCTCCCCCACTCTTACCATACCACTTTTGTAGCTCTATCTACTCTCGTTCCCTTCCCGTAGTGAAGCCATAGCAATCACAGACAATGCTCGTCTAGGGGCCATCCACCGGGCCATCCACAATGCGCAAATGACGTAATGTTGGTGCATGCAAGGCGAGGCGGAGGGGAGGTCTGGCCTAGGCTGAGGAACTCTGCATTTCTTACTCATGTAAGCATTGCAAAATTGGCAAAAAACATGACGAGGGGAGGGGGGGGGATCAAAGATGGTCAAATTTTGCATGACATCATTTATGGATGGCCCCCTACCCCCCCCCCAACTGTCATAGTCATCGAGCGGGAAAGAAATCAGCATCTACCTATCTTTGTTGACGGCCCCTTAGTGACATCACCATAGCTACAGGAGGGTGGCAACGTACCAGGCTCGAGCCCTGTGGCTAGACCTATGCCTGATTGCCGAGTAGAAAAGCTACACTGGGGCACATAATCGGTAAGCCTACACATTTCAGCCATTATACAACCCTAATCCCTTAATAATTAAGTGGGTAATTTTCCACTGCCATAATATTGTACCAAAGAATAGAAAGAGACCTTTATGTTCCTTGATTCACGCTATCCCCTATCCCCTACTCCTGCTGAGGAAGCGCGGTGGCTGCTTCAGTCTATAGTCTATGCGCACGTGAGAGGCCTACATTACCTTGGATATTTGCTATGTTACGTAGTCATGGTTAGATACCTTCCACTTCGCGGCCCTTGTGTGACGTTTTGTATGGCATCACATGGCGATCATGACGTCACTCACGTACCGTAATGAAAACCGAAATCATAATAGGAGTTGCAACTCCTAAAAAATAAACTGCATGCGTCTCCTCCTGACTGACTTCCGTCAGATGACGTGGATAATGACGTCATTAATTATGTAAATGAGGGTGGTGGTGTCAGTGGCGTGAAGTCACGTGATCAATGCTTGTTGTATTATTGATTATAGAGAGGCAGGGTGGGTTTAATTTGGTCTTCTCTTCTCGTCACGGTGAATGATTCCATTGTACCTTGCACTTTTGGTGCTGTGTGATGCAGTAATGCATCATGCCCATTGGTCGTCATGATGCATCAATGCATCAATGCATCATGCCCACTGTTCGTCATGATGCATCAATGCAGCTCGGCTGAGTAACTCTGCAGGGCTGCTGCACTCAAACACCATGATGACCCAATATATGAATATATGAATATAATTGATACACGCGTTGAAATATTGCCCTTGCTGGCAACACGAAAACGCGCGGGACCGAGGCCATTGCTGTCAAAATCGCTGCCAGCCTGCAGAAATGACCAGACCCGGGACCGAATGTCTCGCTGTTATCTTGCGGCTACTTGAGGAATCCTGTCCTGCCAAAATTAGTTCGGGCCTGCAGAACAATAGGATCTGCAGGACCTAATGACCTGTGAAGGGCGGGGGGGGGGGGGCTTTTGATATAGACAGCTGCCAGTCCAATGGTATTTGAGATATTATGATGCACGCACCATGCTGTCCTGACAGGGTTTCCTACCCCCTATAGGAACAGCCCGACCCACACGGCCTCCAGGGGGCCTTATTCACTGGAGGAGGGAAGCTGGAGTAGAAGCAGAAAAAAACTCTGGAGATGAAACGACTGTGGAAGGTAGCTTTGTTAAAATATTCAGTCTATATAAACTTGTTGGAACCCCAGGGGGCGCCACACAGCGCCACACAGCGGCGAGCTCCATGCTCAGAAAATGGGCAGGATGGTGGTTTTTGAGTTTGGCTTTGTTGAGTTTGGAAGCAGTTGGGGAGTTGGGGACTGTTTGGCAGTAAAGTAGTTGAAGGTTTGGGGTTTGTTGGGTGGGTGGGTATTGTTGGGTGGCTGTTGATATTCAAACCATTGTGTGTGCTAGGGCATAGATTACACAGGCTTCATTTTATACTATTAATGTATTATTATAAGATATTTATTATTATATATTTCTATAATAGTTCCAGTGTATAGATCTTTGGGTAGGTCCACAAAATGGAGGTTTGAGATGCCATTCAGTCAGTAGCTAAGACTGATAGATTTTCCTCAACGCATGTATTTTTGGTTGATATCAACCAAAATGCACTGAAGAAAATATCCCATGACAGTTCCACAGAAAATACAGTAGGCTATTTTGTTGTCATGCTGGGTTAAAAGGTCTATAACAGAGACACAACCCCCGGGGAACCTTTCTCTATACGAGCCCCATATGGCGTGTAGGTCTTGTTTTCCTTTTCTATCCATTCCTCTGCTACTTTATTTTACTTTTCCTTTCTAAATATGCACAATGTAGCAGAAGATGCTTTAAAATGGTGCTCAGACCATGCTCCTAGCTGTGCGCGGCCAATATGAGCATTTTAATGGAACTTGATAGCAAAAGGCACTCAGTCTCAGATGGTCAGCTACATACTTTGTTTTGTTTGTTTGTTTCTTGTTGTTGATGTTGTTGTTGTTACTGTTGTTGTTGCTTTTCATTTATAGCCAATCAGAATCATGAGAGGCATATGAAACTTGACACATTTTTGATTGACCTTTGCTTTTAGAGCCTCATCATTTAACACTTTTAAGAGGGAATTGTGTGTTTTTTGTGCCTTTATAATTTTACATGTCCGGCGTATATTATATCAACCCCGGAGGGTCGGCATGATGTTCCAATGAAGTGCTGGTGAGCAGTCTTACCAGCACTTCATAGGTGCATCATGACGACCAATGGGCATGATGCACTCCTGCATCAGCGGTCCTTAAAGGGTGAATACCGCTATGCAGCTGTCAGCCCAGCAGGGGTGCGGACATTCTATAACCGCACACAAGTATAAACCATTTTTATCAACGTGTTCACTCTTTTTTCTCTCGCCACATCAGCGACCATTGGCGGCAGACTCCAATTTAAATCGGACTACAAGTCAGACGTGGAGAGGGAGAGGAACCGACAGAATGGGGTAAAAGCTATCATCTGGGGCCGACTGAAAGGCCAGTAGGAGCGGCAACCCGATACCACGGCAGGCAGCAAGACCTGGATGGGTTCGTGCACCTGCGCACTCCGATATAGCACCCATTTACCATTTAAAATATCTCATCTCCACTTTTTTTCTGTTTCTCTGCTTTGTTTTCTTCCTATGCTTTGTCGGCTCTCTTCTTGCTTTCTTCCTATGCTTTATCGGCTCTCTTCTTTGGTAGCACATATGAGAGAACGGGCACTGGAAAGCATCGAGACTGGAAACTAAGTACATGTAGCCTGAGTTCTCATTAAGTCCTTGGGTTGTGGGAAAAGTATATGGTTGGGGCTTTGTAACGCCTTACTTGTACTTGTATACATTCTGTTATGTAAGCTAGGTGCTACATTTGGAAAATGTAGGCCTACCTCGCATACAATTAAGTAAGAATGAGGGTCTATTACGAGTACAGTTTCCCAGTTTCCCTTTGATCCTTCTCACATTTGTTCCTTCCTATTTTGGTCTCATATCTTTTTTCTTCTCCTTCTTATCAACCATTCCACCATTGTTTTTAAAATGAGATCCTGCCCAAAGTCCTTACAAAGCCCTTCCTATTGTCCTATTCTCTCCTTGTCATGTTAAAAGCTAAAGACAAAGGGGTGTCCGCCCACAGCCTCCGTGTTTAGAAAGCTGCCCTTCAATGCACCACGACATGATGCATGAATGTAGCCCCGGCGAGTAACTCACCAGGGCTACATTCATGCATCATGCCGACCCTACAGGATTGATACACTCCCCTGGAGGGTCGGCATGATGCACCAATGAGGTGCTGGCAAGCAGTCTTGCCAGCACTTCATTGGTGCATCATGACGACCAATGGGCATGATGCACTCCTGCATCAGCGGCCCTTAAATGTTTAAAAACGTAAGACAAAGGGGTCCAACCACAGGCCGCCTGTAGACACAATGAGATGGGGCGGGGTTGTGGTGAGGAGAGGGTGTGAGGGGAGGGAGAAAACACACCTCAGATAACCACACCCTTTGTTTTAACCCTTTAAATGTCAACAGTTCATTGATGCATCATAGTTTTCATGATGCAAGTATGCAGTTCCATTCACAGATGACCAGATATCATTTATCTTATAATAGCAGCAGAGTCCTTCATACCCATTGGTCACCATGATGTAAGAAGGCAAACTTGGCTTGATATTCACCAGTGATGCATTCATGCATCATGCCTGATTGACATGTATATATGTACCCCAGAATGCTCATCATAATGCATGAATGCAGTCCTGGGGAGTAGACACAAAAAGGCTGGGTCCTTGCAATATGTCAATCAATGAGCCAATCTGGCCCCAGCTCGACTACTAGTGTGAGTCGTCTCTGGCAACCAGTGTTTCTGGGTAAAAGTAGTTCTGGGCGCTGGTTGCTAAAGTGGTAAAATGTAGGCAGGTATAGTGCATAGTAATATTTCCCAGAATATGGGGACCCAGAATCCCCAAACACGAGAGAGGGAGTTCCATGCACATAATGTATTCATTATAGACATCAGCGGCCTTAAAAGGGTTAAGGATTATTTGTATGCAATCCACGCAGTGCAAGGCCATCCACATCAACAATGATAATAACACATGCTGAGCAATGATCTACTGCATGCAGTGGGTGGCGTGATTGTGGTGGTGGTGTGTGTGGGGGGGGGCGGGGTTCTTCTGTGGGTAATCGGTCAGAAAAACAATAGCCATCTACAACAGGAGCTCCTGCATGGGCAGGAACGATTAATTCTTTTCTCCAAAGCTGATATCTTTATATTGACAACTGGTCATTTTTCAAATGTAAAAATGAGACCTCTAAAAATTACAACAGCGCCCTGAATATAAGGCGCACTCCAAGTATAAAGAACTGAACACCAAGACCGTGTGAGATGGCTACAACTTTTTTTAAATTGAACAATTTTGGTTTTACTTTTGAAATATCCAAAAACCAAACCGAAATACATGTATGTATAACTATATGCACTTATTTCTTGGCACATATAGATGAATGAAATTCAAGAATCATCAAGAACGATGTCCGGTAGTTGGTGCAGAGGTCTATAGCACCACTTTGTAAACAGATGTTTGTGGATGACAATACGGATAGCGTAAGTGTCCGGTACTTGCTGATGGGGTCTGTAGCAGCACTTTAAAATTTGTAACCAGCTGTTTTTTGGATGACAATAGAGATAATGTACCCCAGCAGGGGAGATGCAGACAGTAACAATCATTGTAACTCTAAATTTATCACCAAACCCCCAGCCCCTTAACCATCCCTTTCCCCCCAAACCTTTGCTTCTCTTATCCCTTTAAGGATCGCTAATGCATTAGTGCATCATGGCCATTGGTTGTCATGATGCACAAATGAAGTGACTGTTCACCAGCACTTCATCGGTGCATCATGCTGACCCACCTGGGACAGTATAAACCCACAGGGTTGGAACTAAATATGAATGCAGCAATAGTGAGCGAATTGTCAGGGCTGCATTCATGCATCATGACGACCAATGGGCATGATGCTCTTATTACATCAGCGATCCTTGAAGGGTTAAAGTACTTAACAAACCCTCCCATCCCTTATCACTTCTAGACATGACACCTATAACAATACCCCACCCCTCCCGGCTCCATCTCCTACAAAGCTACTCACTGACGACACATTACATCCACTTTTTCTTTCTAATCCCCGACCCCTGAAACCTTCTCGCCCTTTAAAGGCTGTCAATGCATCAGCGCACCATGGCCATTGGTTGATATTATGCATTAATATTACTCACCAGGGCAGCATTCATGCATCATGCTGGCCAAACAGGGTTGACACACCCTGAAGGGTCGGCATGATGCACCAATGAAGTGCTGGCTCACCAGCACTTCATTGGTGCATCATGACGACCAATGGGCATGATGCACTAATGCTTTCTTAAAGGACTAAGCATCACTCATGTTTTTGAGGTTGTGTGTGAGGTTTTTAGATGTTCCTCATGCGTGCTGATACAATTATCTATCAGTGCCGTACACGAACGACCAATTATACTACAGAATCGTAACAGTAGTGCTGGGTGGAGAGAGAGAGAGAGAGAGAGAGAGAGAGAGAGAGAGAGAGAGAGGGGGGGGGGTGTTGGGGCGAAATCAGAATTTGCAGTTTTGTGATGGTGTTCATGAACAAAGGAGGAGCGTTACAAACATTAAAGGAGGATACTATTCTATGATAATGCAATGGACACTGACCTTTTTCCCAAACTGACTTGCCGTCCTGTATGAATTCTTGGCTCGTTTTAAAATTACAACTAAGCAGAAGCGTTGCTCCTTTGACGCTCATTCAAGACGTAGTTTATGATGTAAATGTTAGATATTCACCTTGGGTGTTCAAAACTGCTAAAATTGAGGCTTAAACAATTGAACACTTCATATATCCACTACTGCAGTGGAACGTAAGTGGAACAGCTTACATACTTGTATACATGTTGACTTCCAATCTCAGAAACAACTTCTGGCTAGAGATAAATAAGAGTCACTCTCTTATTATAACTTTTCATTAACTGATACTTCTTGTGATTCAATGTTGATGTGGGAGAGGCTCTAAGGGTATGGCGTGAGTGGGGAGACTGTGGACCAGTCTAGACTAAGGAATTCTTAGTCCTTGCCTTTATAGAAACCGTACACACTATACCCCACATTCTACACACCCAGATGGTGGTAGATAGCTATGTGAGCTGTGGGGGCAGCTACAGCACAGCCCTATTTCTATACACTACTATGTACTCCTATGTACTACCCCCCCCCCCAGGGCAGACCTGGGGGTGAGAAGTTAATCATACCTTAGTAATCACATACCTACACCTGCCGAGTTACCCTTTAATGACTGCACAGCACAGGAGTGCATCATGCCCACTGGTCGGCATGATGCACAGATGAAGTGCTGGCAAGACTTCATTGGAGCATCATGCCGACCTTCTTGGAGTGTATCAACCCCTGTAGGATCAGCACGATGCACCAAAGAAGCACTAGTATCTATCTTCATGCATCATGATGACAATGGACATGCAGCCCATAGGGATGCTTTCTAAAGGGTTAAGTCCACTTGTCTATTTAAGTCACATCTGTTTTGTAGTGGATAGGATCAGGGAGTCATTTTACCACTGCAGGATCTTACTACAATAGGGTTAGCCCTTAAAGGGCAGCATGGTGCCAAAGGACTTAATGCGTTTTTGTAGGCATCATGCAAGAATGCAGCACTGGAAAGGAAAGTATGTCGCATTAATGCATCAGCGGCCCATACAGGTTTAATTCAATGCCTGAGTGTGAGGTGTGACTAGGGAGGTGAAATGACAGTCCATTTAATACTTGTCATCACCCCTCACACACACTGTCCCCTAATTCACCCTCACCTCTCTCCTACCCACAATGCACAGCCACCACCACGTGACCTGAGAAACATGACCCTTCCTGTTCTCCACCCTCACACAGACAATGGCTGCATTCCTGACCCTTTAAGGGCAGCTTATGCAGGAGTGAATCATGCCGATTGGTCGGCATGATGCACCAATGAAGTGCTGGCGAGTCTACTCGCCAGCACTCCATTGGTGCATCATGCCGACCCTCCGGGAGTGTATCAAGCCCGGTAGGTTCAGCATGATGCAGGAAGCCGGCGAGTAACTCATCAGGGCTGCATTCATGCATCTTGTAGAGAAATGGACATGATGCATTAATGCATTAATAACCCATTAAGGGCTACAACCTAGACACCCCTTGGTACCACCCCTACCCCCGGGGCAACATGTCCCCTAGGGACAGGACGATCAACCAAGGCGACAGGTGACAGCCTCTGTGGGGGGGGGGGGAGGGGGCAGGGGGTTCAGTTATGAGGTCGGGAATTGTTTAAATTAAATGCCTGCTATTTAATAGGGGTGTGTGTGAGGAAACCCTTTTTCTGTACTGTTGGTTTTAAGGTTTAGTAGTTATTGGTGGGGAGGATAAGTCATCTCATTCTCATGACAATTCTTACCAGTAACTTGGGTTGCAAACCGCCTCAAAGGAAAGTCAGACACTCACCTAAAATGATAGAAAAGGCACATATTATTGTAGCAAAAGAATGGTATTCTATAATGTCAAAGAGAGGTAATTCTCATAAAGAGTGAGACATTGGACAATACAAGCCTGAGAATACTCCTTTAAAATTCTCTCTTCAGAAAAGATGGCGTCATTCATAAATTCATTTTAGGATACCCCTCCCCCTCACCTACGGAAGGATTCTCTAATTTCAATTCCACCCCTCCCCCTTTATATAGAAAACTTGCCAGATAGAATGTCAGCCAGAATTCAAGTCTGACAAATATCCACTGTACAACTGCATAACGCCTTTACACTCGTATGACTCAATTTAAGATATTACATTCACGTGACAAAACATAAGATGGGATGAGCGGTGAATGACTAAGACAGGGAGTTAGTAGTCTAGAGAGTCCTGACGTTTGTGGAGGCTGGGAGAGTGGAGGTTGATATTGTGAAATATTAAACCAAGGAATTACTCCTTTATCTCTCTGATTGAACTCCATGGGTGGCGGGCAGGGTAGGTGTCCCAAGCCAACAACAAAAGGGTACATTATGTGGTGCTGACACCCCACTGTCAGAGATAGCTGTCAACACCCCGGTACTGTCAGGTCAGCTGTCATGTCCTGCTGTCAACCACTGTCATACACACACTCAGTAATGCATGCATTGACAACCTTTCGATGCCATCCTCTATAAGGTCAATCCCATTTTGTAGTTGGAGCAGTTTCACACGAAGAATCTAGCAGTGAATGAAGAAAATCCTGTTACAGTTGGTCAGAAATCTGTCCCATCCTATCCCTATGACCCTGTAATGGGGTTTGTGCATATTGTTACTGGGGTCCAGGTGTCAATATTCTATTTTCATGCATGAAACACTGACAGGTTAGTGCAAGAATATATTTGAATGAAATTTCAAAATTCTATTCTTGGTGAAAACTAATCAAATATGATCCCAAAGTTCTGGGGTTTAGGAGCAGTTTATTGTTGGGAGAACCAACAGTTTTGGTACACTATCTTTATGGGGCTTTTTTAGTTCTTATAATTCTTTGAGTGTAGAAAGCAATCTTCTATGTGCCAGATTTCCCCTAAAGGTGTAAAGGTGAACCTGAGCCCAAGCCCAAAGCTGTGGTTAAGGTATAGATCCTGATCACTAGGTATTATACGGCTCTATGCTGAAGGTGTTACCACGGGTGGATCCCCTGACCCAGGTGCTCATTATGTTCTTGTACACCTCCACTAAAACCTTCAAGTACCACAGTTGTCAAAGAAGGGCATGATGATTTGTTGACACCATATGAGTGAGTGAGTAATAGATGTTTAACGCCATTTCAACAGCTAAGGTCATATTCATGGCGACAACTACATTACAAAATTTCACAGGAGAATGTGTCAGTGCCCGCACATATGTGCACCCTACACATCCTGAGGGGATAGGAAAGAGGAGAAATAGACCCTAGGCTAGGGAAGCCCCTTGACACCATGTAACCATACAGGTCTATTAAGAGTAACTCATGCATACATCATGCCAAGAAATCTGTCCTGCATGAATTTAGGCTCACTATTGCTAGAAATATCGTGGAATATCATGACAATTTTCAGCCTTTAACCTTAACTAGCATCAGTAAGTGCACTAGCTTGCATCACCCCCATAGGTCATTATGGGAGGGACTTTAGTCAGACATCGATACATGGTTAGTCCATACATTCTCTGTGCTGCAAGTAGCCTATATTTACAAAATCGCCTTTCAAGGGTTATAGGGTTGTCTAATACATAATAGACATTCCACCCCGTCTCCCCCTGGCCCCCATATACTATAACACTATGTCTAGGTGTCTATAAAGGCGTCAGTATGTCTCACCCCTCACACACCTGTCCGTAGGGCTTAGGGTGTAGGGTTCAACATACAGATAGCGATATGGAAGGTAGGATGAGGGATAGACGACCTAGACCATCTCTCTACGGACGGCACAGTGGTTTAGAGGGCTTTTAGGAGGGAACAACACATAATATGTATTCGAATATGTGTTGTTCCCTTATTTTATAGTAGGGGCAATATGTAGACCTAATGTTAGGTTGGCTTAATTTTAGGGACTTTCCCATTTGTCAAGGAGCTAACACTGTTCAAGATACATGTAAAATCTACCAGGGATCCTCATAAAACTGCACAGTGAACCACTGTAATTGTATTGCAGTGAACCAGTGTAGTTTCTACAAGACGCCCCGGGTCGCAGTATGGCGTAACAAGGAAAGTCTGTGAAAATAACGACGGATCTCTTGCACGTTTTGGACAAGGATTCCATCGTTATTTCACCGACATTGTTTTTGCAGTGTATTTCACGTTACACAGAAGCATGAGAAGTAGACAACAGTGTTGGTAACATAATGTGATTGCCTCCCCCTCATATCACCACATATACATATAGAAGGTGTGGGTTCTTTTACAGGCAATGTGAGGTTCTCAGAATACAGTCCGCATATAGACCCTATACAGCCTGATCACGGTCCCCACACTCACTGATGCCCACTGACACCATGTGAGCTATGGAAAACACAGAAAAAGTCTTTCTAAGTCAGTGGAAACTGTAAAAAGGGGTGTTTTTAAAGAGGAGCCTCCTTGGAAAGGGGGTGTATCTCCATGTGCCTTCAAGGAAAGGGGGTCTTCAAATCACCATAGTTTGAGCTGTCCATGTATCTCATCCAAAAAGAGAAATTCTGGCATGCAAATGAGTGCACGACATCCAAATTTGTCTATTTTGTGTTGTTTCTTTTAATGGAAAGGGGTGGGCCTTGTCAGCATGTCTGCATTTCATAAAAAAACTTTTTAGGCCCTAAAAAATTGTGACTTTGCTATATAAAGGGGTTCTTTTTCACTCAGAAATCAGTGGAAAGGGGGTATATTTGGGACGCCTGAACGCACATGGTGTCATGATGAATTTGAGAGTGCGGGGACCGGGAGCCTGATACTGTTAACCCATTAAGGGTTACAATATGCACTAGTGGTTATGTCTCATGTATAGGTGATGCAAATACGAAATGGGGGTTTCTGACCGGCTTCTATATTGAGCTGTAGTTTGGATTCTATCACAAACAAAAGAAAACTACAGCCTCATAAAGGATATTTAAGATTTACTATTACTTGAAAAATGTGTGGGGGTTTGTTCTGTCAGTTCCTTATTGCTGCACCTACATGTCCCAGCAAATTGTCGTGATTCCTCGTCAACCTGTGTGAAGTGGCTCACACATGTCGCTAGATGGAACACGACGTCGCTATAGCACAAGATCACCAGGAATAGCAATGGTGGTGATCACATGGCCTCACCTCAGATGGCGAGGATGGTGATCACTCAGACTCACCAGGGATGGCGACGCAGGTGATCACTCGCCTCGCTAGATGAAACACGCACCTCGTCATAGTGCATGTTCACCAGGGATGGCGAGGATTGTGATCACTCATCCTCACCAGGGATGGCGACATGAGTGATCACTCATCCTCACCAGGGATGACAACATGAGTGACTCACTTCGCTAGATGAGACGCACACCACGTCATAACGCACGTTCACCACGGATGGCAAGAATCGTGATCACTCACACTCACGGGGGATGGCGACACAAGTGATCACTCACCTTGCTAGATGAAACGCACACCATGCCATAGCGCACGTTCACCATGGTTGGCGAGGATTGTGATGACTCACACTCACCAGGGATGGTAAGGCGGTTGATCACTCACCTCGCTAGATGAAACAGGCACCACGTCATAGCGCAGGTTCACCAAGGATGGCGAGAGTGGTGATCACTCAGACTCACCAGTGATGGCGATGCTGGTGATCACTCATCTTGTTAGATGAAAAGCTCATGATCATCGACATTGGTAATCATGCAGCCTCACATCTGCCAGATCGATGTATGTTTTGCCAGAGAAGGTATAGTCATATTTATCTTCCCTCTAACCACAGACAAGGTGTTCATGTAGTTATTTCCCTATGTATTTTTCCTGTAACCAGAGAAAAGGTGTTTATGGATAGTTGCTTTCATTTTAGAGATACCTCTATCTAAATTCAATTGATATTTTCTCTATATAATCTTTTTTGATTCAACTCTGAAGTATTACATGGAAATCAGTGTAAAACAAAGCACATTTGATATGTATGGGACTTATACTTCATGCCCACACTTCAAAGATTGGCTACATGTTGAACAGTGGTGCTGTCTCAACAACTTTGGCAATGGTGGTGACAAGTTGCCATTCTGAGTGAGAGTGAGTGACAGATGATGCAATCCTCAGAGAGCATGGACTTGGAGTGACACAAATTCACGCATTGAGTGAGACCAATGTTGGCAATGGTAGTGATAAGTCGCCATTTTGTGTGAGAGTTGATGACAGTGGTACACACTCACACAGGGAGTGACACCCATGTCAGCGACGGTGGTGATAAGTCGCCATTTTGTGAGAAGATTAACTAGGAGTGACACAAACTGACGCAGTGAGTGAGAGCCATGTGGCAATGCAGGTGAAAAGTTGCCATTCTGAGTGAGAGTTGACAGACAGTGGCACATATTGACAGAGTGAGTGAGATCCATGTTGGCGATGGTGGTGATAAGCTGCCATTCTGGATGAGAGTTGACAGGCAGTGGCACATACTCACGCAGTGAGTTAGATCCATGTTGGCGATGGTGGTGATAAGTCACCATGCTTTGTGAGGGATGACAAGGGGTGGCACATACTCACGCAGTGAGTGAGATCATGTTGGTGACTGTTGTGATAAATCCCCATGCCATGTGAGATTGACACACAGTGGCAAAAGATGACGCAGTGAGTTATCACTCAAAAAGGAGTCACCATTGATGACCAATCATGGCGACAGATAACGACAATTTGCTGGGGTGTGGTCAGACATTAGTCAGAACCCTCGTGGTCAGGATTCGGTCAGAAAACACTCAGATGCAGGATGCATTGCTGAATTATCGGCATCATGAAAGTGTTCAAGAAGCTCTGTTTTGCAAGGAGTCTGCAACCTTTAAAGGGTTTTGATGCAGTAAGACATCATGTCCATTGGTCGGCATGATGCACCAATGAAGTACTGGCGAGCTGTCTCGCCAGCACTTCATTGGTGCATCATGCCGACCAATGGGCATGATGCATTAATGCATCAGCGGCGCTTAAAGGGTGAAAGCACTCTAAGAGCTACCTTTTTTCCCACCATAGAAGGAGGTGTCTTACATTCTGAAGCAGGAAGGATGGATAGTGTCAAAGGTCAGGCCCTACCTTTAAGACATCACCAGACATCACCAGAGGGAGATAAACCTGTGCTGGCCCGTATGACGAGCAAGGCATCAATTCAGTTAGGTTACACAGAAACCCCGGCTTATTTTATCCATTAATATGCATTTGATACAAATGTGTCCTTATTAAATGACCCTGTGCTCCACACTCTCCCAAATGACGTACATTCATTAGTAATACACCACAGAACCGTTAGAGTAGACCCTACATTTTATCTCTATTAGGGAGATACAAAAATGACTTTAATGTGCCCCTAGGTGTCTGCAGTGAGGTACAGAATATGTGTAAGGGGCCAGCATGTATTCTGCTATAAAGCCCTAATGGGTATTAGGAGACATCCCATAAGGCAACTGTACCACTTCCGGATCAGTGAATTATTGATGCAACCTTAATCCTTTAATTAGGGAATAATGCACGGGGCATGGGAATCTTGGGGCCTATAAGGCTCCTCGATGTCTCAATACAGTCTAGAGCACGACCTCAGCCATGACCAAGTGCATTATTCCTGTTATAACACAGAAAAATCACCCATCGGCCACCTGACAACACATGAATATCAATTGTGAAGTCTAAAAGTGAGATGAAGTTAACCTCCTTTGCCATCTAGATAATGCACGGTCAATCAGCCAATCAGAATGCAGCATTCAGGATAATGCACTCTGACTTTGCCCTACAGTGTTATAACGGCTGTTAATGCACCAATGCATCATGCCCCTTGGTCGTCATGATGCACGTATGCAGCCCAGGAGTGGTACCTACAAGCATTATTCTAATCCCGGAGGGTTGGTATGATGCTCGAACGAGTAGTCTCGCCAGTGGTTCACTGGTGCATCATGACGGCCAATGGGTTGGTTGTACTCCAGCATCAGCGGCCCTTGAAGGGTTAACGATAGGAAGTGAGAGCGTTGTCATCCATGAGGACAAAAAGATTAAAAACTGCTGCTTAAATACAATTCAACCCTTAAGCTCGTTCCTTAGATAGCGAATAGGAAGTCCTTGCCACTAATGTGAGCGTATTTTTCTTTTCTGAAATTACTTTACAGTGTAAAGTTTCCATTTAATTCTGATGATGTTACTGATTTTTCTTTGGCAAGATGAAATCCGGGCCATTCTGTAACTCATACATATGTAACTGAATAACCTTGTCATCCTACTGGATGGTAGGATATAGGTCTTAAATATGATTTAGAATATAACATCGATCTGAGAATTTCCCATTACAACAGGGGAACAACCTCATTATTGAAGCCTTTTTTAAACATATTTATGTATTCATATTATACTGAGATATACAACAGAGCTCCTTTTAATGTAAATGATATGGAAATGAGGGTAGATATGATACAGTATGTAAATCAGTGATGATATGTAGATGAACAGGCTCTCTATGATCACTATACCTTTGTGATAGGGCAGAGATAAAAGAAAGTTGTGTTTCCAGTAACATGACTTGAAGTGGTAGGGTCGGTAGGTCGGATTTTTTTTTAATCTTTTTTACGTTGATTTTTGCCCCTGTTTTGCTAGGGTCAGTTGGGTTACTGGAAACAAACCTTTGTTTTATTTGGCCTAGCTCTTTCAAAGGCCACCGATGCATTACATCATATCCCTTCGATGGCCTGATGCATGAATGCAGCCCTGATGCATTATTCGCGCATCACACAGACCCTACAGGTATGATACCCTGGGGGTGATACACTCCCCGAGTATCGTCCCGATGCAGGACTTCATTACTGCATCATGTCAACCTTAGCCCTTTAAAAACAGCTGAGGCATTTATGCATCATGCCCATTGGTTGGCATGATGCACCAATGAAGTGCTGGTGAGACTGCTCACCAGCACATCATTGGTGCATCATGCCGACCCTCTGGGAGTATATGTATCAAGCCCGTAGGGTCAGCATGATGCACCAATGAAGTGCTGGCGAGCAGTCTCGCCAGCACTTCATTGGTGCATCATGATGGCCAATAGGCATGATGCACTCCTGCATCAGCGACCTTTAAAGGGTTAAGGGCTTGATTCCCTCATCGTTATGATGCACCAATAGAAGGGCCACGGGTGTGTCCGCCTCCCCCCCCCCTCTTTTTGTCAATACTTGAGTGTTTATTTACAGATTTATTTTACACCCAAATTTGCTCAAAAATAAGGGGTCCACCCCCTCCTTTTTGGCTGCGCCCCCCATCCTTTTCGAATTCCAGGATCTGCCACTGACGAATGTTGTCTCATAGAGGGTAAAATATTCTTCTTGGCTGGGATGGGACCAATACCAGGCAGTAATTACAGCACTAGGCCTCCTTAATTTTATCAAAAGGAATCTAATTTTCCATCTGATTACATGTATGGTACATGCAGTCCCTCAGTCAAGGCTTCAGTTCATATTAGATATTCACCTTATCCCTTTAAAGGCTATTGATGCAGGAGTGCATCATGCCCATTGGTCGTCATGATGCACAAATGAAGTGCTGGCGACTCTGCTCGCCAGCACTTCATTGATGCATCATGATGAACTCACAGGAAGTATCAGCCCTGTAGGCTCGGCATGATGCATTAATGCATTAGATGCCCTTAAATGGTTAACCCTTTATGGAGAACAGTGATACATGTTTATAAAGGAATTGTAAGGCATCAATGGAGTGCAGCACACAGCAGTAACCCATTAAGGGCTGCCAATACATTCAGTGGCGGATTTAGATGGGGGGGGGGGCGGGCCGCGCGCCCCCTCCTTTTTACCTGTACTTAAAGAGTTCATCTACCTCTTTTTACCCTAGATTTTAACCAAAATTAGGGCTAAATAAAGGGCGCTCCCCCTCCTTTTCGAAATCCTGAATCCGACTCTGATATTAATGCATCATGCATTATCAACATTCCCTACATATATACTGATGGCATCAAGATAGATAAGACTACAAGATGTAGGAGTAGATAAGGGTGTGATCGACATGTACATGGTGTATAGATGGTGTATGGGTATGGCTGGAATAGGATCCCTGTTATTTGTCACTTCCATTATGTAAAATCCCGCCTCTACACCATCTCATCATGGGTCTGCCTTCTCCAATAACACCAACCCCAGTATGGGCTGAATTAACCCTGTAGTGGGTGTATCACGCCCATTGGTCGTCATGATGCACCAATGAAGTGCTTCATTAGTGCATCATGGCACCCATAGCGTTGGCATAATACATGAATGTAGCCCTGGTGAGTTACTCGCCATAGAGTTAAATGTAGAGGTGATGAGTAACTCGCATTTGGGCATCATGGGCTAATTTAGCATTGCTGTAAATTAGCTGTCATAGACTCGTATTGCTGACCTTAAAGGGTTGGGTAGGAATGTACCTTACACTGTATCTGGCTGCCATCTCCATGGTAATTATGGGCATTCACATATAGGTGTAATTTGAGTTGGTTCAAATGTATTGCATATATTTGTAACCCTTAAATCGTGATGTTATAAAAGCAAGGCTTCTTCCACATTGGCCTGTTTTTAAAACATACTAGCCCTTATAGATTTCAAACCCCACTCTACCCAGTGCTTTATTTGAGGATGGTGCTTACACACACCAGGGGCGTAGGAAAAGGGGGGGGCAGGGGGCCTGGCCCCAACCCTAATCATAAAGGAGGTGGGGCCTGAGTATGTCTGTCCCCCCAAAAAAATTTGACAAGGATTTATAATGAATTGAACAAGAAGCTAAAACTTTGCTCCTCAAATTAGCTTGATATATTAATGGGATAGGGAAAATGGGGGCCTGAGCCTCAACGCAGATCTAAAATTCATCAAAAAGTACTTTTCTATACAGATTTTATATAGGTATATATAGGCGCTACTGTACTTGAGCCGACAATTCAAGGTGGGGCCCCCACTGGGCCCCCCCCCCAATGAAGATTTGCTCCCTACGCCTCTGCACATTTACATGCGTGAATACAAACGATGGAATGCCAACATCTGCAGAGTGCATCATAGTGACATGCTTTCATTAACTGCATTCATAACTCATGTCTACAATAGGGTAATGGCCCATTAGAGGCATTAATGCACCATGTCCATTATCTCCAAGAAGTTATCCGTAGCAGGTTATTCACCAGGGCTACATTCATGCATCACGCCGACCCTACAGGGTTAATGCACTCCCCCTCCCCGGTCCATTACTTCAGAACTCCCAATATGTTACGTACATATTACAAAAAGGAGGAGGGCGCATGTTTTAACTACCTTCTCTCCTTATTCCACATTTCTTACTAGGATGGTACTTTCATGGTGTCATTAGGGAAAGGCTACAGTTCCATGTTCCACCACGGGGGTCGCCACCTGTGACACCGGCATGGTCTTACCACGTTCCCTGAGGTCCTCTGTGGTCTTATTTACCTTAGTCCCAGAGGACGACACCCTGACAACGCCTATATGGCATACCATGGGACAACTCCTAAATCTACAACCCCTGTGGTGTCTTTTGTTAACCATTTCAAGGATGCCTATGTTATTGCTGCATTATGCCCATTCCTCCTCCTGATACACAAATAGAACCCTGGTGAGGTACATCTTAGTGCTGACTGCATTCGTGTATCATGCTGTCTGACCTTACGGCATGATACCCTCCCAAAGGCCAGGCATGATGCACCAATGCAGTGCTAGCAAGTAAACTCACCAGCGCTGCTTTGGTGCATCATGGTTACTGAAGAACAGGAACCGTTGAAGGTTGCTAGTGCATCATGCCCATCATAACTCACCAGGGCTGCATTCATGTATCATGCCAACCATACAGGGTCGATACACTCCCGAAGGAGGACTCGCCAGTACTGCATTGGTGCATCATGACAACCAGGGAACATGTGCCTGGAGGTATCATTCGGCCCTGAAAGGCTAAATGGGCAATATTCAGGAGATGAACTTCTGCTGCTTGTCTGGTACCAAGAGGACCCACAGTAAAGAGAACTAAGCCAATGAGAGGCTTCAGAAACCCAACAGATAGGCTGGTTGGTGGGGGTGGCATAAGAGGTTGGGCCGGGTGTGGAGAAAAAACTGGCAATATGGTGGAAGGGAGAGTAAGAGATTGAGAGAAAGAGATACAATTGAGAGGCAGTGGGGAGGGAAGAAATTAGAGGCAGATAGACAGAGGCAGACCGAATCTGGCATACAGAGAAGGAAAGGGGTGCGAGAGACCGAGATACAGGAAGAGAGAGGCAGATACATAGATAGAACTAAACGACCGTGGTGTACGAGGTGGCCGATCCACCACGAGGGAGTAACGCCCTCGGGGGAGACAACTCCCGAGGGGTGGATCGGCCACCGAGGATACCAGGGGAGTTTAGTTCTATATTTATTTTATGTTTTTAGAGTCTTTAATTAACTGAAAATTAACAAAATCCGTTACCATATTGCCCCGTACGAGCGGCGGTCCGCCATTTTGAATGTTTACATGCACCCAGAATGAGGCTGCAGTGGTGGATCGGCCGCTGTGGTGGATCGGCACACGTTATGCCACTCGGGGTGTGCGGATCGGCCGCGCAATGCTATCTCTACGGGAAGAAGTTATTCACATAAAATAAAGAGAGATAACCATAGTGAGGGGCAGGGGGATGGTAGCTGGAAGGTGCTCTGTGAGTAGTATCAGGGGTGTTGTGTACAGCATTTATGGATGCCCCCCTCGGCATAGAGGAGCCTTATTTTGTACTATATAAACCAGGCATATTGTGTTTATGGATGCCCCCTGGGCAGAGAGGAGCCCTATTTAGTAGTATATAAACCAGGCATATTGTGTTTATGGATGGCCCCTTGGCAGAGAGGAGCCTTATTTAGTAGTATATAAACCAGGGGTGTTGTGTGCAGCAGGCTAGGGCTCACGGGGCTATACAACCACTCAATACACTCTCTCTTACCACTACAATGAGCTAACAAAGCTACAATAGGAATGTTCTTTTAATGTCTGTGGGTATATTAATACCATTAATGGTATATGATCATTTATTGAACCTTCGCCAATACTCTTTAGGTTCGGTGATGTGGGTAAATAAAATGGCTATACAATGCCTGCATATTATTTTATTTGATTGATCTATGTGTTTAATGCATACAATGTAGTGAGTAATGTTGAAGTTTCTATTTGCGGCTAGATGACAGTTGGTGCCATGTAGTCTGTATAGACCTGGTCACAGGTGGTGTGTTGTAGAGACTGTAGGTAAGTGCCTTCTGTACCTGTATCCACCTCCCGGGGGGGGGGGGCTGCACTGAGCCTTGGTTTAGGTACTAACTGTGGTACCGACCCCAAGGAGCGGGGGCTGTCGACGCGTCACTGAGGGAGGGGGGGGGCTGTTAACTGTGTCAAATCTTAAGATTAGAGGACTGTTGATACCTATTATAACTTGCATGGAAAGAAAGGTACTTGAATATTCATTCTAGGGCTGTGAAATTCCTAAATATAATCATCAAAGAACCTTATTTTATACAGAAGAGGGCCTTGAAAAGGGGGGCTGTTATCAGACTGCTTCAGAAAAGGGTGTGTGTAAAAATTGAGCTCTATTTTAAGAGGCTGTGAAATGGCCAAAAAGGGGGGGGGGGCGCTGTAGTTTTGCAGTTGGTACCACCAATCAAACATTCAGAACCCCCCCTGGATCCACCTATTGCTGATCTTACAACAGGTAAGGGCATAACAGACACCTACTGAATTTACTATTGAAAATTGCTATATTGTCCCTAAATGCCATACGATGCTGTCTCCTCCTCAAATGCCATACATTACTATCTCATCCCCAAATACCATGCTTCCATCTTTTTCTTCTCAAATGTATTACATGGTGATCCTAAAACTGGCATCTTCTTTCCAAGTAAATTTCCCTTTTTCTCTCTGGAAAATACTGTTGAGAAATACAAGTTGACATGATGTTGTTAGAAAGCATTTGGGAATCAGCAGGGACAGTCTAAAGTTCAGGCTCCCCTTTTCTAGCACTGGAACCCCTCCAGGCCCAGTCCCCGCACTCCCAAATTCATTGTGACACCTTGTGCGTTCTGGGGTCCCAAATATACCCCCTTTCCACTAATTTCTGAGTGAAAAAGGACCCCTTTTTATGGCAAAATCACAAATTTTTAGGGCTTAAAAAGTACTCCTTTTTTCATGAAATGCAGACATATCTACAAGGCCTACCCCTTTCCAAGAAAAGAAACAACAAATGATGAATGTCATGCATTCATTTGCATGCCAGAATTTCCATCTGTGGATGAGATATATGGACAGTTGGAACTATGGTGATTTAAAGACCCCCTTGCCATGAAGGCACATGAAAAAAACACCCCCTTTCCAAGGAGGCTCCTGTATTAAAACACCCCTTTTTTCGGTTTCCACTGACTTACAAAGATTTGTAAAAGGACCCCTTTTTCTGTATTTTCCCTAACATACATGGTTTCAGTGGGCATCAGTGAGTGCGGGAAACGGGCTTCCAGGCCAGGGCTTCCAGGCCACCATCCATTAGCCCTTTAAAGACCGCTGACGTATAATGCATCATGCCCATTGGTCATCATGATGCACTGATGAAGTGCTAGCGAGACTGCTCACCAGCACTTTATTGGAGCATCATGCGGAGAATATTGATCCTATAGGGTCAGACTGTGGAGAATATGTATCACCCCATAGGATTGGCATGATGCTCCAATGAAGTGTTGGGGAGCAGTCTCACCAGCACATCATTGATGCATCATAACGACCAATGGGCATGATGCACTCCTGCATCAGCGCCCTAGGGTTAGACCCACATAAAGGCAGTAGAAGCTGCCCCCTGGGCAGGCACATGGATATACAATTCTCCAATGACGGGGCTGAACACGGATATGCAATTTAGTGTGTGTGGATGAGGAGAGACAAGGAGCAGGAAATCAATGGTAGAGCCTGTTAGAGACTAGCAGCTCTAGACTGTAGATATAGATACACTGTAAAGAATAACTGTTGAATCTACTAGAGATCCTTGTAAAACTGAACAGTGAACCACCGGAATTGTATTGCAGTGAACCAGTGTAGTTTTTACAAGAAGCCACAGGTGGCAGTGTAAGGGTACAAGGAATCTCTGTGAAAATTATGACGGATCTATGACAACTTTTGGCCAAGGATTCCGCCCTTATTTCGAGGACAATTTTTTACAGTATAGGACACGTCAGTGGATATGAGCACCACAACCTAACTGTCTAAACCTGTCATTGTCACATAGGAAGACCCCACATATAAGACGCATCCATGTTTATATATTATATAAAGCCATGCCCTCAGCTGATGGTCTGGCCTTACCATAAGCCACATTTTCTTAGCTGAAAAGTTGCATTCCTTATTGTAGGCACCTATGTAAAAGGTCATTTTATGGACCCTACTCACCAGGGCTGCATTCATGCATCATGACCAGCAATCTGCATGATGCATTGATTGTCAAATTATTTAACTTTTGGATCACTTCAATTTTTTAAATTGTTCATTATCCATACAGCCAGCTTCCTCAACCTAAATTGATCTAGCTCACTCTAGCCTAAGGTACCTAGGTGACAATGATGTGACTGGTATACTAGGTGTGGTATACTAGGCCAAGAAAAAAAAAAGATGTGTTTCCAGTAACATAGCTCAAAGAGCTAGGGCCGGTAGGTTAGATTTTTTTTTCTTTACATTTATATAGGAAATGTTAGGGCATGCACATATCAATGGATGTACCAAATTCTTTGATTTCATTGTAAAATAATGATGGGAAAATGACAACTTCGAGAGGGGGGAAGAACACGAAAAGGATACAGGAAAATTCCTCAAAAAGTAATGAAAAATTTCTTTAACATATGAAAAAATGAGACAAAACTTTTTAAAAATCACAAAAAGTTTTTTTTTGTCCCTGTTTTGCTAGGGTCGGTCGGGTTACTGGAAACACACCTTTTTTAATTGGCCCTAGCACCAGGCTGAGGACACAGATCGATCAGGGCTAGATGGATGGCAGCCTTGGAGGTTGTGCACGGGGAGGCAAATCAAGATGGCTGATGGAGTATCCGAGGTATCCAAGGAGACTGGATCTGGTGGAGGGATGCTGAAGGTTGGGTCTGGCTAGGGTTGAGGGCTCACCCAAGCCAATGGTCTAAGGTGGTATGGATCCGCAAATTTAAGTACACATGAATTAATTTTTCTTATTTGTCTCTCTTCTTGCGAAAATACGCACAAAAATATCTACGACCACAATATGTATGGGCCCTGTCAACCATGAGGGCACAAGTCCTTGGGGTTTGGTAGCAACTGTAAAAGCTACACAACAGCCCTCCACTTGAGTGGCCATTTCTCAGCTGATTGAAACCTTGTACAATTTTAGGGGGCACTATACTGGTCTATCCAGTGTTATACGCTAACCATGCAAAATTGGCATCCATTCCTTCTATGCAGTGACCCCATCCCTACCTACTCTAGTCATGAAAGTTTGTCTGTTGGACCTGCCTCTCCTATTGTAGTTGTCATGGAAACGTGTGTCAACATTGCTCACTGGTACCCATCGTGTATCGTGATGACATGTGTCACTGGCCGCTGGTACTCAGCGTGTATGTGTGTGTACACATTGGATGGCTACTGTCCACTTATACCCCCCCCCCCCTCCCACACACACACTCCATCTACACGCCCTTCTCTTCATCCCCCGCCATCCTAGTAAATACTTGCACTGTTACTATACGGGACTAGCACATTGCTAGCGGTAAGAAAAGCAGCCAGGTGGCTCATGTAGTCGGGGGCTAATCCTAAAGTTATCCTCTTTGTACAGTTTACTTTGATGGCCTTTTCCTCATTTACTAGTTATTCTGTAAAATGTATATCTATGGATAGCAAATACAGTCAAGTTTAATCATATAAGTTTAGTATAAATCTAATACTTTAAATACAAGAGAAATATAACCTTTAGATTTCAATAAGACATTACATATCACCCACACAGAGTAAACCCAGGGGCAGGCCATTGTCACCCTATCAAGCAAATCCACTCTCCTCACACCTGAAACAATGTGGAGGTACTTAGGGTGATTAAGATAAAGGGAGGGCACAGCTTATCTCCCCTATCAGTCTTATCAGTGGCCATTGTTCTGTGGTAGATGAGAGTCGAGATAAGAGATTACCCAGAATTCTCTGACAAAATCCAAGATTGCTTCAGGGGCTAAGAACAAAGATGGCGACCTCCAGATAGGGATAGCTATGTGCCCTATATGGCTTCAGCCTTCCCCTAGCAACACGTACATCCGCCCACCCACTAATACACAAAACACATGTATGTCCTCCTCTGCCCCATTACTATGTCCATGCAGTGCTATTGATGGCTCCCTTGGTTATTATCATAATACCATTATTAACCCTTTAAGGACCACTGATGCATTATACCCATGTGTCGTCACGACTGCAGCCCTGGTGAGTAACTCGCTGTGGCTACATTTATACAGACCCTACAGGATTGATACACAAACTCCAGGAGGATCGGAATGATGCTCCAATGAAGTGCTTACGAGCCAGAACTTCATTGGTGCATCATGACGACCAATCGACCATGATGCATTAATGCATCTGCGGCCCCTAAAGGATCAAATACATTACTGAATTCTATTCCTGCAGCACGTAGTGCTAAAACTGACAGGTGGTGAGCTGGGATTTAAATAGGCACGATTATGGAACAGATATACAACAATTATAGCTCCGCTGATCAATTCAAATCCCCCTTTACCAACCTTCTATATATCCACCACCCATGTAGTACTATTTGTTATGAAGCATGTAATAATGGATCCCTTGGTTGCTATCATAATCATATCCTGCTGACATGAATTGAATCTGTGTTTGTTAAAACCAATCAATGTGCAGCACTCGGTATTAGTACTGACAGGTGGTTGGCTGTGATTTATATAGAGGATTAGCGGACAGATGTACAAGTGGTCGCCCCACCCACCCACTCAGCCATTAAGAATCTCTGCACAACCCTGCCCCGCCCACTTAACCCTTTAAGGGCCGCTGATGCATTAACATATCATGCCTATGGTCGTCATGATGCACCAATGAAGTGCTGGTGGGTCTCCTTGCCAGCACTTCCTTGCAGCATCATGCGGACTATTTGGGAGTTTATGTATCGACCCTGTAGGATCATTATGATGCATGAATGTAGCCCTGGCGAGTTACTCACCAGGGCTGCATTCATGCATCATGACGACCAATGGGCATGATACATGAATGCATCAGCCGCCCTGAAAGGGTCAATGCATCCATATATAGTGCTGTTTGTGTTAAGTCATCATATATCCCTTGGTTAAAAAAAATGTCATCGAAATGACAGTGAAATCCTTGCCTCAAAGTTGCATTGTTATTTTCATGGAGATTCCTTGTACCATAGTGTGTACTGTTTCATTGTAGAAACTACATGCGATGCTTCAGTGCAATGCAATTATAGAGGTTTACTTCTCAGCCTTACGAGGGTCCCTGGTAGATTCAACAGTTATTTCTTACAGTTTACCATTATACTCATAATAAACTGTGTGTTTGGTAAAATCAATCAATGTGCAACGCTCGTTGATTAACCATTGCCGTGCTAATGCTGACAGGTGGTAGGCGGGGATTTGAATAGAGGATTAGAGCGCAGATGTACATGAGAGACATCTCCACCCTCCCCATCACAGGCCACACCCACCCACTTTTAGGTGGAGATTAACCCTTTAACGTTTTAAGGGCCGCTAATACAGGAGTGCATCATGCCCATTGGTCGGCATGATGCACTAATGAAGTGCTGGTGAGACTGCTCACCAGCACCTCATTGGAGCATCATGCCGACCAATGGGCATAATAATGCTCCAATGAAGTGCTGGTGAGCAGACTCGCCGGCACTTTATAGGAGCATCATGCCGACACTCCGGTCATGCCCATTGGTGGGCATGATGCTCAAATGAAGTGCTGGCGATGATGCCTCATCGACCTTCAAAAGGGTTAATCAATGGCAGCACGGTGCTTCAGATTATATTTCCATTTGTCTATTGGAGAGGGGTACACTGAAAACCTGGAAAATCCGAAACTAGTCAGCGGTGACGACTTTAGGTCCTCCAGTTGACGATACCTAAAACTACAGCTTTAGGCAGTCAAAATGATGACTTTAGGTCATCATCCTGATGACCTGAGTCGTCAGTATGACAATACTGACAGTACAGAGTTGTCATACTGATGACTTAGGTTGTCAGGATGATGACCTAAAGTCATCATTTTGACTACCTAAAGTTGTAGTTTTAGGTATCGTCAACTTGAGGACCTAAAGTGGTCACCACTGACTAGTTTCGGATCTTCCAGGTTTTCAGTGTAGACCTTGGAGAAGACTGTACCTTGAGGGCAACATGCAAATAACATATCCCCAACGCCCATTTCCAGAACCCACATGTATGCAACCCCTCCCCCTCCACCCCCCCCTTAGAGGTCTCAGTATCATGGATGCCCATTGGCTCGTATAGCCCATATTTATGGCTAAATTTCATGCTTAAATGATCCAAATGAACTCTAAACTACAGGGAAAATGGAGGGGGCGTGCACCCCCGCACTCCCCTCAAAATCTGGCACTAGTTACTGGTCCCATCAGTTCTTATCATTGTATGTCGCCAAAAACCAGTTCCAGACCCGCTTGTAACCAATACATTTGGGGGGCCTATACTACCTCTAATGTAGAGAGCGACTGGCATTTACATATAAACCTCTTCCCTTCCCTACTCCATCCAACAAAATTAACCTCCCTACCCTCCCTGCTCAACGCCAGCCCCCTTACACACATGGTTGGACTAGATCACATAATGACTGACAGGCAGATGCATGCACCATTAACTACCCATACACCAACAGTACCGGAAGTCAGCTGGTATGTGCTCAGTGCGCATGTCAATAGATGGTGGTCAGTGTCACAGAGGGTTGTACATTGTGTATGTATAGACTGCTCCCTGGCATCATCACAATACCTGTAGCCCCCCCCCCCCCGCCCTTCACCAGCTTGTTTGCAACTCACATTATCTTCACCCTCTGTCTTCCTATCAATACTGGTGGTACAATAATATATATATATATATATATATATATATATATATATATATATATATATATATATATATCACTCTATTGTAAGAAATAACTGTTAAATCTACAAGGGGTCCTTGTAAAAAACTTAACAATGAACCACCGTAATTACACAACAGGGGGCTGGTGTAAAATCTCCGGGTGGCAGTGTGGTGGTACAAGAAATCTCTCTGAAAATGATGTGAAAATAACAAAGGATCTCTTTGGGACGAGAGATCCTTCGTTATTTCAACGACATTCTTTTTACAGTGTAGCAGTTACCTGAATGGCATTGATGTAAAACACTAACTGAGTGACAGCAACACTGAGGACCAGGGGAATGAGTCTGTGGGTATTTCAAGTTTTTCAGAGCTTCATAATGCCCTGTATACAGCATTTGTCACTATGCATGAATGGAGGCCATTTCTTATGGCACTTTGATTGTATCGAGCCCTAGGATTGCAAATTCCGGTTCCATTCCACGGCTTAAAAGGTCAAGTCAGAGTGTCTCAAGAGATGATCAGAGTCCATTTACCGGTGCGAGTAAAGCGTCGCCGCATGGTCCATGAAACTTGAGGACCCAATGTACCTATACATGGGTAAAAAGTGATGCTTGTGACACTGTCACGCAGGGGTTTTAAAAAGTGACGCAGAGGTTTTAAAAAAGTGACGGACGGTGACACTATCAAAAGTTCGCAGTACATTGACATATACATAAAAAGTGACACACCATCCTTCCTAAAAAGCGACTGCGTGACGTCCTAGAAAATTTGAGCACCCATGTATAGGCACCCCAATGGCTGTAAAAGAAAAACACTTACATGACAGTAAAAACACTTAGACGTATCTTAGTTGTGCTTTTTCATTATGACAATAAATCTCAAGAATCTCAAGGAAAAGAGAGTAAATCCAGCCAATGGTATGTAGCCAATGAAAAGGCTGACGACCCATACCTCCACACACCAGCATCAACTGACACCACCACCTCCACCTCTGTACCATTTAATGAACTTGACATGGACATGGTCACACCAAGGTCACAGGGGGCAAGGTCAAGGTCAGAGTAAAGGTCAGTACTGTAAAGGTGAAGGTTATTATGTATGTCACGTGCCGGACATGTGTGCTGATTGTGAAGGGCTGTGACAGCTTTGGTAGCTGTGAATGGACCCTGTACCACAACAAGGACTGTATGGCTCTGTATGGCTCTTAAAACAGACTGTTAGTTTGGTTTGGTTTGGTTGATTTTACCTCCACTTTCTGTAATTAAAGGTTAGCAGAGACATTGTGGATATTAAGGCCTTTTCCTTTCAGTGTGGACAGGTATTTTAATTTAAAATCTGCTTGTCCAAACAGTTAGACAGGTATTTATATGCTGTTTGCCATTAGTGATCGCATCTACGGATGACTGAATCTAGGATATGAATGAGCGAATGTATTAGGAGGGGTTAGGAGAAACCCGCCACCAGTGAGCTTCATTCCCCTTTTTTTCAGAAGATACCAAGTGTTCTTTTTTATTTGCCTGGTCCCATAAACAGGGCCAGTGAAGTAGCGAAAATTCTACCATGAACCTCCAGAAAGCAACAAGAAACAAGGGCAAAAGCTTCGTCTCAAGGCTGCTGTAGACAAAGCTTTGTTATTTTGTGGGAGTGATCATTTTTTAACAACAGAGGGGGGGGGGGCTGGTTGGTTTGAGGGGGGTCAGAACTTTTCAACCCCTTGACCAGGGGGTCAGAATTTTTTAGCCCCCTTGACTAGTGGGGTCAAAATAATATCACCTGTTTAAAGCGAAAAAGCCTGGGTGTTACTATAGGTTAAAATGGCGTGTTCGCACACAATTTTCGCCTCCCGAGGGGGGTCGAAAAATTTTGACCCGTCGAGAGGGGGAGGCCGGAGTTTTTCTCATGCGTCCGCACGCAAACCAACCAGCCCCCCTGTGTTATTAAAAAGTTATCACTCCCTAAGGGCATCTTTACAGTGATGGCTCTTGTGTAGTTCTCTTTTTCTACAACGTTTAATATATCATATCACTATACACAATATTCTCTACAACGTTTAATATATCATATCACTATACACAAAATTCTCTAAAACGTTTAATATATCATATCACTATACACAAAATTCCTCACACTGCTGGTACCACAATGACAGTGCTGTGGCGGCAGCTGTACCGATACATATCACTTAGGAGGATTGTGGAAATTGCAACACAGTTCCCCCTCCCCCTTCCCCCTATCCCTGCCAAACTCTATTTTACCTCTGGAGGTTCTTGCCAAAAGATAACGAGGAAAAACCTATTAACATTTTTTTTCAGCCAGAACTGATAGAAATGTGCATGGCCTAACTCGGTTTCATAGTATTGACAAAACATTTGTGGCAGAATGCGTTGTCAAAAAGTGCACATTACATCTAAACGTGTGCTGTGAAAAGTCTTTTGCCAATACACAAATGTTTTAATTTTTGAATCATGTTTCCTTTTGGCAAGACCCTCCTGGTACACTATAGCAGCTCATCCACCCACCCCCCTTAAAAGCGCCGATAATGGCAGCCAGCTTCTTTTATTCTATATTCTTTCTTTTTATTCAGAGAGTGGAGTCGATATTGTTCAGTGATCAATAATATCGTGAATGACGCAATACATACATAGGGGAATAAAGGGAGGGAAATGAACGGAGACGGTGATGGGGATCCATGGGCTATTTCCAGAAGTCAATACCGTAGGGGGGAATATTCCAATTTCAATTTGCAGTATTCTAAACTGCCATATTTAACTTCTTTCATATTCATACCTCTCAGAAATCGTTTACTCCATCCCTATGAGATCAGCTGCAACCCAAAGCATCAGTCCGAATTGTGTCTTAAAGGCAGGGAGGGCTTCACTAGCACACTAGAAAGGGTCTATATCTCCTCCTTCCTATCCCCTTGGATCTGTGTATGGTGCACATTCTTCTGTGAAATCGTATAATGTAGTTCTCACCATGAATATGACTTTAGCTGTCGAAATGGTGTTAAACATCTGATACTCTCTCACTTACATCCTTATTTACTTTTATAGAGTTGGCAGTGTGGCTTACATAGACTGGCATATATGTGGGGTTATATGGTATTATAAGGGGACAAAATGGCGGCCCCTCTGTATGATTCCAAAGTGAGCTATATATGATAGTAGCTGACCTAGTTACCATACAGAATAACTCATAGAGCCCCAGCAGCAGCCTGAAATGTACATGGCCGCACTATCAGATATGTAAATGAGCTGTACGTGTGAGGGAGAAGAATACATAGCGCTTATAGGGCCACATTGTGCCCCAGTCTCAGGTTCCATTAAGCCAAGGATCACTTATCATGCACCAATGCAGTTCTTTCTACACTGTAAAAATATTTTTTTCCCCCGTGTAGGCTTAAATGCGCCCTTGTAACGTATAGTAATGCACAGGCTTTTTCTCCGAAAACAGGTGAAATTATTTTGACCCCCCTGGTCAAGGGGTCAAAAGAATTCTGCCCCCCCCCCTCAAATCCACCAGCCCCCTCTCTGTTGTTAAAAAAATGATCACTCCCTTAGAGCACTTTATTCCTACATCCTATACAAATGCATTGATGCCATTAAACGGCCTTAAAGTACTACCAGTGTGGATCAATGGATGGCACTTTCCCTGTGAGAGTGGGCGGTCGATGAAAATGTCAAAGTCTAAATACTATATTAACATTTTAACGATAGCCTATAGAGTAGCCCCTTAAGGGGCGCTGATGCATTAATGCATCATTCCCATTGGTCGGCGTGATGCATCCGATGTATCAATGAAACACGGGTACGCGTACGTCTACTACGCAAGGCTGCATCAATGCATCATGCCACCCCCGTTTGGAATTGTTTGAGTCGTATAAGACCACCATGATGCTTGAATGCAGTCCTGGAGAGTTATTCTCTGAAGCAACATGCATTTTACATTCATGCATCATGACCACATAGGGTGTTAAACCTTGAAGGCCCCTAATGCAGGAGTGCATCATGCCCACTGATCGTCATGATGCACCAATGAAGTCTGCTTACCAGCACCTCATTGGTGCATCATGCCGACCCTTGAGGTTGTTTCCACTCTGTAGGGTTGGTATGATGCATGAGTGCAGACCTGGTAGCACACTAAGGCAGAGGCGTAGGAACCAAATTTTGATTGGGGGGGGGGGGCCAGGGGGACCCTGTCGCACTCATCGTAATTCGTCGGCTAGAATGTGCTCACATAAGATACATAAGATATATGTGTATAGAATTAGTCTTTCATGACTTTTGCCTGTGATTTAAAGTCCAAGCTCCTCCCATTTTCCCCATTCTGCTTCCATATTAGTGAAAAGATTCTGGAAATTTTTGCATTGTATCATGGGTATTGACAAAAACATTTTGGGGGGCCCAGACATATTCAGGCCACACCTCCTCTTGGATTGGGGGGGGGGGGGCCCGGGCCCCCCTGGCCCCCGATTTTCCTATGCCCCTGTAAGGCTGCATTCAAACACCCGGCTGACTGATGAGCATGATGCATTCAAACATTAGCGGCACTTTCAGGGTTAAAGCTTTAACATCATTGATTCCCATTGTGTATCTGAGATATATTATCCAATCCCATCTCTTTTTCTATTCAGTACTTGGAGGCACAAAGGGAGGACAGATCTATGTGTCAGGGGCTACCATTGGCTGCTTCTATGCACTTTGTAGCTAAATGAGAATTGATCAGCCTCTATCAACCCCAGAGGGCGTCTTAAAACCTTTGCATTGATGGTTAATATACTCTTGGTGTCCTAGTGTGATACACCAATAGCCAAGATGTTCCTACATGATTCAGAAAAGAAAAGCTGGCAAGTCCTCCAACCAGCATCCCATTGGTGCATCATGGTGACTAATGGAAATGATGCAGTGGCAGATGTAGACAGGGGGTGCCAGAACTTAAGTTTAATTACATATTCTGGACCCCAATATTATATATATATATATATATATATATATATATATATATATATATATATATATATATATGTGGGGTATGCCCCCTGCTTTTGGGCTGCACCACCTCCTTTTCCAGATTCTGCATGGACCACTGCTGATTTTCTTTTTCAAACGTGTTTATTGATCGCTCCACTACGCAAAGGAGGTGATAATATTTCAACTTAAGAATTTAGACTCAGTTTCACTTGTCGTATATAAAGACATGACAATCCCATCTTGATTGATAGGACTTAAAAGATAAAGATGAAATGATGCACATTGCGATGAGAGAAAAGATGAAATTTTGAGTTGATGATCAATGTATAACCAAGTATACAACTCACTCGGTGTGGTGAGTGTTTTGGTCTCAATTACACTGACTGTTTATAGACATATATAATATAGTACTTGGGAATTAATACAAGAAAAATACAGAACACAAAAAAAATGTATCAAAGTATATAGCTTGTACCTTGATAGTACTTGATAATCAACATAAAAATTTGCAAAACTAATACAATTTGGAGAAATAACTCCTGCATGAGTGGCTTTTAAAGATCTAAGTTTGCAGTGCAGTTTTTATATCATGTAGCGTTCAATAATTAAACTTTTATGGGTAGTAAAATGTTTCAATGTCTGTTTGATGCTTGAATAAAAGATTAGTGAACAAGTGCAGTATCAACAGAGAAGTGGCCACCATACACCACACAGAAAACATCCCGCCGCCTAAAACTCGTCAATATAGACGAGTTTAGGGTAGTCAAGGTCTAATGACCACCTAAACTCGTCATACTGACAATAGAAAGTCGTCATACTGACGACTAAGGTGGTCAGGATGATGACCTAAAGTCGCCACTTTGATGACCTAAAGCTGTAGATATAGGTATCGTCAGCCTGAGGACTTAAAGTCATCTTCACTGACTAGTTTCGTGCCTCTCAGTTTTTCAGTGCAATGTTAGGTCACCAAATATGTCTGTACAAACATTCCAGTAGGTTGATTAACTACAACTGACCATGATGTATTTATAAAAATAGCAAGCCATGAAAGGTTAAAACATTTAAGTTGGCAGAGCAGGGTTTTTATTCCCTAAGTACTGTGCAAAATCCAATAATAAACTACCGCTGGGCGTAGTTCTTATACAATGACCAATCTGCTCTGTAAAATATTGCCTCCCCCTAAACTCATTGAGACACTGATCCAAAACGTGAGTGATCTAATTCTGGCAGTTTTCTGGCTTCCCAATAGATGTCAAATCTTATCTGATTCTCCAAAATATTTGTGAGCTGGATGGATAGAATATGTCCATTGGACCAGTGACAGTCCATGATATCCATGCTCAGATAGACACTGGCATATACGGGACTAGGCCATTGCTAGTACCAAACCAATTAGCTAGGTGTCTCATTATAGTCGGGGGCTAGATCAGCAGTTGGCCTCTTTGTACAGTTTACTTTGGATGGTTTTAAAAGTTTTCTAAGAGGGCACATATATAATCCTGGCTAAGTAAAACCAAGCCATTGTCTCCCTATCAGGCTAATCCCCTCCATTCACACCTAATCATAAAACAACGGGCAGGTATACTTAAGGTGATTAAGATAAAGTTAAAGGCAGCTTATTGTTTTCTGTGGGTGGAGGGGAAGATAAGAGATTACCACAATCCTCTGCCAGATCCAAGATGGCCGTCAGGGGGCAGTTACAAAACTGGTTGCAAGATGGCCACCTCAATTTAGGAATGGCTCTGTTACCAATACCCCCCCCCCTCCCCATGGACCAAGCCATTGTCTGAACAGTGTGGTTAATTATGTACACAGAGTACAGAAGGTGTCAGGGGGAACATGATGGAGTGGGTGTAGGAGATGTGTGCTGTGATGTTGTTAAACATGTCTACTACTACTTGTAGGCTATACCATGCTGGCCCGTTTACGCATTAGGGTCTCAGATAAGCCCTGGTCACAAAGAAGCACGGGGGTTATAAGGCTGTTGAATTTAATCTTCAGCACTAAATACAGTTTTCAAATAAGCGCCTGTCGCATATATAGATAGAACTAAACGACCGTGGTGTACGAGGTGGCCGATCCACCACGAGGGAGTTGTCTCCCCCAAGGGCGTTATGTTTTTAGTTTAATTAACTGAAAATTAGCAAAATCTGTTACCGTAGTTCACCGCACGAGCGCCGGTCCGCCATTTTGAATGTTTACACGCAGCCAGAACGAGGCTACGGTACTGGAACGGCCGCTGTGGTGGATCGGCACACGTTACGCCACTGGGGGTGTGTGGATCGGCCCTGCAATGCTATCTCTATGGGAAGAAGTTATTCACATAAAATAACAGCGCAGGGGGATACTGTGGGGTTGAAATCTATGAGCGCCCAGGCACATATAAACAGACCCCTACAGTAGACTAGTCTGTCCTCCCAGCAAATTGTCGTGAGTCCTCGTCAACCTGTGTGAAGTGGCTCACACATGTCGCTAGATGGAACACGACGTTGTTATAGCACAAGATCACCAGGAATAGCAATTTCTATGCCACATGAGTCTAACACACAGTGGCGAAAGATGACGGAATGAGTTATCACTCAAAAAGGAGTCACCATTGATGACCAATCATGGCGACAGATGACGACAATTTGCTGGGCTGGGTCTGGGATACCCCTTATACACAAGGTGTGCCTTATATGTGAGGTGCGCCTTATAGGAGTGTGATTAATTATGTGCAGAACATGACAGGCTGAACATGATGGAGTGGTTGTATGAGGGTGGGGTGTAGGATTACCATATGATACTAGGTCATTGAAACATACAACCATCAACAGACCATTACTGTTCTAACCCAATCTGTGATAACCTATGCCACTCCCAATGTTAGATACATACACCAGTAAATACAAGATACAACTCTAATATAAACTATAACCTTACACTACAGCTATGGTTAAATATGTCTAGTGCCTCTTGTAGCCACTACATAGGTGACACTGCGAGAGAAAAAAAAATGTTGTCGAAATAACGTTGAAATCCTTGTCCCAAAGTTGCAACAGATCATTCATTATTTTCACAGAGATTCCATGTATCAATGTACTGCAAGCTGGGGCTTGCAGTACATTGCAAACTACACTGGTTCACTGCAATACAATTACGGAGGACCACTGTTCAGTTCTATGAGGAATTTATTTCTTACAGTAAGTGGTGCTAAGCTTTAATCTGTATTTTGCCCCACCCTATACAGCATAAAACCCAGGATTCTCAGGATTTTAATCAGCTACCTCTTTATATGGCTTCATGTTGTGAATAAGAACAGCATATGGCTTCCCCATCCCAGAAGAGTCTCGCCAAAAAAGAAACGTGAACCCAAAACGAAAACGTGCACGTTTTTATGTTGCTAAATTATTGTTTGGATAATCATTCAGATAAAACGTGTTTCCCATATATTCTGCTATTAAATTATTTTTCAATACTATGAAAACGAGTTAGGCCATGCACATTTTCCTCAGTACCCTCTGAAAAATTTCAGAGAGGTTCTTCCTCGTTTACTTTTGGCAATACCCTCCTGTCCTATCTGAGATTTCCAGCCACAGCTCTATGCCAGGGAATATGGGTCAAGTTATGATTATACCTTACCAATTTGACGCGTTTAAATGACGGGTGTGGAATAAGGGCTGGTCTGAAACAAGTGCTGAAGGTAAGGAGATGTTGAAATAATTCTTAACCATTATAAACCTTGATAAAACGCCTGTCTTGCATAGTAGCAAGGGCCGGTCTTTTCACAATGACATAGGTAGGTCTTACTTTATTGATGTGAATAATTGCCTAGGCGCTTATAATTTGGAGGAGCCATTACTGCCGGCCCTTAAACAAGACAGGCGCTCATTCAAGATCCGAGTTTCAGTGCTTAAGGTATATTTCATGACCCCCATAACCCCGGTGCTTATACGAGACTGGCACTTATTCAAAACCTGGCGCTTAAACACAGCAATACTGTATATATATATATATATGTATATATATATATATATATATATATATATATATATATATATATAGGTATTAAATGAGATAAATGTGAACTCACCATCCCCTGTTAACAGCATGCCTTCATACAATGTACTGGATATACCAGATGTAGTTAACACTCACCTGAAAATGGAATGAGAAATTGGAAATTAGTTCACATTGTATTCAAGGTATCAAAAGATAATGTTTTTTAATTTATGTGAATAACGTCTTCCCGTAGAGATAGCATTGCGGAGCCGATCGCCACACCCCCAGTGGTGTAACGTGTGTCGATCCACCACAGCGGCAGATCCACCACTGCAGCCTCGTTCTGGGTGCATGTAAACATTCAAAATGGCGGACCGCCGCTCGTACGGGGCACTACGGTAACAAATTTTGTTAATTTTCAGTTAATTAAAGACTCTAAAAAAATAAAATAAATATAGAACTAAACTCCCCTGGTGTCCTCGGTGGCACTGTAGAACACCCCTCGTGGTGGATCGGCCACCTTGTACACCACGGTCGTTTAGTTCTATCTATATAGTATTTTTGTCATTGCCTGGATGCCTGATTATTCCTCACGCACTCACTCACCCACTCACTCGGTATTTGCTCACTCGTTCCCTCACTCATTGACTCACTCACTCAATTTATCACTCTCTCACTCGTTCCCTCACTAACTCTCTCTCTCTCCCTCGCACTGTCTCTCTCTGTCTGTCTCTCTGTCTCTGTCTCTCTGTTTCTGTCTCTCTGTTTCTGTCTGTCTGTCTGTCTGTCTGTCTCTCTCTCTCTCTCTCTCTGTCTCTCTCTCTCTGTCTCTCTCTCTCTCTCTCCTTTTCTCTCTTTCATTGCTTGGTAATTCATTCACTCACTGACTCACACTCGCTTACTAATTTTGTCTCTCAGCCCTCCATTGTTCCCTCTCCCATAAGCTGGATACTTCCTAATCCATTATGGATTATTTATAATAACAAAAGGCAGGGAAGCCCTGTGTATATGTAAGTAGGGAGAGGGGTATTGTGCTTGCCGATCACTTACAAAATGTAAAAATGGCAGAATGATTATAATCTCCAAAAAAAGATAGCCAAGTGAGGTAATTTGTCATCACCTGAGTCCCATACCACCTCCCCACCCTGAACCCTCTAAGGGCAGCTGATGCAGGAGTGCATCATGGCCACTGGTCGTCATGGTGCACCAATGAAGTGCTGGTGAGTCTGCCTGCCACCACTTCATTGGTGCATCATGCTGAGCCTCTCGGATTGTATCAAACCCTGAGGGTCAGCATGATGCATATATCTACCCTTGGCGAGTTACTCGCCAAGGCTACATCCATGCATCATGACAACCAATGGACCCAATCAGCCCTTAAAGGTTTAAAAATAACACTACCATGATCACTCTGCTGAGCAAATTGTAGATGGATTAGTATAAGAGAGCAAGGACCTAATTCTGCTGATAACACTGGGTGTGACCTAAGGCTTGGTATTTAGGTATTGACCCATGGACCACGCCTTAGGGAACAAGCCTATCAGTGATGGAGCGAGCGCACTGTAAAAATAATGTCGTTGAAACAACTGTGAATTCCTTGTCCCAAAGTCACCAGAGATCTCTCGCTATTTTCACAAAGATCCCTTGTACCACCCTAGTGCCAGCTGGGGCTTCTTGTAAAAACTACACTCGTTCGCAGCAATACAATTACTGTGGTAGGGTCTACACTGTTCAGTTCTTAAGAGGTTCCCTGGTAGATTCAACCATTATTTTTAACAGGGGGGGGGGTGGTGGAGGGAGGTGGGCGTAGTTTTGTAGGTGTTCCACATGGTCTAGTTTCCCATTGTGGAGATGGAGTAATTCATCTTTTTGTTCTGCCATTATTAAACCATTAAGGAATGAATATATGGCATATTAATGTATCGTGCCCATTTAGTTGTCATGATGCATTCATGCAGCCATAGAGAGTATGCTATGTATCAGAGCTGCATTGATGCATCATGCCCTACATGATACACAGATGCAGCACAGGCAAGACACCCCCAGCACTGCATTGGTGCATCATGACGACCAAGGAACATGAACCTAAATACAGCATGTGGCATTTATTGAGCTATAGTAATCCATCATTTTTCATTAAAACATCAGCTATAGAAATGTACAGGATATGGACGGTGCCTATTGCTACCTTGGTGTGAGTGGTGGAGAGGTTGGGGGAGGGGGGTGCTAGGGACTCCTGCTTTATGGAGATGACCTAGTTCTCATTCCTGCCTCGTTTCCATTGGATTTTGATCATTATGTTTGGGAGGAGAAACGGTAAAACAAGGCATATGAGCCAAACACGGATAGAAGCAGCACTGCACCCCAAACTTAGGAAAACACTACTGGCGGGTAAGTTTGGACTTGGAAATTTCAAGTCATACATACTCTGGTAAGGAAAGTGTCCTTATTCTAATCATTCCCTCTTTGAAATGTCCATAAATTGCAATTAACATTTTATCAAGTTTGAGTAGTATTCAATTACTTTTTAGAGTTAATGATGAAAAAATGCACAACAAAGGACCTCTTTATACACCTCCATTTTCATTATTCCTGGGATAATCATACTCAAGATTATTGCCAAGATCCAAAGTTTTTTCAAGAGACACTGGTGAGAAACTAATTAGTAGTAGAGACTATAGTGTTCCAATATTAGTTCAATTAGGTGGTATAAAGGTGGGGGGGGGGGTTATGGGAGAGGCTCTGTATCAATAACCTTACACAATACCCATACAAGGACCACCATGGGCGTTTTTAATTAACTAGCAGCTAATTAACTTAAGTTTTCTAACAATGAGGTCTTCTTCTGTGGGAGGTGGGTGGCAGGGAGGTGACATTGGGATTTGTATTGACCTTTACATAGATACTAGACCTCCTGAGAAGGGGTGAGGAGAAACAAGGCTAGAGAAAAAGGGCACCACCACCACCCACCGCCTCCACACATATCCTATCAGCACCACCTCCTGCTCTTAGACAAACCTCTAGGTGTGAGGGGCAGAACAACAATATTACATGAACACTTTAAAGGCAGATAGTGTTTTAATGTCCCTGATTGGTGCATCATGCCGACCCCCTGGGACGGTATATCAATCCTATATGGTCATCACCATGCATGACTACCCCAATGTACACCTGGGAGTTGAGTTCTGTATTTATTTCATGTTATGTTGTTCTGAAAATGCTTAAATTTAATAAAATTGACATGTAAATTAGTCACGTGACCAGCAGTGTGGATCGAGACAGGTTATGCCACTGGGGGTGTGGCGTACGCCACTCTAGTGTTAAGTCTATGGAGAGTTGTTATTCACATGAAATAAAAAGGGTTAAGGCTTTTAGTATAAACCTGCCATCACCTCCTGCTCATAGACATCTCTCTAGGTGCTAGAGGCAAAACAACAATACAAGATTAATGGCTGATGGTGCCGGGTGGAGACCAATCATCATTAGCAGAGGGAGCCTCAGGGTGGGATGGGGCAGGGGTGGCTGTCAAATACTGTGTACGCTGAGCTCTATTAGAGACCCATAGTGATTTAAACCTTGGGTTCACATGATGCATCCATGCAGCATTGGCGAGTAACTCACCAAGGCTGCATTCATGCATCATGTCAGCCTCTGAAGGGCATGATGCACCGATGCAGTGTCGGCTAATGACCTGCCTTTGCTGCATCTATCTATTGCTGAATTGCCATGGCAACTCAGAAATACCCAGGGAACATTTTGATGCCTTAAAAGACTTCTAGTACATTTTTCATCATAGCCATTTGTTCTGATGAGTCTGCTTACCAGCACTTCATTAGTGCATCATGCCGACCCTCCTGCAGTGTATCGACCCTGTACAGTGGGCGTGATGCATGAATGTAGTCCTGGCGAGTTACTCACCAGGACTTGCATCATAACGACCATCGACAATATGCAGTACAGCAGTATAGGACTCAGTATGGAGGCCTAGTGGAGCCGCCATTTTGAATTTCGCTGGTTGAGGTTAAACCCAATGATAAGACATACCATGATGGGTACCTTGTCCCTGGATAACACCCACTTCCAGGGACATGCTGGTCCCATTTTATCAGTTCTTATCAGTGTGTATCGCCGGAACCAGCCCCAGACCAGCTAGTGGCCAATAAAGCTTTAAAGGGTTAATGTTGCCATGTTGGGAGTTGAAGTAGAGGGAGGGAGATTGAGGAGTATTGTTTCCAGGGGCTGATTGCTAGAATCCTGTCTCTCTGTTTTAATAGACCGGGGATTATTAACCCTTTTAAGGCCGCTGATGCAGGCGTGCATCATGTCCATTGTTCAGCATGATGCTCCAATGAAGTGCTGGCGAGACTGTGCACCATCACTTCATTGGAGCATCATGCCGACCCGCTTGGCCTGTATCAACCCCGTATGATGCATTGATGTTTCTCGCCATGGCTGCATTAATGCATCATGACGACCAATGGGCATGACACATTACTGCATCAGCGACCCTTTAAGGGTTAACAGACCGGGGATTATTAGATATCGGGAGGAATGCATCTCTAGAGCAGTTGGCTACATTTCAGAGTGGTCGTGGAAGGAGGTATTAGAGTTTGACAGCGAGGACACAGAGATGATTGCCTTACAATAATCCTCTTCTAATTATATTTACAGCAGTGGGAGAAGAGGGAAAGAAATTAAGCGCTGGGGATAAAGGCTACACATCTGCTCACATTATTATTCTAAAATCTGTCTTTTCTGGGGGAAATACCAAAGGCAAAACTCTTACTATCATACTCATATATACCCATCGCATATCACATTAACACTGCCTCCCATCCAAAAAAGAAAAGAAATGCAAAAGAATAATAAATTAAAATTAAGGATTTGAAAATGATTGGAAGGTCCCCTGTGTACAAACCTATATAAAAGTACACCATCCCACCTGCCCCCCCCCCACCCCCCAATAAAACTTCCTGAACACTTTAAAGTCATATACTTATAAAGCTGGTGTGAAGCCAATAAGGACCTACTGGGACTAGTAAGGAGCTACTCAGCATAGAGATAGCTGTTTTAGGTGAGCAGCTCATGCTCCAAGATTAACCTGGTCACTGAAGGGTCTGCAGTTAGCATTGTTAGCAGGCAGCACAGACCATCGTGCTAACCATCTCATGGTCACTTGGCTTTAAATGTCCTTTAGTCATCACCCGTAACCGTCGATGAGAAGGGGCTCCAGAATGGTAATTGTCCAGCACTTAATTGGTTGATAGTATATTTTTTCCCTGTGATATCTGAATACATTGGCTATTGACCCCCAAGAGAATTTCAGATACATAAGGTAAGAATTAGTGCAGAACAAAAATGATGTTACAAACGATACAGTTTCTGCATTTTCTTGACATTCCTAGTATAATTTCCAGCAATCCCTTGTCAATCCACTGGCAACTTTGCCGTGACAAAGTTTTATTTAGTGACTTTGTGGATGAGAATCCTGTTTTGTGACGAGCAAGATGTATTTAAATTACCAGGCAAGACTGTAAAGGGGGACCCCGAGGGCACTATAGGACTCAGTATGGAGGCCTAGTGGAGCTGCCATTTTGAATTTCGCTGGTTGAAGTAAAACCCACTTATAACACCTACCATGATGGGTTTCTTGTTCCTGGTTAACACCCACTTCCAGGGACATGCTGGTCCCATCTTATCAGTTCTTATCAGTGTGTGTTGCCGGAACCAGACCCAGACCAGCTAGAGGCCAATAGAGAGTAGCCCGGAGGGTCGGCATGATGCACCAATGAAGTGCTGCCGAGTAGACTCACTTCAATGGTGTATCATGAGGACCATTGGCCATGATGCACTCCTGCATTCGCAGCTTATAACGTTTTAAAGGGTTAACGCTGGGGGGCACCATTGACAGGGGCCACAGCTGTACAGGGTCAGAATGAACTGCTCCTGAGTGACTCAACCCCTACACTGTGAGCAGCTCAATGACCGGCCGGACGACCTGTGGACAATAGGGGCTGAAACCTGAACAGACTAATCCTTTAAGGGCTTCTGATGATAGCGGTAATCGGCATGATGCACCAATGAAGTGCTGGCGAGTCTGGCGAGTAGACTCGCCAGCACTTCATTGGTGCATCATGCCGACCCTCCGGGACTGAATCAACCTTGTAGTGTTGGCATGATGCATGAATATAGCACTGGCTACCAGCTTGACATTGGCGCATCATGACGACCATCTGGGAGTGTATCGAATGTATCATGAGTGGATTGGTCGTCATGAAATGGTCAATATGATGTATTAATACTCAATACCGACCAATGAGTATAGTATGACACACTCCTTCCCTAACACTTGTTAAAGGGTTAAAGGCCTGAGCAGCTCAGTGAGCAGCTGTAGGAGTGGGTGGACAATAGAGGGATGAGACCTTAATGCTGCCCCCCCCCCAACACTAAGCTGTTAACCCTGTAAGGATGTCACGATGCTCTGCCACATTAGGAACTGCATCACAAACTACACATCATGCCCACAGCCATTTATGAGTGCATCAACACCGGCGGGTCGAACTGATGCATAGACTTAACTGTTGTCTTTGAGAGTCTGTCCATTTATGCATGAATCTGACTAAATGATGTAATATACCCTGAGGTTGAAGCAGCATTCACCCCTTGTGGGGTTAAATCTACCTAAGAATCACCCGATATAAAGGGTGGAGGCTTTGGTGTATGACATGCAGAGAGTGAGAGAGCCACCTTCCGGCATCCATTGAACCTATGTCCAGCTCTCTCTAATGGAGCAGATGACATCATGTTAACATTTTAAAAAAACTCAAAAAGCATATATACGAATTAAAAGTACCGTATTGGATTGTACAAGTTCTCTAATTAATTTTAAGTTGTCTATACCCGGACCCCTATTAAAGACTGGTGATTATTTAAGGCTAAGATTAGAGTGCATAATGACATGTGATACCCCTGTTACCCCGGTGCCTATTCAAGACCAGTGCTGCACCTTATTCAAGACCCGGCGCTTATAGATATATAGACAAAAGTGCACGAGAATAAGTCAGCACAGAGGGTTATCACACAAGGTGAAACCGAGCGTGATAACCCTCAGTGCTGACCAATTCTCGTGCTCCTTTGTATCTATCTCATATTAATTAAGTAAGATGTGTTCATAATTGCATTTATTTGGCATCAGAAATGATTTTATCATCTGTTATTTGACCATTTTAGATGTTTTCCCTTGCAGTGTGATACAGGGGAGGGTTATCACACTGTGGGGGTGTGATACAGAGGTTCTTGGTTAAACCTATAGGACTCTCGTATTCAACTTGACATATAGGCTAATATGGTATGCGGAAGTCTAATTCATTTTGCCATGGCATTGAGATGAGTTAAACCGCGCAAATCGCCCATTTTCATGTACTACCTAAACTAGGCAGACCCACGCCCCCCCACCCCCCACCCCCATCCGGCCCCACGCTCTGCATGTTCATTGCATGAGGGATCTCCAATATCGCCCATTTAAGCAGATGCTGACACAGTGACAAATTGTTCTGGTTTTCTCCAGGAGCAGTAAATTTAGATGAAATAACTTTGGAGCAGATTAGTTCTGTTTTAGAAATCAGAAACTCTGTGGATTAGAGGTAATAGAACTGACGGTGAGTATCAAAGTCTGAGTATTGTGTGAGTTTGTATTTGAGTTGATGAGTTCGAGCTGCCTACAGAGGTGTTAGATGACTTCAGGTCCAGAGGTGATTTAAGTCATGAGAAAGATTTATGATTGTTTTGATGCAATTCACGACAATGTTATAAATATTGAGTTTTAATGTGAAAATACGAAACGATTTCCATGAAAGATTCCTTTCAATGAAAGTATCATTCTTAGCATAAAATGATCATATCTGATCATTTCAAGTGTTGGCAGACTGCTGGGTTCTCTTATTATGCCTATTTTTACTTCCCGCCTTGGCCAATGAATATCATGTTTATCTCATGCATTATTCAATAATGGTTAAGCGATGATATTATAGTATCAGTATTCCACCTACACAATGCCATGGAATTACATCATATTCCGATGCATGCTGGGCTACCAGACGGGACACCAGGGGGCAGCACACACAGAGTGACATTTGTGGTGCTTTGTAACCCAATTACTGTCTGAATACTAAATACTAGTACACCATCTGTATAATAACACACCACTACAGTCACCCCCCCCCACACACACACACACAGGCTTCTATATTTCTACAGAAGCCTGGCAGTGCAGTAGGGGAAAGGTGCGGCCTTATGCAGCCGCGTTAGCACTTTTAGAATTTGAAACAAGAAATGCGGTTGTGACCGCGTAAAAAAACGCCTCCCGCCGTTAATGACGATATACCAGTGTTTGATAACATGTCTCATAAAAGCAGACATAAAGAAGATTTCACAATTATCAATTTCTCTATTCAGTAATTTTGTATTGTGAGACCTCATCACATTGGGCAAATGCAATCATCATAGCGCACTCCCGTACCGCTTCGCGGTACCGCCGCTACGCGGCGTGGGAGGCGCTAAAAAAAAATGAGGGAGTGTGACTGCTGCATTGCAAACTCAATCGTTCCTGAAGACATATTTAGTGAATACCTTAAAAATCTTTAAGAATATAAGGCAAATTTCTCTGCCGCCCACAAGAACAGAAAAAAAGCATCGTCCTGTATAATTACCTCTAAACAAACACCTCAAAGGCTATCATATAATCATTGTCTTTTTTGAGTGACCAGAAACAATGCCCCTACTGCATGTACATGCTCTATCTGATCTTGAAAGGCTGGTAAATAACCTGCACCATTATATAGGAGAGCACACCTAATGTGAAATCATGTCCCTACATGATGCTCCTGTTGTATCTACTCCGGGGACACGTTACAAAACATGATAACCATCACGTAATAACCATCCCGCATATGTAGTTTCACACCGACCATGGGGAATCCCCTATATACATCATATCCCATTAAGTTTTCATGTTCTCCAACATATCCTATTAAACCCTTCACGGGCTACAGAGTATCCTTATCCCTTGGCTTCATGCAGCATGAATGCAGCCCTGGTGTCACCAGAGCTACATTCTTGCATCATGCAGACCCCATGGAGGTCGATACACTCTCCCATTATAACTCGCGAGTTAGTCAAGAGTGATGCAAGAGTGATGGTATTGGTGAATCTCTATTATGCTGGCCAGCACTGCATTCGCGCATCATGCTGGATCTCCTGTAGAGTATCAGCCCATTAGGGTCAGCATGATGCATGGATGCAGCAATGGTGAGTGATTCACCAGTGGCGGATATAGATGGGGGCGCGGGGCCGCACAACCCTCCTTTTTACCTGTACTTAAGAGTTTATCTACCTCTTTTTACCCTAGAATTTAACCCAAATTTTGAAATCCTGAATCCGACCCTGCTCACCAAGAGCTAAATCAATGCATCATGTCAACTTAAGATCAGATTGCCTCAAGCTTCCAGAAAGCCACTGGCGAGTTACTCACTCTTGCGTTCATGTATCATGCTGACTCTACAGAGCTGATACACTTCCGGAGGGTTGGCATGATACTCCTATGAAGTCCTGATGAGCACTAGCACTTCATTGGTGCATCAGGAAGACCAATCAGAATCACTAACTCCTCCACTAATGGCATTAAAGGGTACATGGGCAGCATTGTGTTTTGATACATTGTCTCTTCTATAATCTTGATGCATGAAACTCTCCAATGCTGCATTCATGCATCATGCTGTCCTGGCAGGCCTGATGCACTAACTAAGATGATGCATTAATCCACTATTTGCCCCACTAAGGGTTAAATGTTCATGTCCCCCCAAGTGTATTACACTGTGTAGCCTGTTGTATGAGGGCCTAACATGGGATGATCCTGTTAGCTCAAACAGAGGGTAAGGGGCCTCTGTGTGAGGGTATATGGATGCTCCAATCTGTATGTCTGCTCATATTGTTAGCTTAAGGCTGTGCATGGTGCCGGGACCAGGTCAGCTACTTTAATAGTATACAATCCATTGCCCGTCAACCCTCTAAGGACCGCTGATGCATTAATCCATTGGTAAGCATGATATATGGATGTAGCCCTGGCGAGTAACTCGCCGGGGCTACATTCAAGCATCATGTCGGCCCTCGGGGGGAGAGACACTCCCGTAAGGTTGACATGATGCTCCAATGAAGTGCTGGCGAGCAGACTTCATTGGAGCATCATGCCGATCAATGGGCATGATGCAGTCCTACATTAAAGGCCCTTACAGGGTATAAAACAATCTATTATCATTAATGTAGATAAGCGGGCTAGGTGCAGGCATGCCATGGGGGAGGCTAGCAGCCACCGGTGTACCTCCCCCTCATATTATATAACACTTCAAGGGCCCATTGGTCGGCATGATGCACCATTGGAGTGCTGGAGTATCTGCTCTTCGTCACTTTATTGGTGCATCATTGGTGACCCCCAGGAGTACAGGGTTAACATGATGCACCGATGTAGCCGTGGCAAGTTGCATTAATGTATGGCTGTGCCCTTAGGACAATCTGCTATCTCGGTATATATCTGCATGTTACATGAATACAGCTCTAGCGAGTTACTCGTAAGTGCCACCTCCTTACAGCTATAGATAATACACTCCCATGGTCAGCATGATGCACCGATGCAGACTTGGTGAGCATCTGCAGCACTGCATTCATGCATCATGACGACCGACCAACATGAATAGATAAGCAGCATGTGGCCCTTTAAGGGTTAAAAGCCCCTGGCTGCGGGACCACGCCACTAGCGCCCCCTATAGTGATGAGCAGGTGGATGCAGTGTATATATACCGTTAGCCATGGGGGAGGGTTATATATGGGACATCACGTGTGTGAAAAACACAGAGCAGCCAATCTAATTGGGACTACTACATGGTTGGCATGCAATGTGTTGTTTATTCTGACTAAAGCTTGCTCTATGTAGCTCTACTATAGAGGTATATATGTACGTTCTCAATATGTGTAGTCTAGAATAGAAAATTCAGTGGAGAATTTACACCAAGTGGGGGGTGGGGGTGCAGGGGCGCACACCGCTCCTTTTTGCCAGTACTTAACTGTTGAACTGTATTATGTAGGACCCTAAAATTTGCTCAAAAATAGGGGGTATGCCCCCTTCTTTTGGACCGCACCCCCTCTTTTTCCAAATCCGGTGTTCAGCACTGTGAAAACATTTGTTTGGCAGAACATGGGTGACCAAGCATGGGCCAGCACATTGCATCCACCTCCATCGGCGTGAGTAGTGCATAGAAATGGGGGCACATAAACTCTTGATGTATTGATAAAGCCACACTAGAGGTCTGACATACATGTAGATTCATTGCAGTCACAATACAGGGGTGACAAGCATGCTATAGATTATAATATAGAATTCTGCATTTGTGTATCATGACCCTTTTATATCATTAATTAGGACCAAGGCCACCTTTCTAGTCTATAAGCCCCATACCGGCTGCCAATGTATCATGCCCAATGGTTGTCGAAATGCATGAATGCAGCCATAATGAGTTCAAGCCAGGGCTGCATTCATGCATCATGCTGACCCCCAAAGGGTCAGCATGATGCACTCATGAAGTGCTGGTGTGCAGTGGTGCATCATGACGACCAACAGGCACGATGCACTCCTGCATCAGTGGCCCTTAAATGGTTAAAGCCCTGCTGTGCTGAGCTCAGTCCTGGGAGCAGCTGTGGGCGCAGTTAAAACCTGCTGCAGGTCCCAGAGGTGGTAGACAGGGTGTGGAGGGGCCTTTCACCAGTCTATATCAGATCTATGACAAACATACATCCACAAAAATGTATTGCAGGATTGCATCATGCCCAGTGGTCGTCATGATGCACCAATGAAGTGCTGGCAAGCAGTCTCAGCATCATTTCATTGGTACATCATGCCGACCCTATGGGGTTGATACATAAACTCCTGGAGGGTTGGCATGATGCTCCAATGAAGTGCCAGTGAGCAGTCGCACCAGCACTTCATTGGTGCATCACGCTGACCCCACAGAGTTGATACACAAACTCCCAGAGAGTCGCCATGATGCACCAATGAAGTGCTGGTGAGCATCTCGCCAGCACTTCATTGGTGCATCATGGCGACCAATGGGCATGTTGCACTAATATATTAGCGGCTCTTAAAGGGTTAAAAAGCTGGTGCAGCTGGTGGCGGCAGGTCCCAGAGGTAATAGTCAGAGTGAGGAGGGAGCTTTCAGCAGTCTACATCAGGTCTAAACACACCCTGCTCCACATCATCCACATCATCCACAATATGACAAAAATACACCCCACAGTCAGTCCCCAACCACCACAGTTAAAGAGGGATGGCCATTATTTATCAACCTGTGGAAGGGGTGATTCTCCTTTGTGCGGATGTATGAAATCTATTCACATCACCATTCAACAGTATTTAGTACTGGAAGGGAGAAACATTTTCTTCCTCTTTGAACTATAGTATATGACTTTGTACTTTTTCTAAATAAAACGGACTACACCTGATCAAGGAGGCCTAAAATCCATCATGCCCCTCTGAACAGGGGTCAAAATCATCCCAAACCCCGAAACAACAACAAAACATAACAAAACAAGAAAAAACAAACATGAGCACCCCGTTGATAATGATAATAAATGGTCCCTCCAGTACATGGCTGCTCCCACCTATCCCATCAGCCGCCCCCACGGGCTGCGCTGCTTCTATAGATACTATATGAAAAGGGTAGGGTTTGGCAGCTGCTTTGCAATCCCAGACTGCTTTCCACATTTTTGCCCATCTGAACATCAACAGAGTGCAACATACAGTGACATAATTTTCTATCATAATGCCACTAGACATCAACTTATGATATGTTTATGGGGGTGACTCTAATGGCCAGAAAACACTGATGGTAACAAAATGACACCTCTGGGATACAGCTGCTCCAGCTCTCTGATAAGTGGGGAAGGGGGGGGGGGCTGCACTTGATTATTAATGAGAGGAAAGGAGGTTCGCTACCATCTAATATTGTGGAATTTATTTTCCATATTATGGGAGAGTAAAATAAGTGGACATCTACCAATGCCGTGGGACCCCGTGCATGGGGCAAAATTCACAGGAACTCAATTCATTGCATAGGACTCTGGTGGAGAGTGGGTGGATGCAGTGCTTTATGGCAGGCTACTTGGACAGTGTTAGTGGGTGGATAGTGGGATCGGGTGAGGGTGAGGGTGTGTGTTCGGGGGGGGGGGGTACTACCTGAATGAGAGTCATCTATGGGAGTGCCAATGTAAACATGCTCTTTGGGAGGGATGTATACATGCGTGTCCCCCCCCCACCCCTTTCTCAATGATCTCACCCTTTTAGGGCCGTAAGGTGCATTAAATGCATCATGCCCATTGGTCGTCATGATGCATGGCTGTAGCCCTGGTGAGTAACTCACCAGTGATGCATCCATACAATATTGGCCGGTATAAGTGTCCGGGTGCTCGTTAATTCCAACTAGGCTTTTCCCCCCGGCGTTCATTCAAGACTGGCGTTATTCAAGACCTAAAATTGTATTTCAAAATTCCAATACCCCTTAACCACTGCCTTTATTCAAACAGGCACTCATTCAAAACCCGGCGCTTATACCGGCCAATATACAGTAGACTCCTAAAGTGAGATATGCACCATTCCAAAGTGGCCTTTTTTTTAGGTTTCACACACTTATAGATTCAAGCCCCAGGTTAAGTAGTAAAGTAGTAAAAAAATGTACAAGGAATCTCTGTGAAAATAACAATGGGTCTCTCTGGCAAATTTTAGATGAGGTTTGCACCAGTATTTCGATGACATTATTTTACAGTGCATCCTATACAGTATATTGTATCTGCGGCCCTTAGAGGGTTTATTCCAGTTTATTCCGAATCCTCCCTCCTAGAAACCTACCTTCCACCCACACTCCAACCCAATACAGTAGCCATCTTCCCTGGTGGCTTTATGAGGGTCTGACGACAAACATCAACAGTATACAGGAGAGGCACGATTACAGTACACGACCATCCCAGGGTCTAAAACACCATCTGGCAGTTTAACAAGCTTCTGACGTGATAGCTAATGCAGGAGTGCATCATGTCGACATGATGCACCAATCAAGTGCTGGCGAGACTGCTTGCCAGCACTTCATTGGTGCATCATGTTGACCCTCCGGGGGTGCATCATGCTGATTCTGCCAAAGTGCATCATCCGGACCCTCAAGGAGTGTACCGACATTTACTCTAAGAAATAACTCTTGAATCTTCAGTACCAGCGATCCTTGTATCAATGAGCAATGAGCAATTGCATTGCAGTGAAGCAGTGTAGTTTCTACAATGAAGAAGTAGTCCCCTAGTACACACTGTGGTACAAGCAATCTCTGGCAACCTTTGAACAAGGATTTCAGCATTATTTTGACGACATTTTATTCTTACAGAGTAGGATGTGTGAAGTCAGGGTGTGGCTTATTTGGGTGGGTTTGAAAATATAGGATATAGGAAATCATTTTAGGACCCTGGTGGGGCCTATTGGCCACTAGCTGATCTGTAGCTGGTTCCAGTGACACACACTGATAAGATGGGACCAGCATGTCCCTGGAAGTGGGTGTTACCCAGGGACAAGGTACCATCATGGTATGTGTTATCAGTGGGTTTAACCTCAACCAGCAAAATTCAAAATGGCGGCTCCACTAGGCCTCCATACTGAGTCCTATAGCATTCTCCCACACTCAAGGTGCGGTTGATACGCAGGTGTGGCGTATACGAGGAGTTTTATCAGCTTTTAGAGGGTTAACAAAACTTTGGCGTGAAATCCTGAAACCCATTTCCTCTGGAGCGTAATATACGGCTTGCTAGTTCATGCTTTTTATGAAGGATAAAGTGGTTGAAATGTTCTTTGGGCAGAATATAACACACTATGTTGTACAGGGATGTTTGGAATTACCTTTGGGATGCTAACATTTCTCAATCTGGAATGATATTGGCAGAAATTGTAAGTCAGACCACCCCCCCCCCCTACAAATGGTAAATCCTTTTCTCAGTGGAATTGCATAGATCTCAGGGATGGTCTCTCTGAGCATCAAAGACGCGGATTTCCGAGGAGATTTCACACCCTGTTCTATAGGTAGGGACAGGAGAAGCCCGGCAGGAGACATCAACAGCCACACATAGGAGGTCTATAAAAAACAGCTAACCTCCGGAGACGCCCATAAATATTGTGTCAGGGAAATTGGATGGGGAAGGAAGCAACATGAAATACATTGCTTATTGAGGTACACGGCTCTTAGGAAGAACGGAGCCAACCAACATAAAACAGAGATGTGATTAATACCATGGAAGTATACTGCCATTACCAGTAGGTACCTGTGATACAGCAGTGTCCAAATCTGTAATACCTCGAGTACAAGGCACGGCTTATGTATATATGCGAGTTATCACAGTATAATCAATTGGATGCCATTTTCTCACGGTATTAGATTCGGATTTGGGCTATTGGAAATGCAAACAAAGGGATAAAATAGCATATTCATATATGAGGAGAGGGCAAACAATCAAAATAACATGTTTTGATCTCTATGTGCGTATGGAAAAGAAAGGGATATTGTAGGAAAGATGTCCTGGAGATTACATCCTTACAGTTTACAGTAGCACTACTCTGCTTGGAGACAGCTACTTGATAGGCTGGTGCCCGTCGTGTATGGCCATCACATCATGCAGCGTCACGGACACACGCCGACACCAACGGAGGGAGGAGAATCAAATGGCGCCAGGCCAAATGTCGTCTGGTCATTGTTGGTCACGTGACGAGGGACGGACGCGGGACGGACGCAGCGTCCAGACAAGATGAGAGAGAGATGACGGGGCACATACAGACAGGGGGCAGCACTGGACTCAGTACTAGCTGACTGTTGTATCATGTATAGGGCATTAGCACATTAGGCTATGGAGGCCGCCATTAGACCCCGACTGCACTATGACTAACACCTTCAGCCCCCGTCTCCGCAGTAAATGCCAGGGATGCTTCCCATTGGTCAATAATACAATAGCCATGTGCCGTATACCGACTTAGCAGGATACATTATTGACCAATGAGATGATTCCCTTCATTCAGTGCAGACGTTTTAGGGTGCATTACATAACAACTGGTACCCATCGTGTTGGCTGTTCTCAAAACCTTATCTTGCAAGCTACCAGATCAAGCCCTCTACTAAGAAAACGTCAACCTCGGTATATGGATAATATACCGAGGTATATGTCCAGGACATCTTTCCTACAATATCCCTTTCTTTTCCATACGCACATAGAGATCAAAACATGTTATTTTGATTGTTTGCCCTCTCCTCATATATTGAATATGATATATGAATATGCTATTTTATCCCCTATACATTTTTGTGCATGTTGCCGAAAAATGCCCATTAAATCAAATGTATAGAAAAGACAGAAGCAGACAGTTGGTAGGTGTATAGACCTGTGTGTGTGTGTGTGTGTGTGTGTGTGTGTGGGTGTGTGCGGGGTGGGGGTGGTAGTTATTGCTTTATGACAGGTCTATTGGGCCTTATCTCTATATGGCTTATAGTATTGATTGTATTACTGTGTATGGTATAGATACCACAGAATGGGTGTACAGGTACTGCACTGTAAAAATATAACTGTTGAATCTACCAGTGAAAATTGTAAAACTGAACACTGACCCATCATAATCACATAGCAGTGAACCAGTGTTGCTTTTACAAGGAGCCCCAGATGGCGGTGCAGTGGTACTAAGAATCTCTGCCAAAAAAATAACGGGACAAGGATTACACCGTCATTTTGAAGACCTTCGTTTACAGTGTATAGTGTACTGCCCACTGTATGGCCTGTTTATTTGTACAATGGATACCGGTGTGGTATATATATATATATATATATATATATATATATATATATATATATATATATATATATATAAACCCATCTAAAATGCGGGTATCTGCATGGTGGGGGGCGGGGGTTGCTTTCATATCATAGGCCTCTAATAGACCATAGGTAGCCATATTTGGGCCATTGTGGTGGAAATTATGCAGCCTTGGTGTCAGAGTTTACTAATAAACCAGAGCCACATTCATGATCAGATCCTATGGTACATTATGCTAACCCTCTGGCCAATAACTATATCTAACCCTACCCTATATTGGCGAGCTAATTAAAACTGCTGCATCCATGCATCATGACCACCATTGGGCATGATGCATTAATGCATCATGATGACCAATGGGCATGATGCATTAATGCATCATGACGACCAATGGACATGATGCATTAATGCATCATGATGACCAATGGGCATGATGCATTCATGCATCATGATGACCAATGGGCATGATATATTAATGCATCATGACGACCAGTGGGCATGATGCATTAATGTATCATGACAACCAACGGGCATGATACATTAATGCATCATGATGACCAATGGGCATGATGCATTAATGCATAATTATCAGCCTGATGCATTGATGACCATTCACAAAGGGATTAATGGCCATTAACCGGTTACAGTGTGAATGGTAGTGGGAGGGTCAGCAATCTATGGCGGCATTATGGCCTATGTACCGTAAAAAAAAACAGCGATCGGCTTATATATAAGGATGTGCTTTGTGCCAATGTACATTTTGCTGATGTTTATGTGTGCCGCATAAACCATATAGGCAAGGATCATATAGTTTAAACCGTACAAAAATGCCGAAAATCTGACTAATATCAAGGGTCTTCCATGGACTTAAGGTCTACCTTATAATACACAAGGTGTGCCTTATAGACAGGTTTTTACAGCAGGTGTCTTTCCCACATCCTGCCCCCCTCCCCCTACCAGCCCACCTGTTTGTGTACAATGAAGGTGTCTATAAAGAAAACTCACTCAGGGAGAAAACCACTTTACCTTTAACCCTTCATGGTCACAGAGTGCTTTAAGGCATGATACCCAAGTATATGTCTAAAGGAGGCATTAATGTAACCCTGGTGAGTACTTGTAGACCACCACCAGGGCTGTATTCACCCACCATACACAGAAAACATGCCGCCGCCTAAAACTCGTCAATACAGACGAGTTTAGGGTAGTCAAGGTCAAATGACCACCTAAACTCGTCATACTGACACTAGAAAGTCGTCATACTGATGACTTAGGTGGTCAGGATGACGACCTAAAGTCGCCACTTTGATGACCTAAAGCTGTAGTTTTAGTTATCGTCAACCTGAGGACTTAAATCTGCACTGACTAGTTTCATGCCTTTCAGTTTTTCAGTGTACTGACCCTATTGGTTGTTACACTCCTAGGGTTGATGCACCATGCAATGCGGTGCTGGCAATTTGACTTACCAGCACTGCATTGGTGCCTCATCAAGATAAATGAGCATGTGTCTAGATCTTTGAGGCCAAATGCAGCCCTCAACCCATTTAAGGGTACAGTAGTGTGCTCCACACTAATACTAATGAAGCCCTGGCGAAAAATGCACATTGATGCATCATGCCAATCCCCCAGAAGTGCATCAACCCAGGTCTATTACAGCGGCATGATGCATAAAGGCAGCCCTGCCAGTCTACCCACCAGGGCTGTATTCAGAATTGACCAGAGCCAATGTGCTTTAATGCAGCATCAGAATGTACATGGCTAATAGGTTAAAGGAGGCTCAGTGAGGGAGAAAGGTCCTTCAGGCCCTGTGTTATACACTATATCTGAAGTACCTGAGACCCCCTGTGAACACCCTGCTGTCAACTCCTCACCCTCCATCATGCTGTCAGCATGGCCTTTTGGCGATAAGTCACATTTATATTAACCCTCTAAGGGCATCAATACATCATGAAGTGCTGGCGAGTCTAGCAGACTCACCAGCACTTCATTGGTGCATCATAATAACCAATGGACATGAAGCACTCCTGCATCAGCGGCCCTCACTGAGTTAAAAGTGCTGGTGAGTGCTGGCAGGTGCTGGTGGGTCTAGCAGACTCACCAGCACTTCATTGGTGCATCATGACAACCAATGGCATGATGCACTCCTGCATCGGTGGCCCTTAATGAGTTAAAGGGTGAAAGTCTACTTGAGAGGGGATGACAGGCATGATGTATATCCACCCTACAGGATAAGAATGATAAAGTTAGTTTTAAATTTTTTTATTCATTTTAGTTACTATTTTTTAGGTGAGTCTTTCATGCTTGGACAGGTTAGATAGAAGGGGGATGTCACCCCAGACTGACTTGGTATCTACCACAGTGCATACTTAAATAGCTACACCAAACTATCACTCAACATGTCACTTGACTTCAACTCTCAATTTGTGTTTCACCACAGTGGACAATTAACACTTTAAGGAATGATGTGACTTAAATAAGAACCGGTCTTGTGTATACACAGGGGATAGGGGTGCATTTAGATTTACTAGAACCAGGACACACCATCAGGCAGTTCAGTATTTGAGAGTCTTCATGGCGGCACTCATATTTTGCGATAAGGGACAACTTGTTTTCAAATTGTATCATGCAGCATTGATCAATGCTGCTCCATGCATACCCCAGTGGCCCACCCGGGCACTTAGAACTTTTAATACTCCTGTACTTCTGACCTTGTTTGGGACGGTGCTTATTCCAAAACTGCTTTTATTACTATTTTCAACATTACCCCTGGTCTTTATTTGAGTCCCCTGCGCTTAAATAAACCACTATGGCAAATGTATAAATCCAGTAGGCTCAGCATGATCCATGACAATGTGGCCCCAGCTCGACCACTAGTGTGAGTCGTCTCTGGCACCTAGCGTTTGTGGGTAAAGGAAGTTTTTTTTCCACTGGTTGCTGTAGTGCTTATTTGTAGGCAGGTACCTCACATAGTAATCTTCCCCAGAAAATGGGGACCATCATCCCCATACGCGAGAGAGGTATTCCCTAGAATCCCGACTGGGCGAGACTGGATCCATGAGTGAAACACTGGCGAGTTACTCACCAGGGAATGGAGAGCACGGAGGGAGAGCAGTCTGCACTGAGAAAAAAAAATCTTACTCACTTGAGTCTAGCTCCAGACTCAGGCAATGTCTCCAAAATGAGTATCATTTGAGACTCAGCCTGATCCTTGCATGATACTCAGGCAAGGCCAGAGTATCACCTGAGGATCAGCCTCAGGATCTGCCAGAGTATCATCCAAGGATCAGTGTGTCTGTGTTAGTGGGTAGGTGGGTTGGATGGATGGGGGGTTGGGGAGGCCAATCCTGACAACAACTGCTTCAATTCACAGTGGTTTTTTTACAGGCAGATTTCAGCTGAATGCTGCCCAAAGTCAACAACATGGGGAACGTTTAGGGAAGGCTACATCCTGGTTTAGTTTGGGTGGTATTTTGGATTTAAACAACCTTCTGACATTTGTTTACTGTAGATCACTGCAGTGTAGAATGACCCAGCAGGATGACTTAGTCTGACTTAGTCTCTCTTTCTATCACACTCTCTGCTTCTCTCTCTCTCTCTCTCTCTCTCTCTCTCTCTCTCTCTCTCTCTCTCTCTCTGACAGTAACATTGGACACTGCCCCGGGGGGCACTGACTCTTTGTAGGTCACCCACAACTGCCGCCCTACCACCCTATCTCTCAGTTATCTTGAAATCTGACCGCTCTACTTGAGGGGGTAGGATGGACTTTGACAGCCCCCCTTTTTCAACAATCCCAAACAGTGCCTGGACCGCCCCCTCCAAGCCTCCATCCACCACCAAGCTCTCTATTGTCCTCATGTTTTTGTATAAATCAGATTTTTTTTTATTGACCAGCAATATGTTTTTGAGGGCATTTTATGAATATGCCCTCATATGTATGGTGCATAAACAATACTCTCTGATGGAATTCCACCACCCGGCTGTTAGGGATCTCATGGAAATCCACCTTTTTGGGACCTAGTGGAAATCCACTGCCACCGCTCCCGAGAGTCGGGCTGCAGTCGGTATCCAACTCATGGGCAAGCACCCCCCCAGGGGACACTGCCCTACACTCCACATTTAGGCTTAATACCATGAAATAGTAACCAATAATGACAATACCTGCTTAGGCTAGATAAAAGCACTTCAGATTTTGATTGAAGAAGATAAATTTGATAAATATGTATATGATCTTGAATTCTCTACCTTCAGATAGAAAAGGAAACAACAATAATAATCAAAAACAAAACAGCATCAATTCATACAATGTAGCTACTACCACTAGTACCAGAGAATGAGTCTACAATATACACATGACCATACAGCTTCATTGTCCCTATACCATCCCTTACCTGCATCAAGTCCTGACACTCCAGGCACACCGTGGAGCAGTAGGCAGTTCACCACTGCCACTACCAGTAAGGGCAGACCTCCCTCCATGGGACCTCGTCCTGTTCTCCTCCTTCTTCTTCCTCCAGGGTCTCCAGTCTCCTCCTGTAGGTGTGTGGTAGGTGTGTGATGACTATGGTGTATTAACCTCCCTGATGATGATGATAAAAGTCCTCCAGGGTATGGGTAGTTACTGTATAGGTGGGAATCCTGCCCTGGAGGAGATTTTTGAGTGGTAGGTTTCAGAGCAGCAATTCCTCCACCACCCTCCTCCAGCTCCTCACACCCAAGGCAAATCCTGGGGTCATTTCCTCCTGTAGCAGGGCACATAGGAGCTTCTCCAGAGGGTATAGAGCCCAACCCTGGTCGGATCAATCCAGCTTCAGTAGTGCTACAGCCTAGGGTTGTTGCTGCCCCTGACCGAACCCCTCCTCCTACTACACCGGTAGTGGAATCTCCAGTTGGGTCTAACAACATCATGATGCCTTCAGGCTTGGTGTTGCTGTTGGGAGACCTTGGAGGAGGGGTCTTGGTGTGGTGGGCACTAACACCTCTATTTTTTATATTAACTCCCATAGTGTTGTAATAGGGGTGACACTGAGCAATGTTATGACAAATTCAAAGTGGTAAGTAATCACTGGTTTACACAAATATATACAGAAGTATCCAGGCTCCGGGCAGGCCTATGTAAAGCCTAATACTCCAGGACCAATAGGCCGCCTCCAGACCGTCCTGCCAACTCTGGTTCCCCTGGTGAAGGCAAAGCCTAAGGAACGCAAGCCTGGAGTCTCTTGCAGTGCCCAAGCTCCAGTTGGGACTCTTAGAAATTGGGCCCTTTTCTCAGCTAAAACTACACTAAGACTATGGGTATACTAGTCTAAGGCATAGCTTAGCCTTTGTAGTTTTAGGCCCTATAATTATCCACGTCCACAAAATGAATATCTATACCACAATATAGAATAGCTGGTCAGAGCAACCACCTGGCCTGGCTGAGTATTGCCTAGTACTGAAGGCAGTGCGCCTACTCCTTGGGACGATAGCAGGGTGGAAGTAGGACCTTCCCCTAGTTGGGCCTCCTCACTGAAAACATCAGTACTCCATCCTAATGTAGAGCACTCTACGGGTTATATAATATATCCTCTGGACACAGAAACATATATCCACAATACACGTATTATTCACATATACACTGTATTATTTGAATATTCAGACCACAAAAAGTACAGAAACTGGCAGGGATGATGATAGGGTAAACCAATGATGCCTTCCTGTGGCATAAGGTCGGTGAGTAGTACATTTGTAGCAGGAGTCTCCAAATGCCCTCTCTGTCAAACAGCAAAACATCAACACCTTCAATGAAGCCCTCCTCTGTGTTGAATCCAAATCAATACCCCACTGATTTTTAAGCCAGATAAAAGAGACCGTGTTTGCTAGAGATTGATCCCCTGGACCTGTGGCTACAGAGGCCGGGGAGGTTGTGACCACAACGCGGTCTCAGTCCCACCAGGAAGGCCTTGGGGCTTCCTCAGTGGGGATATGTTGCTGGACTAGTATTGGGGCTATACTTGCTGTGGCTTGAGTCTCTGCCTGCTGGTTCTAGTAGCAGCTGCAGTAGCGACAGTTCCAGTAGCAAGAGGGCAGTGTGGTGAGGCCGGCACAGGACGGCACCTGCTCCTGCTCCTACCGGCACGTCAGGCGGCTACAGCCGGGGAGGGTGTGGAGGCTGAGGCGGTCTCTTTCCTCCTGCCCTCTCCTCCAGACGGCATTAACACTCAACTCAATATACTCCTGCACTCGTCCAGTATGCAAACTCTCTCAGTGTGTGTATATTCCTCCAGGTGTATGTAGCCTATGTGGTTATACTAGTACAGGTAGATGTAGGCTCCTATAATATAGTAGAGTTTATTGGGGGGTGAGAGATGGGGAGTAGTAGTAGTAAAACCACCACCCCCTATCTACCTACAACCGTGCACACCCCGTGATGGTCCAACACACACTAACACACCACTCACTGGTGGCCACAATGGGAACGGCCCAAATACAGGGGTGGTAGGTGCTGCGTGTGATGGTGACTGGGTAAGTCCATTGTGGGTGGGTAAAAGGAGGGGTGGCAGGTTGGAGTGGGTTGGATGGAGCTGTTTTGATGTTGATGAACCAATTCAACTAATTCTTATTCTGTCCTTTGGAGAAAATGGATTTATAAAAGATAGATAACGAACATTCTTTTTTTTTTGTCTGCAGATGTAGATGATTTAAACCCTCTGTAGGAGAGTGATCCCACCTGGCCCATGTTCATTTTGGATGTAGCCCATAGAAGTAAGAATGGAGTGGCTGATACTGTATTGGTGCATGATAAGCCTTTAGCCTGAATGGCCTATAGGAGTGTATTGGCATGATACGTTATACACCAATGCAGCACTGTTGAGTTTGGTGAGGAATGGTCAAACTATCAGTGCCGCAGGAGTGCATCACACCAGATGGTCTTCACGTAGGAGTGTCATCGATACCTACCAAATCGATACGTCGCGATTTACGAAATCACGATTATCGCATTGATAAAACCATTATATACAGTCATTTGTCTCATAAATGCACAGGATTTGGGCTTTCCAAATTTGAAAGAATTTTCCAGAAATTCCTATTAGAACCAAAGTTATGATAAAAAATGTATTGTGATTCAAATATATTTTGAATTACCCAATCCCAACAATTTTAAACTATAATTAATGCATCATTCATTTGGGTTTGTTATTGCATTTTGCCAATAGATCAAATAATTCTGTAAATTTTGTGTACAGGGCAATATAATAACTCTAATTTGCCTAGTAATTAGAGTATATGTGAAATTCTTTCCCTGTTAAAAGCTCATATCATGGCCATTTTGCTCTATTTTGCAATAATCGATATATTTGAAATATCAAGACCAAAATGATGATATTCATCATCGATATATATATATTGGATGTCAATGACACTCCTATCTTCACGATACACACATGAAGTGCTGGTGAGTCTGATTGTCTGTACTTCATTGGTGCATCATGAAAGCATGAATGTAGCCCTGGTGAGTAACTCGTTATACATCATGATGACCAATGGGCATGATGCATTAATGCATGATGACGACCAATGGGCATGATGCATTAATGCATGATGACGACCAATGGGCATGATGCATTAATGCATCATAACGACCAATGAGCATGATGCATTTATGTATTATGACGACCAATGGGCATGACACATTAATACATCATGACGACCAATAGGCATGATGCATTAATGCATGGACAAGCATGTCCCAATGCTCCATTGCTGATTGGGATGGTATGACTAGGCACGGCCACTGCGATCTGAAACCTTCAACATTAGAGTGGGAGATTACAGCTATTGAATGACCTATGACTGCTCTGTACGATCAGCACGTATGATGTAGAAATGACATAGGGTTGGTGGGGCAGTTGTAGCAGTGCAATCATCAGTGACCACTAGATGCAGGGCTGTAATGGCATTAGAGTGAGTGATCGCACTATGGTTTGAAGGCGTCTAGTCGTACCATCTTGTGAAATGACTTCCTGGCCTAAATAGGAGAACAAGATCCATGTTCAAGGCATGGGCTCAAGGCCTTACAAATTCAATTTGTAATGTTACTCTCTCTGAGAGTTAAGCTTTCATGATCGAAAAGATTATATACGTGAGTCAGCATTTTCCTTTTACCCTTCTTTTCTCTCTCTTACCTCACCATAAAGAATTCGAATTCTCGGAAAGAACTACGCGGGATTCAACCAGTTTTCTGCAGCATACAAGCGTAGAATTTACCCCCCCCTCTTTTTTCTGTTTCTTCTGCTGTGGACCCTATTATTCCACAGGCTAGGTCGAGTTAGCTGGGTCATACTTGGATCTCATTGGAATGGAATCAATGAAATACAGTCATGATACAAGGTTGCCTCTGAACTCCCAGACAATAACATCCAAATAGTGATATCATGATGCATAGACAATGCCTGACGTTACGTCTGTCTGACGTTACGTCATATTTCCCATCAGCTCTCGTACCACGCCCCATATTAACCCCTTACCTTACAAAGCTAATGATTAATGCCTATTGTGAGGCCTGGGCTAGGCCTAAGTAAGGCCTGGATGAGGGCAGTGCTACTGTTAGATGAACAGGGTATTTCTTAACATGCTACAACTGCCACAAATCAAATCGTAAAGGAATCCCTCACATGCCATTACAGCCCTGCACCAAGTGGTCACTAATGATTGCACTGGGTTAACTGCCCTACAATACCCTACAAAATTACTAAGTGCTGATCATGCTGACCAGTTGAAGGCCATCACATATGATCTAATTACTAGTAATTTTGAGGGATTAAAATTTTAGTGGCAGGGTGCAGTCGTAGCACTTTTAGAAATAGCCTACTGAGGTACATGATTAGGAAGTGGTCATTATTTATCAACCATGCTATGGTGGTGGGTTTTCGCGCAGACGCGCGGACATTTTTACGCCCCCCTCGACGGTAGTCAAAATTTTTTGTGCTCCCCCCGCGGAGAGTTTTCGCACCCCTCTTTGATCTATAGTAACGCGCAGGCTTTTTTGCTAAAAAGAGAGTGAATTTTTTTAGCCCCCCCCTTGAGAGGGGTCAAAATTTTTTTAGCCCCCCCCTCGGGAGGGGTCTGAAAATTTTATGCCCCCCTCAAACCCACCACCCCCCCTGTTGATAAATGACCACTCCCTTAGTTTGGCTGCTGTATAGAGGATACCCACTGGGTGTCAACCATGGCAGACATTGGCACAGACACCTGGAGGGTGTTGCTCCTATAGTAAAAGGAAGAGCTGTCTAAAAATGCCCTCATTTCCAGTCCTTTCTTTTCATGTTGCTATAACTTGTCCCTTTTGTTGCTCACAAGTGGTCATTCAAGTACGGTGCTAAAAAAGGGGGATTTTAGTAGGTACCTAGTTGGGAGAAGTCAGTCAGTATAATAAACTATAGAGTGTGTGACATGAGTAGGTACCTGGTAGTGCAGCTCTCTCTATTTTTAACAAGGCAGGTGACTTTTCAGACTGATGTGGTGAGTGCAAGTACTTTGGTGAAGCAGTGCACAACTTGTTTAAAAAAGAGGGCACATACTCACAGCTCTTTTTACAAAAGGAGCAACACCCTCCTGAGGGTTAACCCCTCAAAGGGTTGCTGATGCAGGAGTGTATCATGCCCATTGGTCGGCATGATGCACCAATGAAGTGCTGGCGAGACTGCTCACCAGCACTTCACTGGTGCATCATGACGACCCTCCGGTTGGGCCTGTGTAAACCCTGCAGGGTCGGCATGATGCATGGATGTAGCCCTGGCGAGTTACTCACCATGGCTGCATCCATGCATCATGATGCCCGATGGGCATGATGCATTAATGCATCAGCGGTTCTGAACGATTTACTATAGCTTTTTTAAGGCAGGCGGAGTACTGAAGCTTTGCCCTTATCATGCTTATGGTGAAGCTTCACGTGGTGTTCCTCCCAACTTCCATGTGTTTACATGTCTATGACAAACTGCCCCCTCCTGCAGGTTGGGGTGCCTACGTAATTACCCAGAATGCTTCAGAGGTGAACCTGACCATGACATTGTGTCGGAGGTAAAGGGGTAGAAATTCTTATCAATCTAATTATTCATATGTCATCTATGCACATTTGCTTACTTTGTATAGATTTCTTCATTTGCTAATTACTTGCTTCTCTCTCACTGTCTCTGTCTGTATGTCTGTCTCTTTCTCTGTCTCTGTCTCTGCCATTGTCTCTGTCTGTATGGCTCTGTCTGTCTGTCTGTCTGTCTCTCACTCTCTCTTGTGTCTAAGGGATATTTTCAGGCCCATTCCCTCTTTCCTAGTGCCATGAACCTCACAAGCGTTATCACATGGAGTGTACAGGGAGCCGCGTCTGTAGTTGTACATGACTGACACATGGATTTGTATACTAACAGAAAGACAGGCAAGTGGACAGGTACTAACAGAAAGACAGGCAGGTGGACAGGTACTAACAGAAAGACAGGCAAGTGGACAGGTACTAACAGAAAGACAGGCAAGTGGACAGGTACTAACAGAAAGACAGGCAAGTGGACAGGTACTAACAGAAAGACAGGCAGGTGGACAGGTACTAACAGAAAGACAGGCAAGTGGACAGGTACTAACAGAAAGACAGGCAAGTGGACAGGTACTAACAGAAAGACAGGCAAGTGGACAGGTTCATTGAGTGAAGATATAAAGTGATGCCAATACATCATATCCACTGTGAAGTGGTGAAGATGGAAGGTAGGAGAGCAGTAGAAAACCTTTTTTTTCTTTTTCTTTTTTTTTTTTTGGGGGGGGGGGTTGGGGGTTGTTAGAGGAGGATGGCAGGAATGTTTATATTGATAAAAGAACGTGTCCGTGTCTGAGTCTGAGATTGGGAGTGGCTTGTGTCTGTGGGTGGTACATGTCAGCACACTAATAAATAACTGTTGAATCTATATATCACACATCCTCATAAAACTGAACAGTGAACCACCATATTCTATTGCAGTGAACCAGTGTAGTTTCTATAAAGAAGCCCTAGATGGCAGTGCAGTTAACCACAATGGCACAAGGAATTTCTGTAAATATAAAGACGAAGCACTGGCAATCTTGGGACTCAAAGAGCTCACCATTACATTGCCAACATTTTCCCAGTGAGGGCTCGTAGACCACCAGACCACCCACCATACAGTAGGAGCTGTCACCATGATACATTATGCTGCACATCTATGGTTTACCATCTGTATAAGTAATTTATCAACAGTGCCACTTCAACAAATCAGAGGTGGAAAAGATCCTTTGACGTGAGACTGGATAATATGAAGAAAGAGACAGCAAATAATTCAGGTTTTCATTGATATTCTGTTAGAGCTTCCTCATGTGATGGTTACAAAATGATAGAGGAGATCACCTTTTCATCAAGGGGACACTTGTAATGGGATCATAGAGCCTGGGTTATTGGTGAGTTTAGGGACACTGCAAAGATATATATGTCTGTTAAACAACTATAATACAACATGTTAGGGATTACTTATGAAAATATATGGAAAGAAATTATAATGTAGCATGTTATGTATCAGCTATGGATAAAATGATAAAAGAGGGTACATGTCATCATGTATTAGCATGTAAGGGTACTGGTATAGGTGCAATAGGAGAGGGAGGGGGGTGATAGATGTAGGGTGGACAATAGCCCACCTGGGAGGAGGGGTTAAGGGTTGGGTTTCACCAATGGGAAGCTTGTAAGTAAGTGATTGACATGTCAGGACTCAGGAACATGTGCAGCATGGAGGTATATACATGTGGTGGGAGAGAAAATAAAGTAGAGTTTTACCCAGACTTGGTGTTGTTATATTCTACCTTTAAACGCTGTTGTTCCATGATGGATGGAAGGGTTTATTTTAGATTAAAGATTTACTGCAAATGTGGTAATCTTAATATGGTTAAGGGGATCCACATGAGCTATGGTCTCTCTGTATGACCTCTGTATGGAGCTACCACCTGGTGTGGGAATTCTGCACCACTGTCAATACATTCCTACTTCCTGATGATATTTGTTGTTTGCTTGCGCAGGATGTGCATCTATAGAACCCATAGAAATATTCAAGAACATTACTAAAGAATACCCCAAAATATGGAAAATGGGTGAAGATTATAGAGAAATATAAAGAATTTCTAAAAAATCCTCAAAATTAAAAAAAAATAATAATAAGGGTGTGCCCTCTTTTGATAGGGTCGATCGGGTAACTGGAAGCACAGCTGTTTTCTTTTGGCTATGTGAAGTCAAGCTAGGTGACGCGCATGTCTTGCAAACTCATTTGTGTTCTACAGATATGTAGCAATCCGAAACAGTGTTGCTAGGTTTACTGCGAGAACTTGGTACTCAAATTATACCTCTTTGATCATGGACTATATGATGGGTCTGGTCACTAGATCCGACATGGTGACATGGCCATTTCTTAAAATTGACATGTGACATGGGCCTTAGTGATATGAGAAAAAAAATAGTGACATATATATGTCATTATATTTTATGTTAAACATAGGTGTTTTCTTAAATTTGACATGGGACATGATAAGTAATAGGTGACATGGGGCATGGGGATTTAAGTGACATGTGACATGGCAATTTCTAGAAATGTAACATGGGACCCCCCCCCCCATCAAGAGCCCCCATATATCTCGCAGAAACACACTTTGAGCCTGTGTGGTAAATGATTACTACGAGGTTGTGCCCCCTGGCGGAACGCCACATCACAATCTGTTTTCTCCAACCACCACGTGACCTCTGTAATACCTGACGAGCATGCGCACACAACATTTGCTATAGGGTAGAGATAGGCTCCTTTTATCAGCATCTCTCCATGGTCATGGTAACACTAGGGGGCTGGTACCCGGTTGTGATAAGGGGAAACTAAATCTGAGACACCTAATGAATATTTGGGGGTAATCCATCAGATGAGACACCTCCGGCGTCTATTATGATAAGAGTTGCATAAATATGTAGATTATGGTCTATAATTTTAACCCTCCCCTGTCTAATAGACACAGCACATGTGGGGGAAGGTTTTAACCCTCTAGGGTCAGCTGATGCATTAATGCATCATGATGCATGGATGCAGCCCTAGCGAGTAACTCACCAGGGCTGCATTCATGCATCATGATGACCCTAGAGGGTTGATACATCAATGGAAGGTTGCTCCAATGAGGTGCTGGCGAGCAGAATCAGCAGCACTTCATTGCTGCATCATGGCAAAGAATGGGCATGATACACTCATGCATCAGCAGCCCTTTAAGGGTTAACATGTGTTGATATTTAGTCTGAGTCAGAAGGTATTTGGGAGAGAGAGGGTTACAGTGTCCTTAGCATGTTTTGTTAATAGCGTTGCCAAGGAGATATAGACCAGGTACTAAGTGGATTAGATCTACAATGTCAAGGTCACATGGGAGTCAAGGTCAATGAGTTACAGCTGGGGTAGAACAGACTGAAACTCTGCATGGAGAGTGACGAGATTACGCATGTAGGACATAAGCTGAACAATGCATTTTAATTTAAAAGAGAATTCAGAAAAGGTTCAGCGTATTGTAAGAGTCAGAGTAAGAGGAATTTTACACATTTTTGGATATACTTCATTTGATACAGATAGCATTATTGGGACCTGGACCACTCCCGGCGACCAGCTAATTCGACATGGTGACATGACCATTTCTTAGAATCGACATGCAACATAGGCCTTAGTGACATGAGGCAAAAAGATTAGCGACATGCGTGCTTTCTTACATTTGACATGGGATAGTCTCTAGGGAGAAGGGCATTGGGGATTTATGTGACATGTGAAAGTGACATGGGGACCCCGTTCCAGGGCCCCATAATTATTATACAGAAAGTGGCCAACCTTCAACTGCAATATTACAGGGGGTGTGGATGGGGGGTCCCCCATGTCACATGTCGATTTTAAAATAAGGCCATGTCCCCATGTAAATTTTAAGAAATGTTCATGTCACCATGTTGATTTTAAGAAATTGTTCATGCCACCATGTCAATTTTAAGAAATTGTTCATGTCCCGTGTCACTAAGCCTAAAATAGCCCATGTCGGAACGTCAATTTTAGGGGTCCACACCCATATTATAGATATCGGCATTTTCTCTCTTTTTTACACAGATAATGGTTGCCCCCCCCCCCCCAAGTAATGAACTGGCATCGCTAGTTCAGTGATGCAGACGTTTGGCCCAACTCGTGGGAATATAACCTTCCATTGTGTATTGTGAATTTCTTTTGATGAGCCATCTGCCTTCAGCTGAAATACCAACCAGATAAGGAGAAATGGGCCAAAATTGTTCTAGTAAATACCCTGTGTGTTAGGAATTTTCTTGAATACGTTTTTGCTATTTTTATGAGCATCAAACCAGGATTTTGATTCTGAATTTGTTATTTGGATACTGTCCCGGCGATAGTGTTTGCCCCCGGGTTAATGCCACAATGAAGCTAATATAAAAGGGATAATGATGATAGATTCTCTGTGGTCTACACCACATTTCCATCTCCATGGACCATGTGTCCAGACAGGGATAGACAGGTATCAATGTGTTCCATGTTATCACCTTGTGTTATACAAGGCCTACCTGACCTCTACATGAGGACATGGTCTCATAATTATACCCCTAGTGCCAATACGTCTCTATCTACAAAGAGGAAAGGGTCCTGATGATATACTATCAGTGTCTTCCATTCAGTGCCCAACCCAAATGCTTGATTTAAGAAAGAAAAGGTGGGGGGGGGGAGAAAAAAGAGAAAACAGTTCTAAACCCCAGAAAGTTCTCGTAGATACCAGTTAACGCATTGATTTACTAGATAGATATTAAATAAATGGATAAATTGATAAATAGATAAACAACAAACGAATATATCATTGAATACAAACTTTCCTACATCTTACTGTCCCCGAGGAAAACGACAATGCTGCAGTCTAGGCCTAAAAAACCCAGAACTTGACGTACAATGAGGTCCCCATTAAACTACGTCCTGTGATGACCCGTTCTGACACCAGGTGTCCCCACGTACACACAGACGCAGCCCGAGCCTAATCCCGCGAGATTAGACGGGATTAATGTGGATCTGTTTCCGGGACGATCTGATACAGTACGAGATAGGGAGAGGTGTATGACTGAGAGATAAGTACCCGTATATTGGTCTATATAGATATCTAAATGGATTGTACAGATAGATACAGGATACGTACATACAAGTACCCTAATACCTTGCGTATAAGGCGCACCTTGCGTATAAGGCGCACCCAGACTTTGCAGATGCGAGTGTAAAAGTAAAAAAATCATAACTTTTATTTTAATCAACGGATTTTCAAAATTCAAAGACCTATGGCCATCTCAGAGCCTCCCCCATCCCATCTTACCACTATACAGGGTTTAAGGGAGTATTGGGGAAATTTTAGAGAAAAATATCTCCTAGTACTCTGTTCAAGGCTATACTAAAAAATTAATACTATTTGGTGAAATATGATTTTTTCACAAGCACTGTGACGTAATAAGGTTTATACTTTTTTTTTCACCCGGAAACGCTGTGTTAGCTCTGAGTTCTGAAACAAAATATGGTCTAGTATTGGATCATTAATGTTGTACAATGTATGTTCGTTTACTCTCGTCATTATTATTGTTCTTTGAATTTTCAATATTGATTGACACGAAAATTAAGTACCCATGTATTGTGCGTATTTGCAATCAATGAAATTTCCAACAACAACAATATTAATCTATGGTTTTGCAGTCCCCCGCCGCTCTTTACATCGAATGGAGTGACCCATTGGTGTACTATGCGGCACGTTAAGGGTTAAAGTGTGTTACTTTTTGTTGTTCCGTGATGTCACTATTGGGTCCCTTTAAGTTAGACGCTGAATTAAAAAACCCCACTTAGATCGTCCAACTACAGCATCAAAGGACTCCTTTAATCTAAACACCCGCCAAGATGTCAACAAAATCCACATCAAATGAACGAGTACAGCGTATAACCCTATAAGGGCTGCTGGTGCAGGAGTGCATCATGCCCATTGATCGTCATGATGCACCAATGAAGTGCTGGCGAATCTGCTCACCAGCACTTCATTTGAGTATCATCCTGACCCTGGGGGGAGTGTATCCACCTTGTAGAGTTGGCATGATGCAAGAATGCAGCACTGGCGAGTGACTCACCAGGGCTGCATTCACATACACTGCTGTGCAATGAACAGAATTCATTAATGAATCAGCGGCCCTTAAAGCTTTAAAGGAGCTGGTCGGCGGCTTTCAAGTCAAATCATACTTTAATAAGAAAGTCACAAAGAACATGCAGATCGCTAGTACCGCCAATAAGGACTGACACAGGCGCCGCGATCTTGACCTTGGGTCCCCCAAAAGGTCATAAAATGAGGCCAATCTCGCGGCGATCACGTGCCTTTAGGGATATTTGTGAGGGCGTAGTGGCGCCCCCTTAGATAACTAATTAAACTTGTCACTGTCTTTGATTCATTCAATCACAATGTGACTTTAACCCTTTACCATCGTATGAGAATTTGAAGTATTAATTAACCCTTCATGGGTTGCTGCTATATATATAAATATATATATATATATATATATATATATGGGTCATTCCAAGATTTACTGGACATGTCGTTCCTTGGGCATATAATAGCAAGGGAAACACTTCTACACCACCAATAATAATTTTATTCCTTAGTGGAGGGTCATAGCTAAGATTTCCATATGGTTTGGGTGGGTCCTGGGCTATAATTTATCTTCTATGTGCATTCAAACATGAATTTTACACAATGAGGCATGAGTGAATTATTTTTCAAAGTGACCATCCAGACCCTCACAACAGAGCACAATTTTCCTTATTATATACAATCAAGAGGTACCCCAGGTGGGTAACCTCCATAGCACGGGCGTGGACTGGTTACCAGATTTAGTCTGTGTAGGTATTATCCATATGCTATAGTAAGGGTGAGAAAGTAAAGGGAACAGTGCTGCCCTCTGGTGCCTTTATTTGCTATGCACAGACCTTGATTACAGAGGTGAGTGGTTACTTTGGCAAAGTCACCACCTTACTATAGCATATGGATAATACCTACACAGACTAAATCTGGTAACCAGTCCATGCCCATGCGCCATAGAAAGTTTTTTGATGTACTTCGAGAATTACCTAAGCCAGGTAGATAATAGTGATTTTCAATGCACACCAAATTCACTCACGCCTCACGGTCTTTTACCTCTAAACAGAAGTAAATTTCATCACTACATACAGTTTCTGTACTCTGTACACACTTTTAGCCTGTATGGATCATGTATGAAAAAGAATTACGGTCATATGCCCCCTCGTTGGGCTGTATGGGGTGTCTCATCGCAAAGTGAGGCGTGAGTGAACCGGGGCGGGAAAAACAGCGCGGGAAAAAGAAGACAACTTCCTGTTGCCTGGCGAAAATGACCCACATCCTGGTCTGGTAAAAAATAACTCAGAGGATCTCATACAAAACTCAACACAACTTCCAAGCAGTAATTTCCTGCAAAATCTCCAAGACTTTCATCTAAAAGGTAAGGAAATTTGATGAGATATTGTTAAAAATGTGTGTGGGTGCCCGTAGATCACATATTGTGTACCGAAACAATGTATTTTTGGTGTTAGGGGTAAAATCCACCAAAGGGGGATGCTTGGGTTGCGGCCAGGCCCATTTTGGATGCATCAGGGGCAACATTTTTCCTTTTGCCGGAAAGTGAGGCGTGAGTGAATGATTGGTTCCCCGGCTAGATTTTGCCTTTTTGTAGTCCGATTGATGTATGCTTGGGTCTAAATTGATGGTAATTCCTTAGAATAGAGTCACCTATGTGAGTGAGACACATTTTATGCCATGTTTGGATGTTTTGAGACAACCCCCCACCCCAATTTGGGCCTGAATGACAAAATTTCAGCCCCGTTCTGAACTTTTAGGCCCTCTCACGGCCTATTTCTGTGGTTTTTTGGCGGGTATAATCCTTTTCCAACCTCCATTTGATCATTTTAGTGTATTAATCCTCCTGTGGGAGCGAAAACATAGCCATATTGGCCACTTTTAGGGGGTAGTGTTCACTCACGCCTCACACGTTCACTCACGCCTCACGTAGGGCAAGATGGCCACGCAGTGGTCGCCATGTTGGTTTGGGGGAAACTTTTTTTGTTTGGTATGTTAGATATGACCTACCTCTATCATATTAACTATGTGACCTTACCCTTGCACTATGGCCACAGTACACCTGTACTTTATTTCTTGAATTCACTCACGCCTCATTTCCTGTATTTTCTGTATTTTGACCAGGATTGGCACATCCAATGCACACAGCTCCATCATATTCCACCATGATATGCCCCTATGGTACCTCTAACTCACACAATTGTCAATGGTTAGATTCTGGATGATTTTTTTTCAAAGAATTTTTGTGGTGACTGAATTTCTATGTTTCTGATATATTTGGTCACTAAAAATTTCTATAATATCCTAATTTGTTCTGATTTTTTTGTGGGGGTTATTGACCATCATCCTTAAGTATATGGGAACATTACTCGTAACTATTTACTCATTTCTTTCTTTTTTGCAGATGGCTGACATAGCCAGCAGCGGCGGTGGCGGAGAGCCACCAAAGCGCCCACAGCGGACAACAAAGAACCGGCCTGTTGATGCCCCTGATGCCCCTGACCAGGAGGACGAGAATTCCAATGTCAAGTCCCATGCACCATCACAGGCACTTTACCATGAGAAACTGATCGCTACACAGGGTAAGGATCAGTACGACAAGGACCACACTGCCGAAATGAGGGCCAGTCGCGAGCGTCGTAAGGAGCTGGACTCTGCTGACGAGAGACGCCCCAAGCAGGAATTGTCCAACCTGCGGACCAAGGCCAGCTGGGAGCATCAGGCCGAAAACAAGGTATGATATATTTAAGAGATTAGATATAGAGCTGCAATATTATTTATATTGTACTTACCTAATTGCATCACTTTAATATTAAGAATGTTAATAAGTATACAAAATCAAGGGTCAAATACATTTTGTCAGGCACTGCTGTGAGTAACTCACAATTAATTTAATGTGAGTTTCCTTTTTCTGAATTCAGAAGCGCGTGAAGTTGGGACTTCCACCCATACCCCAAGCGCCCAGAGGCAAGAAGGCCAAGTAGCAGCTGAAGGACAGCGCTGGAGAGGGCACATCGGCCGGACCCGCTGCTGCTGTGTCGGTGCCAGAGCAGGCAGCTGCACGTCTGGCTGCATCCTCCACACTGGCACCCGCGGCGGTGGGAAGAGGGACACCCGCAGGGGGCCGGGGCAAGGGGCATGGCAAGCTGACTGTCTGCCTCCCCTTTGCCCCTTGCCCCAGGTACCAGCGGGTGTCCTTCTCGTCCCCTGATGAGAGTGACGTGGTAGGTGCAATGAGTGTTGAATTTTCTTTTCAAAGATGTGGATAGTATATGATGTTGTATACCTGAGTTGTGGTCAAACATCTGTACTGTTGTATAGAAATTAATTTGAGTTAAATGAATGTACTTATTGGTATATGCTAATGTAAAGCTGACTTGTGGCTATTCTGGTAAAGGTTGTTCAACAACGTGGAGCGTGTGCCTTGTATAATACTAATGGACTTGCTCTACTTTTAAGGAGACTGGTGAGCAGGAGAACAGCCCCATCGTCATCTCGTCGGGGATGAAAGCCTGGCCGGCAGGTCCTCCCCAAGGCCCACCACAGCCACGGTAGTAGGCACATTACCACCCGGAAAGGGCAAGGCGGGAGGCCAAGCCAAGACCAGTGCCCACACACCAGCAGCAGCGCCACCCGTGCAGCAGGCAGCACCGACAACGGCGGGGGAGCAAGGACAGGTTGCCCTGGAGGTGGCTAAGGAGAGCCGGACGACTCAACCAGTCCGCCAGGTTGCGAGGAAGCCGTCTCCTGAGCGGAGGGGCAGCCAACGCTCGACTGGCCGACCAGCCGACTCTTCACCGCCACCACCGGGCAACCTGGGCCTTGCAGAGGATTATGTGTAAGTATTATGATGTAACATGTAACTTGTATGTAAAAATGTGTGTTTTGTGGATCCAGCCTCTGTTAGTAGAATTTTTCAAAATTGAATCCTTAAATGTAACTTCACTAATGCATTTGTGTGTAAATATTGTGTTATGTGTGCATCCATGCTCTCTGTGATGTATGTCTCCTATAGAATATCAGTTCTTTGTTTTTGAAACAAAAAATCACAAAATTTTTACATTATACACGTGCTTCACTCACGTATCATCAACCTTTACGAGAATGGCCACAGCTCAGCCAAACATCATCATATACCCATAAATACACTCAGGCAATAAGTTAAGAGGTTGTACTACCTATCTAGAGTCTACATTATACATGCGCTTCACTCACGCCTCACGTATCATCAACCTTTACGAGAGTGGTCAGCCATACATCATCATGTTAACTCTATAATTGCCATTGATTTTTAGTGCTACCTTGAGACGCTCCCTTGAGGAGAAGGAGTAGCATAATGTAATTATATAGTAGAATGCTATGTTAGAATAGAATAGTTGTACTGCATGTTGAGTTGTTGCTTGCTTTATTTTTAGTTGTTATTGGTTATTTGACTATACATGTATTTCCACACTATTGAAATTACCTCATGTACATGGCATTATATTGTTATTGCAATTTATGTAGATATGGATTACCTGCCAGCTATCGACGAGCACTCCCGAGCTGATAGTTGGCCACACATTGTACAGCACATAGGCTCCCTCTATCGACGGTGGGTAACATTTTGAAGTACCTATGCCTTGGCCAATATCTAATACAGACCTTATGGGTTCCCTGACCTATTTTCTTCGAAAAATTCCAGGTACTGATAAAATTAATCACCGAGATTGTCACCAAGTGGATATGTGAATAGTGGTGTTTTCCCAGCTGGCATTCACACTTTAAGTGTCTATTGTTTCTACTACCAGTAATTATAAGTGCTCTACCAGTTTTATTCCCAGAATTGTAACACTATGTACAAATATAGTTTACGTTATGGGATGGAAACAAAAAGACACCTAAAATGCTTATGTTGTATGACCCCTGTACCCTGTACCTGTACTACATACATACACTCTGAGCCCGAAATGTAAATCTGCAGCGAGAACCAGTGTACTGGGTACAGGGCAATCTACTGTAGGGTCATTGGATTTGTACTTGCAGCAAGGCATCTGGGTGTCTTCTGGGGATTTCTACCTGGCCGGAAGTATAATGATGTCACACTGGAGACAAACATTCATGCCGCCTCAGTTCCTCAGGGACGTGGTGGAACCATGCTGTCACACACTTCCGACTGTTTTCAGATGAGATCTCATCTGAATAATAATCTTCCATTTAAGTTTCCATAAGTTTCAGATGATCTAATCTGAATGTAATTCAAATTCAGATGAGATCTGGCATATATCCTTGATTGGGGGCTCCGAACCCCTGTTTGGCCGGGCACCCCGGGAACCGCGGCGGTGTCAACATTCGTCTCCATGGAGGGCCAGGTAGATTCTCCAAGCATGCATCCTTTTGCAGCAGCAAGTCCTGGTGTATTCTAAAAATACACTAGCACCTGAACTATATACAGGTGCGCAGTATTACAGTGTAACCAGGGTGGGGCAGGACTTCATTAGGCACACTTCTTATTGTCAATATAACCATAAGTAATCAAATAATTACATTATGCCCTAAACCTTTGAATAGGCGGTGGTGCATTGATCCATTACGCCCCGGGTTATGCCCATTAGTCGTCATGATGCATGGATGTAGCTCTAGCAAGTAACTCACAAGTACTGCATTCCTGTATCATGACAAACCATGGGTCCTGGAGGGTCAGTGGACATGATGCACAAATGCATTGGTGCATCATGTCTTAATCCTTTAAGGGCTGCTGATGCATTAATGCATCATGCCCATTGGTTGTCATGATGCACCAATGAAGTGCTGGCGAGACTACTCACCAGCACTTCAACGGAGCATCATGGTGACCCTTCAGGGGTTTATGTATTAACCTTCTATGTTTAACCTCTCTGAGCTTCTGAAGGAGGTTTATGGCAAAATTGATACAATAAATCTCATTGTTTGCATGATTTTCCCCCAGGAGGGGGCCACACTCTCAGGCCGAATTGTAAATCAGCAGTGAATAACAGTGTACTGCTTACAGGGCAATCTACTGTAGAGTCATTGGATTTGTATTAACAGCAGGTCTTGTGTTTTTCAAAAATACAATTATTAGAACAGCTAGATATTGACTGGTGAGCTGTTATTAAACTCTAAATCATTCTAGATTCAGGAATTATACCCTATAAAATGGATAGGAGGAATTTAATAAATAAGCAAATGTCCACGACCATGGGATATTTTTACACCATTATATGGCTTCGTGGGATATGCCAGTCCCATCTCGGGGAATACAATGTAAAAAATCCCATGGAAGTGGACATTTGCATTTATGTCATGGCTAAGGGGTTATTTTGCTTTTAAATAAAGAAAAACTGCTCAGATCTGTTCAATATCCAAGATGGCGGACACCCATTGAATACAGCCACATTGTATTCCATCCCCACATTGAATACGGAATGTCCAGTACTATTCTATAGTAACACTGACCGATGATAATGGCATGGGCATCTCGCGCAAGTAAGATTCTTATTTGCACAAGATTTTCTAGGAAACAGGACATTTGAGAAACAGTACAAAATATTTGAGAAACAGGACAAAAAACAATAAATTTTGGAAACAGGACATTTGATAAACGGGAAACCAGGAAACGGGACCAGTGTGTCTAGGAAATGGGATACATGTAAATTTTTCCCCTTTTTTTGCAGTCCCGTTTCCCAGAATTTCTTGTCCTGATCACATATTCCCGTATTTATTAATTATGCATCCTGTGTGCTGAAGATGTTCCGCTTCCCAAATAACTAGTCATGTTGTCCTGTTTCCAAAATATTTGTCCTGTTTCTCAAATAACTAGTCTTGTTTCCCAGAATTTTCAAGTCCTGTGTACTAGAAAATCCCGTGTGAATAAGAGTGTTATTCTCACGGGATTCCCGTGCGAATATCGCTTCCCAGTAACACTCGTTTCTGCCATGACATAAAGCCTTGTATACAAATAGCGTCATATATTGAGTATTCTAAAGCATAATATGAATAGAGATATATTCTCATATCCATCTAAATGTGATTCCATTATTTTATTTGAGAAACATGACGTATATATATATATATATATATATATATATATATATATATATATATATATATATATATATATGCAATACCTACATTCTGATCATAGATTCATGCATGGTAAAATCATTATGGATAATTGTTAACCTCTCAGGACGGCTGGTGCATTAATGCGCGTAGGTCGTCATGATGCATCAATGCAAGGCTGGTGAGACTGCTTGCCAGCATTTCATCATGCTGACCCTACAGGGTTGATGCATATACTCCCCCAGTGTCGTCATGATGCACCAATGATGTGCTGGCGAGTAGTCTCGCCAGCACTTCATTGGTGCATCATGATGACCAATGGGCATGATGCATTAATGCATCAGCGGCCCTGACAGGGTCAATTTAAGTATAACATGCAGGGCTGCATTCATGCATTATGACAACCAACAGGCATTAGGCCTGTCAAACAGTGCATTGGTGCCCCTTAAGTGGGAATCCCACCAAAGCTGATTATTCCTGATTTTTGATCAGGAGGACACTGGTCATCTTCTTGATGCATTTCTGGTTAAATTGAAAAGATTTAATTTTGCTGCAATTGTCAGAAAATGTATTGGGAATCCACCATACAACAATTATGATATTTCATCCATTATTACTGAAATCAGGTTGATATTAGGCCTAATGTTGTCGATTTGCTTTGGCGGAATACCGATTTTAAAGGGATAAATCTTTAATTAAGGCTGTAGTAAACTAAAAAGGCCAGTGAGAGAGCAGCAGGTGGTTGGACGTACTGTGTGCATTCTATATCTTCTAGAAGAGGCAATTTAAAGTGGGGTTATGCGCTATATTTTGCATAAAAAAACATGTCATTTTGGTGTGCTAAATAATCTAATGCAGTATCATGAATACATCACTTGTACATAACTGCTGAATTAACTCTATGTCTTCCTCCACCATATTAAGTTGTAATAAAGGGAAGCAGTGTATTCTTTACAGTGAAGCTCCTTATTGCTGTACTGTAAGGTACTGTCTTTGTAAGGAATCACTGCAAAAAAAAAAAAGAAAAAAAAAAGAAAAAAGAAAAATCAGTTCTGGCCATTAATTTCACATTAATTTCACAACATTGGCATTTGACAGATAAAGAATAGAAATTGTTGTCCTTAATAAGAAACAAACTGAAGAATCATTCTGAACTAACTGACACTCTAACTTTAATGTTGGAAGCTACACACATATTTATCAGTAGGATGTCTCTTATTGTGCAAAAACAGAATAGTATATATGTAGGGGAGTGGTAAAGGTCACTTAGTGCTCCTAGGGCCGTATTATACTTGATTCATAACCATGATGCACCAAAGAGGCCCAGGAGGGTGTTGCTCCTATTGTAAAAAGAGCTGTGAGTATGTGCCCTCTTTTCTAAACAAGTCGTGCACTGCTTCACCTAAGTACTTGCGCTCACCACATTAGTCTGAAAAGTCACCTGCCTTGTTTAAAATAGAGAGAGCTGCACTACCAGGTACCTACTCATGTCAAACGCTCTATAGTTTATTTATAGTTTATAGTACTGACTGACTTCTCCCAACTAGGTACCTACTCAAATCCCCCTTTTTGAGCACCGTACTTGAATGACCACTTGTGAGCAACAAAAGGGACAAGTTATAGCTACATGAAAAGAAAGGACTGGAAACGAGGGCATTTTTAGCCAGCTCTTCCTTTTACTATAGGAGCAACACCCTCCTGGTGAGTGACTCACCAGTATGCCATTGACCCACAATATATACACTATGGGGGGGGTTATCAATAGTTCTTTGAGTTGACATGATGCCTGAGTTCAGAACTGATGAGGCAATCTCTAACCAGGGCTTTCTTTGTAAATACAACATGGTTAAACATAGCATATTGCATTAACCCTTTAATGGCCGCTGATGTATTAAGCTCTGGTGAGACTGCTTGCCAGCACTTCATTGGAGCATCATGCCGGCCCTCCAGGAGTATATATGTGTCAGCCCCGTAGGGTCGACATGATGCTTCGATGAAGTGCTGGCGAGCAGTCCCGCCAGCACTTCATTGGAGCATCATACCGGCCCTCCAGGAGTATATATGTGTCAGCCCCGTAGGGTCGACATGATGCTCCGATGAAGTGCTGGCGAGCAGTCTCGCCAGCACTTCATTGGTGCATGACCAATGGGCATGATGCACTCCTGCATCAGCGGCCTTCAAAGGGTTAAGGCTCTAAGCTCTCAGGCACTCAGTGATTTTATCACCCCTCTATCCCATTCTTTTATTTAAGACCGAGAGTTATTCATATACTGATTTCAGTGCTTGCGATCAATATCAATACCCCTTTATATGCATCGCACTTATTTGATAACAGCACTTGCTTGAGACCCCGTTGCTTAAACTGTCCTATACGGTATGCATTCCTTAAAGGGTTAAAGTATTAAATATATCATGTAAATGATTTTGAATCTCATCTACCTCCACTTACATCATGATGTAACACCTCCTGTAGGTATCATACCCTTTAAGGGCCTCTGATTCAGGAGTGCATCATTCCCATTGTTCGGCATGATGCACCCATGAAGTGCTGACAAGACAGCATTATGGCGACCCTCTGTGAGTAAATCTCTTTAGGGTTAGCATCATGCCGACCCTCTGTGAGTATATCTCTTTAGGGTTAGCATTATGCCGACCCTCTGTGAGTATGTCTCTTTAGGGTTAGCATCATGCCGACCCTCTGTGAGTATATCTCTTTAGGGCTAGCATCATGCCGACCCTCTGTGAGTATGTCTCTTTAGGGTTAGCATTATGCTGACCCTCTGTGAGTATATCTCTTTAGGGGCAGTATTTGCCGACCCTCTGTGAGTATGTCTCTTTAGTTTAGGGTTAGCATTATGCCGACCCTCTGTGAGTATATCTCTTTAGGGCTAGCATCATACCAACCCTCTGTGAGTATGTCTCTTTAGGGTTAGCATTATGCTGACCCTCTGTGAGTATATCTCTTTAGGGGCAGTATTTGCCGACCCTCTGTGAGTATGTCTCTTTAGTTTAGGGTTAGCATTATGCCGACCCTCTGTGAGTATATCTCTTTAGTTTAGGGTTAGCATTATGCCGACCCTCTGTGAGTATATCTCTTTAGTTTAGGGTTAGCATTATGCCGACCCTCTGTGAGTATATCTCTTTAGGGTTAGCATTATGCCGACCCTCTGTCAGTATATCTCTTTAGGGTTAGCATCATGCCGCCCCTCTGTGAGTATATCTCTTTAGGGTTAGCATCATGCCGACCCTCTGTGAGTATATCTCTTTAGGGTTAGCATTATGCCGACCCTCTGTCAGTATATCTCTTTAGGGTTAGCATCATGCCGACCCTCTGTGAGTATATCTCTTTAGGGTTAGCATTATGCCGACCCTCTGTGAGTATATCCCTTTAGGGTTAGCATCATGCCGACCCTCTGTGAGTATATCTCTTTAGGGTTAGCATCATGGCGACCCTCTGTGACTATATCTCTTTAGGGTTAGCATCATGCCGACCCTCTGTGGGTATATCTATTTTTAGGGTCAGCATGATGTATGAATGTAGCCCTGGTTAGCTACCTGCGGGGGGGGGGGTCATTCATACATCACGGTGACTAATTGGCATGATTTATCTATTCTTTAAGGCCCGTCCTTAATGGGTTAGAGTAATGAATAGATAGTATACATGTCCTTGAAGCACATCTACTTCTTGTTACATTTTGTACTATACCTTCTGTAGGTATCTTAACCATTCAGGGACAGCCGAACACAACATTCAGACACCTCGGTTCACTGGTTGGCATGATTAGGGACAGCCCAAAACTTCGACATTCAGACACCTCGGTTCACTGGTTGGCATGATTAGGGACAGCCCAACACTTCGACATTCAGACACCTTAGTTCACTGGTTGGCATGATTAGGGACAGCCCAACACTTCGACATTCAGTTCACTGGTTGGCATGATTAGGGACAGCCCAACACTTTGACATTCAGACACCTCGGTTCACTGGTTGGCATGATTAGGGACAGCCCAAAACTTCGACTATCCGACACCTCGGTTCACTGGTTGGCACGATGCAGCAATGCACTACTGGGGGTGTACTGCTGGGGGAAGGCTGCATGTGGGTATTAATCTTTGCTCTACATTGGTCCTGTGCATCAACAAATCTCATTGTCCAAAGAGTTAGTATAATGTATAATAACGAGGCTGTTTTTATTTTGAGGAAATGAAATTTTTTTATGACAGGCTTGTAGATAAAAGTGTGGTGATAATAGGTATGGGTACTAGTAAGTAACATGGAATGGACAAGGCCTGTACAATCACAATGGCATTGCCTCAGGTCTATCTACTCATCTTAATAAATTCACCATTGTCTACTAAGAGTAACACACGCAGGAAAGTACGAAATCTCCTGGGACACTCGTTTTTGCTGACAAAATCACTACCGGGCAGCAAACCTGATGTCTGGCTGTAATCTCATGACTTTGGGCTACATTTGTTTTTTTTATAGCTTGCAAATAAGACCATTATTACGGTTTTTACATCCTAAAACAAAAAGCATTAATGTTTGTATAGATTTTAAGATTTAGATGCTTAAGATTTATAATAGTTTAATTCTTGTTTTCTTTTCTGCTGCAGAATAATAAAATATGCAGGACTGAATGGCCTCTGAGGGGAATAACCTTTAAAACAGAAATGAGCATAATTACATATAACCATATCATAACTACCCCAATCATGCTAAAACAATATCCCATAAGAACCGCCTCCCTCCATCCACAACAACTCTAATGCTTCAGTGAAAGCAATCCACCTCATTCAAACAATACAATTACACTTGTGGAATTACCAAATGAAGTGTCCCTGGGGGATATTGTGATGTTTTTTTCTGTCTGCCTCTATACAGCTGTGGCCACCAGATAGGTACAATGTGGTCTGGACAAAAAGCGAAGGGTGGCAGGGTGGTAGGGGGGAGGGAGATGGGGTGGGGAGGGGGATAAAAAGGACTTGAGAAAAAGCCGGCTGGTAGAGGCAATGAACAGACCAGAACACAGGAGGTTCTTTCACAAAATACTACCACAGTCACCCTGTGGTTGTAGATATTTTCACTGGTATAAATTTTCGCCGGACTACCAAAAAAGACAAATTCATGTGTATTTAAATTCGCGGATTTTTATAATCTGTTTGTCTGATTTAGTCTAGTGATATGTTCCCTGTGTTTTTGATGTTAATTATGCTAGTTACATGAAGAGCAGCTATTGGCAGACAAACTTGGACAGCATCCCAATCAATGCTTGTAGTGATAGCTACATGTATTTTGTTATGTCTTATCGTTTTCACACCTTTATGAATGCTGCATCCATATGGGCAGTATGTGTGTGTGTTGGTGGGAGCAGGTACCTAGCCTAGGCTGCTAAAACATTTGAAGAGTCCAAAACAAAGTATCCCCCCCACCACCACCACCACCACCTACTCATATCACTATTTCATGGATAAATCTTCACTGGGGACATTAATTCGCAGACTTTTTATTTCGACGAAATACTCAAAAAATATGTACAGCGTGAAATTAAGTACGACCAGAGTATACTGGAGAATATCCGCCCAGGTCAGGGGCAATGCCACAATGGAGCTAGGTGAGCTGGGGTTGCAGGGCACAAATTGATGGCAGGTGGCAGCAGGAGTCACTTTGCTGGGCCGCACTGAAGTGTGTTATTGGTCTAAAATCTGGCAGTTGGTAGGCAAGTATGGCATCAAATGAACCTTTAGGGTGTAAATTAAACGATTTGAGTGTTAATTAGGTTGATATTTGATGCTAAGTAGAGGGAGGTGTATTCTATTTAATTACAGAATTTATTGAAATCATTCACCACAAACCCCCAAAATACCAGATATGTCCACACGGTGGCTGATAGTAGAAAAGTCAATTACATTCCATCACATCTCATTGGCCTTAGTTAATGGGAAAAAATGTATAAAAATAGAGGTGGGCATGTTTCCCCTATCTGCCCCTTTCACACATGGCTTGAAATGCCTGAGAGTTGGAAATTAGAAGTAACAAATGAAAGAATGGGAAAAGGGGAGTTATTGTACATTGTATCGCTGGACCCCTTTCTGAATCAACAAGCATTTGTAAAATCTTGCGAAACGGCCTCTAGGGCTCAAAGTCCTACCCAGAGTCCCGCTGACAAAACATCTTGCCTCTATCGATTCTACAGGCCTTATTTCCTGCAACAAAAGCCCAGGCAGTTCAATTGTGCTGGGCCGCTTATTGAAAATCCAGAAAACAGCGCTAGACACTCCAGCAGGCCGGCTAAAACAGAGCCACCAAACCCATTACCACGGCACTCCTTCTTGTGGTGGATTGATCTGACCAAAGCATTGTTCAGCCCTGGCCGGTTTACAGTGGATGGCGGGGGAATATCAGTGTGTTGGATCTACATTGTGAGGGAAATAAAAGACAAAAATGTGGTAGGAATCTGGCCTGTGATATGTGACTTTCCAATTTAAGTGTTCATATTGGTGGCAGAATCGATTTAGAGTTTTAGTATTGGATCAAAGCTCAAATTGCAAACACAACCTCTTTGGTGCAGTGGTAGAGTGCTTACCTATAAATCTAAAGTTGGGGGGTTCAACTTCAAGTCTAGATGCCATTATATTTCTTATTCCAGTTATGCATCATACAAACCCTACAGTGTTGATACACTTCTGGAGCATCAATATGATGCACCAATGAAATGCTCCTCATTGGTGAGAGATGGTGACCAATGGGCATGATGCATTAAGGCGCTATCGGCCATCAAAGTGTTGGTGAAATTATTGAAACCTATTTAAAGGGCTGTTTACCCACTATTACGACCTAGCGGGATAGGGGTGCATGCGCCTTGGTGTCTAGCTGAAGCTGGCCACCAGCATGTGCTTCACACTGGTTGTAGGGTACAGTTATGTAATACCTGTTGGGAATCCACTCTGTCCCAGCTAAAAGTAGTATTAAGACTCATTAACTAACATATGGTGGTTTAAAGGTATAATTACAAGTTCAAAGGTATGGTACACTCCCCTACCAGCATGGTACTATAGCATGGTACTATTCTATAGCATCCACTGGTACACTTGCAACATCGGTATAAGACAAATGACATTTCCAGGTCTAGGTCAGACGTTTATGAGCGTAATGTGGGTAGAGACAGCAGGGCTCTACACCTCTGGGTAATAGAAAATGAGAGAGAAATTTCTCAAAGTCACAAAACAAAATATGAAAATGTCCAGAAAATTAAAAAAAAATCAGGATTTTTAAAGAAAGATTCAGCCAACAAACACCATCAACATGATAAAGATTTATTGTGTTATTTTGACTTTTCTTATTCTGCACGCGTGGCTCTCATTTGTACACATTTTCTGACTAAGACCAATTTACCAATATAAATTACCTATTACTTAGAATTACAGAGGTTTGTGAATCAAGGGTTAATCTCTGATCTTCTCAAAACTAATCCCTCTGATCACTATCACTAACTGTTTCTCACCTTTTCTCACGAGAACACACCAGTGGCGACACCATGCGCATTGCATTGGCATTTAAAAAGAAAAAAAAGCCCATCAGAACAACAAAAATCAAACAGTTTGTTAGCTTTGAGTCAGTAGGGTGTCAGGGGGTGTGGATGTGCATGGCTAGTGGCGATTTAAGTAGCTAGAATCAATAGGCACAGAGGGAGAATCTGCTTGGAGAGGGATAGAAGGGGAGGAAAGCCTAACTCGGCAATCTCACATTATATTGACCGTGAATAAATACCAAGGAAATTGAGCCATATTGATGGCATTTCCAACAAATGGGGTGAGGATATTGAGTTTACTTTTTTCTCAGATTATCCTTTTTTCTTTCTTCTACATCTTATCTTTTAAAGTAATCGCCTTAACGGATATCAAGTAATTAACAGTGCATTATTCTCATTGGTTGACATGATGCACTAACGAGTGGCGGACTTCCTGCTTTCCAGCACTTAACCTGTGCATCATGCCAAACCTCTGAGAATGCATCAACCCTGTAGAGTGAGCATGATGCATTTATGCACTGTTCGGGTTTAGCTAGAACTCATTGGTGTATCATGCTGAGTGATGGGCAAGAATGTAACTTTAGCAAATGGATTTGAAAATTATAGACTTGTAGATGTCGGCGAAAATGTACTTGGAAACACCAGGTTTCGAACCCGGGACCTCTCAACTTGCAAGCGAGCGCTCTACCACTGAGCCACATCCCCAGACCTGACGTTATCTACCTTGCACCTACACCTGGATTGGTATGACACACACTAGGGGAGCAGTGAAGATCAGGCTCCTGAGAGTCGGTCTACCGGGTAGAGGGATTTCCGGTCCCCTACAGACTTAACAGTCAGCTGGCCAGGTAATAAGCTTTGGAAATGATATTATGCTTTGGAAACAAAACTAAATCAGTAGAAACTGATGTATTTTGATTTGTAGCTCTTTCAATTTGATTTGAAATTCACTTTATCGCATTTTCCACTGTAACTTGGTCTCCCCAGTTGCAATATAAGGCAACCAGCTCTTTGATAGTACTGTTGTTACAATACTAGTCAGACACACACTGAAGTTGATTCATTAATTCTTTCTTTGGTAACACACATTTATATTTGTCTATTTAACACTGTAAAGGTACCAAGTGAAAAGTGTTTCACCAGATGCGGGACTCAAACCCACGCTACCTTCATCCGGAGTCCAGTGTGCTAACCACTACACCAATCTGGCTCATCCACTTTCCATACTTGGGAACCTTGTACAGATCAGGCACTAGGAGGTGTAGGGCATCCATACTCCCCCCTACACTACCCCCCTCCCCCCAGATCCAAGCACTGGGGTGCCTGACACTACCCCCAGCCATCATCAGCACTGAGGTGCCAGACACTACCCCCAGCTATTCATCAACACTGGCGTGCCTGACACTACCCCCAGCACCTCCACTGAGGTGCCAGACACTACCCCCAGTAGATCCACTCATGAGCTGCTGGTTACCAACCACTTAGTGCTTGGACTCAATACCAACAGACATCCAAGGGACTGATCAACCATTTTTTTCAGAAGTGCTGTCCCTGGGGCTCAGGTACACACGCATCTGGTGCCAATGTAAAGGTACCAAGTGAAAAATGTTTCACCAGATGCGGGACTCGAACCTGCACTACCTTCATCCGGAGTGCAGTGTGTTAACCACTACACCAATCTGGCTCATCCACTTTCCATACTTGGGATCCTTGTACAGATTAGTCACTAGGAGGTGCAGGGCACCCCATACCTCCCCCTACAACACTTTAAAGGCCGCATATGCAGGAGTGCATTATGCCCATTGGTCGTCATAATGCACCAATGAAGTGCTGGTGAGACTGCTCACCAGCATTTCATTGGTGCATCCTGCTGCCCAATGGCCATCATGCATTGATGCATCAGTGGTCCGTAAAGGGTTGAGAACAAACAACTTGTTCTGTAAAGGTCCCCTCGAGGGCTAATTAACATTATTAACAAATTGCCCCCAGGGCTACCTACAGGTATGATATTTACAGAATGTCCCCCAAATATACAGTTAAGCATATATCCAAGGAAAACAGTTGTGCCTGGATCCAGTGACACCTCTCATCTGATACATGAAACTCCCCCTTATACAAGCATCAGGGTCTATGTGAGTTCAAGGAGGTCTGTCTACAAATGTGTTTTTTATGTTTTGAAGGTTCATTGAAAGGAAAAAAAAATTGAATGGAACACACATTTTTATTCACCTAAGGTAAATCTAGATTTACCTAAGGTGTGGGACATACGTTATAGGTGACGTAAATATAATTAGGTATGCCTACGCACCCCCTCGCGGGCGTACCTTTTACCTTTTACCTTTTGCCACATATTATGGCATCATGTACAGGAAAGTTCTAACCTTGGCCCATAGCCTTTTAGGTTTTGATGATTCATTAAATAGAATTTATAAAAGGTACAAATTTAAATATGTTTTTGGCTAAAACAACACACTCTAGGTGTCCTCATTTGCAGGGTACTATGTACAGGTCAGATTTAACCTTGGTCCATACCAGTTCAGAGTGCAGTTGTATTATAACACAGACTCAGGTTGTAAACATGTATTTTATTGTGACACATGTCGGTTCTGTCCCACGATTTACGACATGTATCAAAGTTAAAGAGGCCATAGCCTGGGGGCATGTGTACGTTGCAGCACTAACGTGCCAACAACGCATGGAAATTTATGAATATTTATGAATATTTGTACTAATATTTATATACCAAACACAAAGAGCTACATGCATTTATATAGGGTTTAACACGTTGAATCAGATATTACGATGCATGAATGCAGCCTTGGTGAGTAACTTACCAGGGCTGCACTGTCAGTGGAGTCAGCACGATACACCAATGAATCTACTGATACACTATCAGTGGAGTCAGCATGATACACTGTCAGTGGAGTCAGCATGATACACGAATGAATCTACTAATACACTGTCAGTGGTGTCAGCACGATACATCAATGAATCTACTAATACACTGTCAGTGGTGTCAGCACGATACATCAATGAATCTACTAATACACTGTCAGTGGAGTCAGCACGATACATCAATGAATCTGCTGATACACTGTCAGTGGAGTCAGCACGATACATCAATGAATCTGCTGATACACTATCAGTGGAGTCAGCATGATACATCAATGAATCTGCTGATACACTGTCAGTGGAGTCAGCACGATACATCAATGAATCAGTGGCACACTTTTGTAAGCACTTTGGCCAGAAGGCATCATGTACTCCAGCATTAGCTGCCCTGAAATAGTTAAAGGATGCTAATGCCTCAATGCATCATACTCATCATGATGCATGGATGCAGCCCTGGTGCTGCAATCATGCATCATGCCAACCATACAGTACTGATACATTAGCAGAAAGTAAGCATGATGCACCAATAAAATGCTGATAAGTAGACTTACAAGCAGTTTGACCAGTGATACAATTGTTAATGTGCCTTCGGCAGTAAAGGTGAACCTAGAGGGATGGGGTGGCTGCTTACTCAGGCTAGGTCTGGGACAAAATGCACACTGTAAAAAAATGCTTTTGAAATAATCACTGCAAACGCGTCCCAAAGTTGTCAGAGATTATGTCTTAAAATGAAAATGCTTAAGCAGGTAGGACAATACTTGCTGAAATTGATGAAGGAATGAGGGGTACCTAGGAAGTCTCACATTTATCAATGCTATCAAAGGTCACAAATAGTGCCAAACAATAGGGTATCATCATAAAGAGAAGCTGTTAATATGTTGTTATGTCTTAGAGGCCTGTCAAGTGGATGAATGAAAAAAATGGGGGTAGAGGGCTGTACCTTACAGAATCTACCTTCAGTCATATTCAATTGTATAATATTGATATATATATATATATATATATATATATATATGGGTGAGGTCGTCAGAAAGTGTAAGATTTTGCCTTTGGAGGGCCTGAAAAATTATTTTTCTAGTTACTTTATATAACCTTAACAAATTTGTGAAGGGACATACCCTCAGCTCAGAAAACCAAAAAATACCGACTTAGGACCTCCGGTTCCATTTTTATTGCTTATTTTGTGTCATGTAACGTCCGGTACCAAAATGATGAAATATGGAGGTATTTGAAGTTGTACTCAGAATATAGGAATGTCCCATTATGCATAACAAACACATGAAATAACAAGGTTAATATGTCTATTATTGACTTCAATTACAAAATGAAACAAAATTTGAGGTATGCATGCACAGTAGACTGCCTCCTACATGATGATAAAAGTACCGGACGTTACGTAACGTCCGGTACTTTTATCAGAATTATTTCACATAAGCTGCTCTCAAATCGAAACAAATGGAGATAGACACACAATTTTTTCACCAAAGTAGGGGATAATAGGGCCCTTCAAAAGGGTAATAACTAAGATTTTGAAGCTTCCTTTTTTCCATGTTTTATAACTGATTTAGATTTAGGTACCGGACGTTACAAGTTACAGATTTCCATCTTCAAAGACACATGATGAAAAATTCTCACTCAGTAACATATCCAAACCTCATAGAAATGATACATATGATCATATACAATACAAAAAATAACTCTGGGATGCTCCAGATGTTCTTTATTCAATACAGGACACTTTTAAAAAATACAAAAAGTTAAAAAAGAACACATTTGGCCAGTTTTTTCACTTCCGCAGGCTACAAGTCTAAGAGTTTTTGATGCATGACCACAAATGAACATTTTTCTGATAGCCCTAAGTGTCCTCTATCAAATGAGTCTATGTAAGATAAGATTGGTTCATAACTTCTTTCTCCAGAGCCATAATAGTCCAAAATGACCCCAAAAACACAAAATCTACTGCTTTCTGGCGACCTGACCCATATATATATATATATATAGTGCCCAGCAATTAAGCCTAGCTCTGCCTTACAGAACTCAGTCTGCACCTTATACAAGGGGTTTTACCATACCCAATTTATCTTGATTGAGAAAGAGCAATACATTGCCAGAAATATGCCTCCATGACCCAGATTATAAATGATTGCAGATGGAACCTGCTTAGCAATAACATTGCACCTAACAGTTGATCCCTAATGAAAAAGAAGTCTATGAAATGTTGTCAATTCAGCTTGTCATTTGAAACCACCCAGGGCTAGTGCCTTTTCTGGCTGCCTTGCAAATCATTTGTCTTTTCTAATTCTATACATAATTTTGCTTCCTGTCACGTCATATTAACAATAACTTCATATTTTGTGTTAACCCTCTGAGGTCCAAATGCCTCATGCTTGAAATCTATTTGTCATCCTGAAGCACATTGTAAAAATAAATGTCATAGAAATAAGGACAGAATCCTCATCCCAAAGTTGCTGAATATCCCTCGTTATTTTCACAGAGATTTCTTGCTTTACCGTACTGCCACCTGGGGCTTCTTGTATAAAATACATTGGTTTACTGCTATATAATAGCATCCTTGGTAAATCTAAAAGTTGTCTTTTACAGTGCATTAAGGCAATGTTTAATCCTTTAAAGGCCACCTATGCTTTAAGGATGCTCATGTAGGAATACGCTTTGTAAGTGACAGTGAGTCTGCACGCCAGCGCTTCTTTGGAGAATCGTGCTGACTCTCTGGGTGTGTATCAATCCTTCACCATGACAGCCAAGGCCTTTCAGATTCCTCAAATGTTTAATATATGGCTGGTTTAGAAATTAAAATCACATAAATAAAATATTCTCATATTACTTCAACCAAAACATTTTATCCTGCATTGGGAGTCAGCAACATCTGTCAGCAGGGACTATAAAGCTTAAAGGGTTGAGAGATCACCACTACTGTAAACAAAGATATTTTTGCATGTATAAGTTTTCGCAAATTTCCATAAAAACTCATTTTTGCCCACCCTTCATATGAAGCAGACCACCTACAAAGTCGCGAACTTTTAATTTGCGAGATATTCTTGAAAATATATACAGCTTGAAAATACAGACACCTTACTAATCATACCATTGTGGCAGCAGTGATCCAAAGATAGCCACAGGCTGAATATGAGTTCTTTTTCTTTCAAAATGTTGTGTTTACAAGTCACTTTATTCAGATGAATTATGCATTTAATGTATGTTATGGGAACGCACGAGTGGATTTACGGGTTAATAATCCACGACCCATTTTGTATTAATTTCTTACCTTATAACCCAAGAATTAATCCAGGAGAAGACATTTTGTAAGTGCATGCGATCCGCTCGGTTTGCCAATCCACCGTAGCCATTGTTTTTACTCCACCCGTCATACCCTCATCTTTCTAACGATTTTTCGGGTATAATCCAAGGATGTCAAGCCCTGTTATTCTAGCACCGCCAAATATACAATCTCTAGTTGGTGTTCGCCTTCATTTTGTATCCATTTTCTTCGAAATAAATAAGAATCCATTGATTTTCCCTACCGATCCAACGCACACGGTCCGGTACACGGCCATTTTGTCTTGTTGACGCAGCAGGGAGGTGCCCGGATGTAAGAACTAGGTCAACCACACGTCGAATAAGGAATGGCCATACGAGGTGGGTGCCGACACGTATCGCTATGGAAAATCAATGGATTCTTATTTATTTCGAAGAAAATGGAGAAAATAGGCATGGCATGTTAATATAGGATATCTAAGGATGTCTCCCTGTTAATAACTCCACCAGGTTCCATGGATTCTAGGCTAACGAGGTGTGTAAACTTCAGGTATGTCGGGCAACTTTTTCAAATCCTTGATGTAGATTCGTTCCTACCACCGGTTGCCTTGGTATAGTGGAAAGCGAGCTCGTCTCCTGCCACAGCGGCCGGGGATTGATTCCCCGTTGAACCCTAAACGGTTTTAACTGGAAAACTATGGCGTGGTTGACTTCCCCAATTTATTAACATGTCCAGATTGAAACTAGCAGCCTCTTGAAGATGTCCAAAAGGTGTTAGAGTAGGGTTATGGCTTGATAATGCACGGGGGTTATGAGCAAAAAAGCACTGTCCAAGCCAAAATCGTGAGATAAATGTATATATATATATATATATATATATATATATAACATATGAACTTGTGCAACATGAGTCATATGTCTCTAAATTGGTATGATATGCATTTGTCCAAACACCTTCCACCTTCCTCCAAAACACCACATCTGCTGCCCACCCCCTCTCTATTTCATAAATATAACCAACTGCCCTTGTTTTACGATGCTCAAAAGATTCTATATTCCATGACACAGGATGTAGGGTTTCAGCATGTGGGGGATTGGGAGGCTCTTCACCACTGATAGTTGAAGGAATACCAGATTCTCCCGCAAACAACGGCGGCATGACCACTGCAGTGACTTAGGTTGAGCTAGAAGTTCAGCCAGTGTATGGATCATGTCCCAAATGTTTTGCCACCATACATCAGATTTCATTGACTCTATTGCTTCAACCTCAGGGTAGACATCTAGGTTCTCATCAGTGAACTCCTGTAGATCAGCCATCTGCTGGGTCAAATGTTCAGGAAAGGTAATTTTCCTTGTGTGATGCTGCATTCTCTGAGATTGTGTCTGATCATCCTTCTCTAGCTGAGCCCACATGTTAACTATAGTATTGTAAATAGAACATATGACTTATTTCCCTGTAGATAATTTGATATTTCTGTCTCCATGTATTGGAGCTGTCTCACCACTTTAACACCAGCTTGAAGCAGGATTAGAGGATTGGAAAAGTCCAACTCCAAGGTCTGATTCGAAGTGCAGTTATCAGAGGAATCTTTGTGCTGTCTGCCCCAAGTCTGATCAGCCATCTGATGTTGTTACTGTTTGCCTGTTGTTCAATAGCAAGTTCCAGCAAGGTGTTACAATTGTCATTCTCCATGTTAATGTTAAAATCCATGCAGGAAGTCCAGGTCAAGCTTTTCTTGTAGGAATGTATGCATGACGGGATTACAGGGGTCAACTTTTTATCATTTCAGCTAGCTTAGAACATATGAAAGGCCATCCCTTATTCAGAGAAGCTCCAAACTTGATGAGCACATTGAAAGGGGTAGGTGACCTCTCTATTGCATCTGACAGAGGACATCCAGCAGAGGTGACCATACTGTCAATGGACCATTCTGGGTATTATTCATTATTTTACACATTTATAAAATACTTCGCCATATATGCTCAGGACCTGCTCACAAGCTCACAGCTCAATCCCCCCCAGTGTGTACAGTGAGCTGCTCTTACATCACCCATACCAGGATGTTGTGAGAGCCGGACCCATCCTATTTCTGGGCACTGACTCACTGGGAGTATCACAACATACCGACATACCTGTGGATGCATTTCTAGGATGCAGGGAAATTCCACAACCTCCCTTCATCCTGATTGGTCCATCTATAAATAGAATCATTACTGGGTATGGCGACGCGTCAGATCTGATCAGACCCAACCAGATCTGACCTGTTCCTACCAGGACATTTCATCACCCTGTGAGCTGCTCACCTTAGTATTTAAGACCTGGTGAGCAGCTCCCAACCATCTATTCTAAGCTCATCTTTTCCCACTTATATATACCATGTACAACCTCCCTAGTATCTAGGACCTACGACAGGTTGAGCCAGGAGCTTAGGGGCAGAGCCTGCACGCTGGCAAGTGTATCATTGTTCAATTCAATTCAATTCAATTCAATTCAAATTTCTTTATTTAGACTGCAACAGGGGGACGCATCTTTGGTCCGAGTTATCCAGTTACAGTGTAATTGTATACATTTATGTTATCAGGTTGTTAAACGAAATATAGATAAATGATGTCAAACGTAACATTCTAAGCAAATGATAATTATGTAGATTTGCATGGTTATAGTTACAGAGATAGAATATTTCTATCCCTGTTTCCATGAGTGAAAGACATATTCAATAGTTGACTAGTCATTATTTGTTAGTCATAGTTATATAATATTAGTAGGCAGTGCCGAGTAAGGGCCCATTGGGGGGGGGGAGGGAGGTAGGATGAGCAGTAGACTGGACATTGGCGACTATATATAGTCTTTAAGTCTCTTTTTAAACACCATTAGGGAGCGAGATGTTCGTATAAAGGTTGGGAAGTTATTCCAGATGTGTGCAATTGTGTAAGAAAAACTTTGCCTGGATTTGGCAAGTTTAGGCCAGGTGACCTTGACTAGTCTAGCATCATGCCTCCTTGTATTGATATCTCTAGTGTCAAGATGAGTATCTTGTTGGGCATACTTATATGCATCACAACATAAGACAAAGTGTCGTCTTTCCTCCAGAGTCTGTATACCACTATGTTCTCGAAGGAAGGCAATGTCAGAATTCTTAAATTGTGGGTAGCATATTTTAAGTAGCCTGACTAATGTACCTTCTAGCCTATTTCGTCCTGTCTTATTAGTACACCCATAAATTTGACTTGCATATTCTACTGCTGGGAGTATCATGGAGGTGATAATACATTTTATAGCATCTTGGGTAAGGTTTTTTCTTATTTTGGTTAATAAAAATGTCCTGTATGACATACTGTTAAATACAGTATTGTAATGATGTTTAAAATTCAGGTTAACATCTAATTCGACACCCAAGTATCTATAGCAATATGTTTGCAGTAGTCTCTCGGTACCAATATAAAGGGAGATAGGCAGGTGTTTTTGTAGTCTTTGTTTGGTACCATAGATTGCATATTTAGTCTTGCCAATGTTCAATGATAATTTATTCTTTTTACACCAGTTTGCCACATTGTCAAGGTCTTGGTTTATCAATCGTACAATGTCCATGGTAGGCTCGTTATATGTACAAAAAAGTGCTGTGTCATCAGCATATAACTGACAATCTAAGTATTCTAGTGAATTATGAAGGTCATTTATGTATATTAAAAACAGCAATGGTCCCAAGATGGAGCCTTGTGGTACACCACATTTAATAGTAAGTTCATTGGAATAAAACCCATTTACTCTAGTTGTTTGTTGTCTTTCTGTTAGGTAAGATTTGAACCACAGAATCGAGGCTTCATCAAGTCCTATCTTCTGTAATTTTTTACATAAAATACTGTGGTTAATTGTATCAAAAGCTTTGGCAAAATCCAAGTAGGTTACAAGAGTAGTAGACTTGTTTTCTATTCCTTCATATATCTGATCAGTTAGGTACTGTAGTCCAGTAAGAGTTGAATATTCAGGTCTAAAGCCATGTTGCTTTGTATTTAAAATGTTTTCCTTGGTCAAGTATTCCAGAAGTTGTGTATGAATTACCTTTTCACATAATTTTGAAATGAGTGGTAGGATTGAAATTGGTCTATGGTTGTTTACCAACGATAGGTCTCCAGCTTTGGGGATAGGAGTAATAGTCGATTTTTTCCAAGCTTTAGGGAAAATGGCAGTGCAGATAGATAGATTAATCACATGTTGCAAGTGACCAGGTAATGTCTCCATTGCATCTTTGAATACGTAAGTTGCAATATCTTTAATGTTGGACGATTTATTGATTTTAATTCCCCTAATGACCCTCTTAATTTCATCTATGTTTGCTGGTCTTAATGAAAATTTATTCTTTGCTGTAAAACCTTTGTAATCCCATGCTAAATCCATTCCCTGTGCTAATTTAGGCCCAATATCCCTAAAATAGGAGTTTATAAAATCAGCAGTCTCAGCAGGAGGAACTGGTGAATTATTGTCATGATTTATTAGATTAATTTTAGTTTCTTTCGTTTTTGGTTTAACAATACCAGAGATTTCCTTCCAGTAAGCTTATGGATTACCTTTGTGTTCATTTAACTTTCCCTTATGGAATTCAGCTTTGGCTTCTCTTGCAATGTATTTGAACCTATTACTCAGAAAGTTAGCAATATTGAAATCATCAGCTTTTTTTGTACGTTTTGCTTTTTTGAGCGCTGCATTTTTTTCTTGTTTGAGTTCCATGATTTCATTTGTTACCCATGGTTTTTTGTTTCTACTGAAGCTAAAATTTTTAATAGGGCATGTGTATGAGAGAATTTTATCTATTTGGTTAGTCAGTAACTCCCAGGCTTCACCTGGTAGGTCACAATCCCAGAAATCATCCCAGTTTGTATTCAGGAGCCCAGTAGTGAAATTGTTCTTAATATAATTTCTGTATGATCTACCTTTAAAGGTTATTGGCTGTTTGTCATCTAATCTAACAGCTCTGATTAGGTAGATACATAGATGGTCAGCTATGTGGACATCCAGTGTCCCACTAGATATTATAGTATTAGAATTTGTACATGCTAAGTCCAAAAGGGATATTTTACCAGAGGTTTCAAAATGGGTAAATTCATTTATATATTGAGTACAGCCTAGCTGTAAAATAGTGTTCTTCAGGAGTCTTGCCTCGTCTCTCTTAACTTTATTAGCAAGTGGTGGTAGAATATTAACATTACAGTCACCCATTAAGAAGAATTCTGTATTGTTTCTCATCTTCAAAAGATTCATCATTGCTAATAACTGTGTACAAAAGACACCCACATTTCCACTAGGAGGTCTATAGACATTGAATAGTATACACTTGCATAGGTATTCTTTAGTAAAAACAATACATTGTATTTCTATATCACTGTTACTAATATTCAAGTGTTCAAGCTCGTTGGTGGAAAATGTAAATTCCTTCTTCAAATATACCCCTAATCCTCCCCCAGTTTGGACTTTACCAATATCATTTAATGTCTTCCTATCCCATCGTAGTAAGTTGTACCCTTCCAGATCAACTAGGGTATTGGGTATTTTGTCATGTAACCACGTCTCAGAAACAGAGAGACAATCAATATCTGAGTTATCAAACTCAAGTTTAAGTTTGGTGATGTTACTTGGGATACTTCTTACATTCATATGGCATATAGAAATTCCCCTGGTGTTTTTAAAAAATTTTCTATTAGTCATTGGAATCAAAGCTAAATGTTGATACCATTATCTTCCATAACCAATATCCCCCATCGCCATCCCAAGTCTCCCCAGGACCCCCCCAAGACCCATTTACCCGGCCTGTCCTGCGAACAATATTTGGTCCATGAAACTCGCATCTAGTGCTCATCATGAGAACATTTATTGCTAGAGAATGTGTTCATAGAGGTGTTTTCAGATGACAAATACAAAAACGGATGGGAATATACACAAGGTAATAAGATATATCACATAAGTAGTATAGTAGTAGTGTTGAAGCCAGAGTAGAATGAGTATTTTTGTATATCACCCGGGCCACACAAGTCCATATCCTGATCCACAGATGGATGGTTTTTGTTCCTGTATTAGCGGTATTATCAGTCCCAGTTGCACTTTAAAATTATGTACAATTATAAAATTGAGGTCCATTGCTGTGGTTCATAGCATATTTTAATGCACAACAGCATGTTTATAGCATGTTTTAATACACAATAGCATGTTTTAGCAAACAGTAATAATGTCAATAGATGGCCCTATTCTAAGTGCAATGGAAGGTGGTTTACCCATTACAATCTACATCATCACATGTATGTATTTGCATGAGGGTCTGCACTTCCAAGTAGTTGTGGACAGTAGTAAGCATAAGATTCAAGTTAATCAGAATAATCTTATATCTACCTGTAAGGTTGTTTACATTACATCTTCCACATGTGACACAACTCATGCTCCCAGCTATGTATTGTATCAATGTGAGAGCTGTATACTCATTATACAGTTTTAATAATAGGGAGGTTTTAGTATAAGCATAATGATAGGAGCATTGCTTAAGTGTGTCGCACATCACTTGAGCTCAACCCCTAATTTCATAGTTATAAGATTTTTGAGTAAGGAAAATAACATATTAATACGGCAAGACGGGTGACACTCATCCTTTGCCTGAACCTTACAGGGAATAATATGATGTAATCTAGAATTTAGAGAAATGTGGGAAATGTGCACTTCCCTGCTTAAGACTGCTCTTCAAGTAGGTGTTCAGTGGTGCTTATAGTGCTTATATTGCACCTGCCTCTTCCAGGGCTGTAACGTTCTTGATTACAGACTGCACAATGTAATAGCACCAGTAATCCGCTGTGAGTGGGGTTGGGTGAATTCCATCTCTGAGTCGATCATATCTAGTTTTCTTAGTAGTTTGATCCTTTGGCAGGTGGACAGTTTTCTGGATCCAAGGAGTAGTCCAACCTTGTTCAGAATTTATATCAACAATCACTTGATTGATATATGGAATTGATTGATCGATCACTAGTTGTTCACTTGAGTATTGACCTTCAGTGTGATTGTATAGGTTATAGTCTAACCCAATCATTTCACAGAAGCACACCCGTATACCTAGTGCTGTAATCTCATGTTTCAGGTGTTGTAATTCAGTGACAATGACATCAAGCAGGTGTCCCACTTCTCTATATATTGGGGAGATGCGACCATTCTGATGTTTTACAGAGAGATGGTTTACCCCAGCAAACACATATACCATCACAATGTCATTATATTTGGATTTGGCCCATAGAAGTTCATTGTAGATGTCAATGAATCTTGCCCCACTTATTGGTAGAACTGTAATGACTATATTTCCATGCCCTTCGGTATCTAGTATATAGTTCATGTACTGCTCCATGTTGTAGCCTCTACTATCTGGTATAAGTACAATATGTCTTGTAGGAGGAGTAGCCATGGTTAATCCTAGTGACTGTGTCCCCAATAATGGGTTTAATATAGTAGGGGAGTTGGTGGTCTGTATGGTGGTTGGGTGTGTTCGTAAAACTTGAAAGCAGGTTTCTATGGCAGTATATAATAGTTTTCTCTTATGGTGCAGATAGTTTAATGGCTTCTGCCAATAATAGTTCATCTCTGATTTTCATCAGTGACTTGCCACATTCGTTTGCTCCTGGTGAATTTTTGTCAATTTTTGCCAGGTCTTTAAGAGTTAACCCACCTATATGTAAACTCTGTCATCATGCAATAAACAAGGATCAAAGAACTTCTCTGGATTCAGTGTTCATTATAACATCGACTTGTAACGGTTCGTTGACAATGGTGGAGAACTCCTCAGAATATCCCACTACTAACCTCTCATAGCCATGAGTAATAGTGAGACCACACCCAAGGAGCCAGTTTCTAAACGTACCTTTGCATCACCTGGGCTAGACGCGCCCAACCCACCTGCAACTGCAGCACACCATTTCCAGAGAGAAAATTCGTCACCTGACGCCTATAAAATGATCCAGTTATACCCACCCGTCACACCAAGGGACACCCCCCCTGGTAGAAAATATAGCAGAAGTTATACAGCATCTCAGTCTGACGCTGACAGCGACAGCCCCAGGAGCAGTCGCAATGATTAGGATTCAGGGGACGGAACTACAGCACCTATAGTCCCCGCCCCCACCCTAAAGGACCTGACCATACGACCACCCCCCACTACTCCTGATCCTATTACTGAAGCAGAAGTTAACTCAATTGACTCTCACACCTCCAATGACTATTACACAGAACATATGGAATATAAGGGGGACCAGGACTCTTACACCGACGATGAGAAGGACGAATATGAGGACTACAGCAGGAGAACCTCGATTCTGAAGCCGGAATAAAAGTCTGATCAATATGGAGAGCAAGGTAAGGCCATTTTCATTGGTACAGAATTGACTAAGAGTGCAGTATCTGTTGACATAGATAACCACTTGTATAGAGCTCTCGTTGATTCTGGTGCCTCCCTGTCTTCCATTAACCAAAAATGGCAGATGAAATATCAAGTAAATTTCAGACATGTAGACACTCTAGACTCTCAGTGTTACTGGATGGTAAAACCCCAATCCAGATAGGTCACTCAATGACCATGAGCTCCCTCATCGACGGCCATGAATTTAGAACCAGGTTCCATGTGGTTCCTGATTTAAATCACCCGCCCATCCTAGGTGTAAAATTCATAACTAAAGACAACAATTTCCTTGGTCCTGAACCTCAAACACCCAATCACATCAGAGCTATAAAGAATATTCCCATAACACCCAACACTACAAGAAAATAGGGATCCTTTTTCCTCCAAAATTATCCTGCAATGTCTATATACAGAGTATAGACCCCCCCAACCCCCACCCCAGCCCCGCACCCCACTCTATTATTTCCTAACAAACTCACGCATGGTAACCTTTTTACCACCCTTAAAACACACATACAAATACTACCCAGACACCATAGGCATCTTTTCTTCATGTGATAGATGTTTCCTCTCCATTTCCCATATATTATCTCAATGGAGAGTATTCATTTAAAACCCCCAAATTCACAATTTTTCTATTTTTTTTTCTTCATAAATTCCAATTATTATACCAACACATTAAACCTTACAACCACAAATTAGTGAGTGACATTCAATTGGGACATGCATGCGCCGGTTTGATACAAGCTCAGGGCTCCTCAATACCCTAAGGTATTACCAAATGACGGCCTACTGTAGGAGAGCAGCTCTCTTGCATCCTAATCCGTGTTTATACCTCTGTTTACCATTGGTACTGAAATGTTTGGTGAGACACATAATTATATTAAACATCCTTAATTCCTGCACCACAGGTGGCCAGGATAGGGATCCAATATGATCTGATTTCATCATCAGTATTTCATATCCAACCCACCCATAAACCCAACAATATTGCGTCATAACTGACCACTCCATTCTGAAGTACTACAGGATCATAATTTGCATAGGACCGGCCAGTCCTCTAGCATCCATCCAATAGTAAGGCTCCATGCCATTTTAGGGAGAGACATACCTTTATGGGATGCCCGTGATTGAGAAATAGCCACCTCATGATCAACATATAAGCCTCCTCCCACCCGAATCTTATCCACTTCACAACGATACACCAAACTTACCAAACCCAGTCACCACATGGAGCAAGTATCCGGAGACCACAGGGCCAAAATGCCGAGACTGCCATGCAATCCCAGGTAGGATTTGTCTTATGTGTCCATTTAGCAGCATCATCAATTGTTCTAGCATGACAATGATGGATTATGCCATCATGTTACCCAGATACCCATTACATGCCAATGGTAGTGTGCGCCCAGAGTGTTTTGTAAAATGTGATAGTTGAATTCGCAGTCCACTTCATGCCCTTCTACGACGACCTGACCACTTTAGTCCTTACTTATCAACCTTTTGGCAACACCCCACCCACCCCACACCGACCTATCCTACCTTAGACTACCCATCAATTTAAAATTGTCTATTAGCCTTGAGGCACCAAAGTCATACGGACTCAACCCAAGGTGGACCATCCATGGCCTTCTAGGCCCACATGGCATTAGGAGCAAGGCCATGGATCTGTTTTGGTCAAAGCTGTCAATCTAAAAAGGTTTGAATTTGCTCCTTTTTTTTATCAGGCCAAATGCCCCCACCACTGTTTTGAGCCATCCTAGTTTATTAGTCACTGTTCCTTACACAAAGTCAGGGTAAAATACATCAATTACTGATCATAGATTAGCCTAACAAACTAGTCTGCTTAAGAATCATGCCTACAAGTGTCCTATAGTAAAACACACCACCCACACAATCACAACCCCCACCCAAGTAGCATAAAATCTTTTATTTTTTTATTCCTTAACCCCAACCCAAAATTCACCTAACAACTAGACCTTCCACACATCTCCCTCACATTAAAACCCTTATACATATCAACCTAAACCCCCCACTGAACTCACTTAACTCTTTGATGGAGGCGAGCTCCCCGTTAACTTAAGTCCCTCATGACACGATGTAGGACTTAAAACCTATCTGGTGCACACCACACCGCCCGCAGAGGCGCTATGGTGTTGAGTGCACCACTATACTACTATCAATAGACTTCACGCGCACTGGCAATATCAAAACAAACTTATTGTCAGTGTACCCGCAACCATAGCAACGGGGACCACCTAGTCTATTTATAGTACGAGGCGCTCCCACATTGTGATGGTGAATCCTCGGCGAGTCTCACCCCGGTATCGCCCCCCCCTGATCCAGGAGGACATACCAGATAAGGAAGCTTGGGCCCAGCCATTGGCAAGCAAATGAACCGCACTGAGTTGGACCTGCTAAACCCTAGGAGGCCCAGCATCCCAAGAACCTTATATGTTCATTCCTAACCTGGCTGAGAGGGCCACAGATATCATTATTGGTAGGTAAACTTTCAAAAGTCCCTACCGCCCCAACCTTATTAACTACCGGCCACCCCCACCATCATATAACTTAGGACCGTCCCAAGGTTATACCCAAATGTCAGTAACGTTTGGAAGATACCATCACACTTATGTGGGGATGGCAGGTACCCCTTACCCACAAAGCCGGATAATATGGCGATTATGCCATAAAAACGCTGATGTGGGGATCGCCCCCCATCCAGCTTACCCATCAGACCCCCGCCCCCCACAGTGAGCCCCCCTCCTCAAGACATCACCCAAAACACACCCAGACACAGCTATCATTAAACCCATTAGGCTAGATAACATCATAGCCACAGCTAAGCCTAACTAACACAATAGATCGGTCTACACTGATGTTCATCAGTATTGGCACCGGCTGCGGCATCCGGCCCGACAACTTTCGTGCCACACGCGGCAGCCCGGCGCCATCTTGGTTTCGCATCAATTACCAAAATTGACAGACGTCACGGCCGTCACCATGACTACCATCGGTCATGTGACACCCGCACGTGGCGTCTCGATCACAACAACAACATTGACACATGATCATACCTTGGTTTGCTCAAATCGAACTTACCTTAGTAACCATTGGGCATCCCGCCGGGCGGGATGATTACCCACTGGATCTGTGTGATGCTGAAATACAATCCAAAAGGTGGATTAGACCAAAATGCCCCACGTCTTGACCCTCAAAATTGTCAAAAACTCAAGAATCGCCTTTTTGTAAATCAAAATATACTCACAATCCGCCCGACATAGTGATGATGATATGGAGCACCATGCCGTTAGGCAAGACAACGTCAACCTCATATACCTCCATGGTTATGTAACATTATGACATCACAAGACGAACAGGTGCCCTTTTTATAGCACCCCAGATCAAAACTTTGGCGACACAGGAAAGAAATTTTTCTTTTTCTTCAGCCCCCCCTCCTTTTTCGGTCTAAATAAATTTCCTTGAACCAACATCGAAAATACCTTTACACACATTTTTCGGGTATAATCCAAGCATGTCAAGTCCTGTACTTCTAACACCAACAAATATACGATCTCTACTTGGTGTTTGACTACATTTTGTCTCCATTTTCTTCGAAATAAATAAGAATCCATTGATTTTCCACAGCGATACGTTTCGCCACCCGCCTCCACCATGCTTGGCTTCGTGTTGACAGTGTGGGAAGGTCCCATATGTAGGTCAGTCGGACGGACGACGGGGTGCGTGCTGACACGTATCGCTATGGAAAATCATTGAATTCTTATTTATTTCGAAGAAAATGGAGAAATTAGGCATGGCATGTTCATATAGGATATCTAAGGATGGTTCTCTGTTAATAACTCCACCTGGCACCATTGAAATCTATGCTAACGAGGTCTGTAAACATCAGGTATGTCGGAAAATATTTTCAAATACTTGATGGACATTGGTTTCTATTACCGGTCGCCTTGGTATAGTGGACAGCAAGCTCGCCTCCTGCCCCAGCGGCCGGGGATCGATTCCCCGTTGAACCTAAACGGTTTTAACTGGAAATGTATGGAGGAGTTGACTTTGTATACTTCTCCAATTTAATAACATGTCCGGATTGAAACCAGCAGCTTCTTGAAGACGAAGAAAAGGTCTCAAAGTGCGTTATGGCTGGATAAGGAACTGGGGTTATGACCAAAAAGGTACTGTAGAGGCCAGAATCGTGAGATAAATAGCGCCACCTCCTGGTGTGCAATCTCATGGCCATGCAGTATCATGTGCCATGTTAGATAGAATAATTACTATACAGGCATGCCAAGCCTAGAACCATAGATTTCCTACGGTAACATTGGAGTGCACGATGGATATAATCACCATTGGACGGAAAGACTTATTTATTATATGGTAAGTATTGTATGGAGTCTCCACAATGGAAATGTGTATCATCTCATCAGCCAAGCGAGATGCACTGCTTATAATGAAACATCAATTGTTAAGTCTATCGCAATGAAGATATATAAATTGTATTTGCGGGTTCTTGAGTTATCTCTTCATCAATGTCATCGAGAATCACAACATTAAAAAGAATGTCTCAACCTGACAATAGGGTGGTCCTGATGCCTGAAGTAGCTTACCAGGGTTGCATTTGTGTATCACGACTATCGAAGCATTGATAAATTACCATCTTTCAAAGGCAAAGAAGCTGTTCTTATTATGTTGTAAAACCTCACACTAACACCAGAAGGAGTGTGAGATGGGGCCCAAACCTTTTAAAGGCTGCATGGTCCATTTTTACTGTAATACCTTGTGTATAAGGTGCACCTAATACGTAAGGATAAGACCCTGGTGCACCTTATAGGTTGAGGAAAAGCTGAGGGTAAAATTTTCCCAAGGCATTCGATAAACTCCAAATGGATGGATCATTAGGGGGCATTGTAGCTACCCATAGTTTTTGGAACTTTGAAAATCCATTGATTAGGACAAAAGATATTTAATTGAATCTTGAAAATAACTCTTGAAAAAGCACTGGTTTTAAATATGAATCTAGAGGACTAGGGCCAGGGCTAACCTTCAGGCACTGCAGTGATTCTAAAGGCCATTATGGTATACACACTCCTCACAGGAGACATCAGACATAGATGTAGGGATACAATAATTGAAATAATGCCTCAGAGACAAATCAAATTAAGGCGGACTATACGTACAGCCTGGGGGTCCCTGGCAGTGATGTGAATTACAAGTGAATCAAAATCTTTAAGGATGTCATGATGCCATGGAATTAATTCATCTCTTTTGCAGCCATTACACAGAAATGATGCATTTGCAGGTAACTTAGTGGTGCTGTATTGGTGCATCATAATGCATGGGTGCATCATGATGCATTGGTGCACCATGATGCATTGGTGCATCATAATGCATTGGTGCATCATGCTTAGCTTTAGATATTTATAAATGCTGATGGTGCATTAGGTCTGTAGTGGTTCGTCTCGTTAAGTTAGATTAAGTAATCATAACGAAGAGAGAGAAAGTTTCCGGGTAGGCAACCAAGCTTTTATTTCATAGCTTATGTTACATATGATCACGGCCTCAGAGGACTACATGCTGCTAGGGCATTCGCTTACCCTTTCGGGTAACGACCTGGTTGAGCAGTGGGTAAAACCACTACTGGAGAACATGGGAGTAGAAACAGCCTTATATAGGGGAAAAGCCCGCGAAACTCAGACCGGCCACGTGACGTGTGGCGGACGAGAGGTAGGCCCCCTGGTGTAATGGATACGAACCCAGAGGCAGGTGCTGCCACCTGCCATCCGGATTCCCCCACTACACCCGAAGACCTAGGTCTGAGTCCCACGGGTACATGAACATAAAAGTGTAAATACCATACCCCTACAGGTCATTAGGTGCATCACATCCTTTAGTGGCCATGGTGCGATATACTCTAGGAGTATTACCATGTATGGTTGGTATAAATTATGACTGCACCCTGAGCATAATACAGCAAAGTAGTGTCACTGATTCAACCTTCCAACAGTGCATCCTGATTACAAGAGGACATGACCCTTGGGGTATGATGCTGTCTTTAAAGTGACTGAATGAGATCTGAGGTGGGTCTCCAGGGAGCCCTTACAGACAGTTCCTAAGCTGTGTGAATACCTGTGGCTAACATCAGCGGCTCCATTTACTGTGAACTCCAACATGGATATATGTCCTGCTGAACCACAGGAAGGCAGCTCAGTTTAAGTGGTTAAGCCTTTCAGGGTACAGAGTGTATTAATATATTTTTCTTGTGTGTTTCATTGTGGTGGTCATGTTAATTTTTCACGAATGTAATGATTTCCTCCAGTACATTTGCTGTACGAAAGAAGATTGAGACGACTGATGTCAGGTATTTCAGTAGTCTTTGCATTTTAATCTCTATAGGCTACAGTACATTTGTACAATGTGGCATATGTAATCCTTTATGCATCACTGATGCAGGAGTGCATCATGCACATTGGTGCATACCAACCCCAGCAGAAAATGTCTTGGAGATACCGGGAGTCAAACCTGTTACCCTCCAACTTGCAAGCAGAAGCTCTACCGCTGAGATACATCCTCTGGCCTGACCACCTGGTGGAGTGGTCCCTGAGAGTCGATACACCCAAGGTGTACCCGAGGGGGAACAAACCCCTACAAGTGCTATCCTGCATATATATAGGGATGCTTTATATCCATCATGACAACCAATGGTTATAAGGGGAATGATGTACGGGGCATGGCTGTGGGAGTGCTCTAGACTGTATTGAGACATCGAGGGGCCTTATAGGCCAAGTGCATTATTCCCATTATAACACAGAAAAATCAGCCATCAGCCACCTGACAACACATGAATATCAAGGTGAGATGAAGTTAACCTACTTTGCAAGGAGTGCATTATCCATCTAGATAATGCACGGTCAATCAGCCAATCAGAATGCCGCATTCAGGATAATGCACTCTGACTTTGCCCAGCAGTGTTATGAGAAGCATTAATGCATCAGAGGTCTAAATGGTTGATGAATGAAGCTCATTAACTATTCAGGCTAATCATCTAGATGGGAATCCTTAGCTAAGTGAGTGTGATTCCTACCTTGATGAATATTTCACAAGATGAAAGTATTATGAAGTGCACATGTTAGCGTTAGCTCTGATACTATTCTTGAAATATCAATACTAAGAAATAAGCATTTTCCTGCAAATGATTCGCAAAGAATTATAGTTACCATTCCAATCAGATAATTTTAGGATTTGGGGCTCAAAGGATACTCCTCATTCGATCCTGCTACTTCAATGTAGTACAATGAACTATCTTTACTACTACCCCTATTCAAACGGCACTTTGCCTATAACACTAACCATATCTAAACACCACGTTGCCTATAACACTACCCATATGGCTATGTATCATGAGTTCAATGCAACTTTTGAGTTTGTCCCGTTCCCAACCACTTTTACATTTGGACTACTTCAAATCACTATGAATTATAATATCCTAGGTTTTTATTGACCCAGGAGGTCGTGTTAGTTGTGCCCTTTCAGAAGATGTATGATTAACCCTATTGCTTTGTTATTCTTTTGTTAAAAGGGGGCAATACATGTCCCAAATTCCACATTTTTCATCATATTCCTCTTTTCAGTGATATAGAAAACACATGGTAATCCACTATATGTAGGTGTTTTTGTGTTCATATTTATGTCTATACCATTGGCTATCATTTTAACCTATGGGCATATTTTACTAAGCAATCTGGTCAACACGGCATAGGTTAAAATGATAGCCAACGGTATAGACATATGAGAAAATAGCAAAGTCCTGTTCCCAACCAAAAAGAGTCCTTAAAAATGAATGTTTCCCACCATATTTCTAATAATGATTTTCCTGAAGCTACAATAGTTGTACTATAAGAGAATCCATATGTCTCTGAAGCAATCCCCAATCTTTCCTAGCCTCTGTCTCCTTATTTATCCATTCTCAGGTTCTTCCAAACTTACCATGGTGCTTATATCCCGTTCCCAAACACAAAAAATTAAGATAGTAGTATCTCCATAGTTTTCATATTTAACTGTTTGCATAATATGCACAATTTAGCGCCATATGAGCCCTAAAAGAAAATGTAATATAGAGCTTTTGTGGTCATTCAATTCTATGCAACCCTTCATCAGTCACCACATGTGTCCTGTTCCCAACCACTTTTGTCCTGTTCCCAACCACTTCTTATAACACACCATTGTTCAGTTCTACAATGCATGAAACTCACTCTAAGGCACATATTCCCTCCCCTTTGTTCTCTCATCCACTCAATTGTATAAAAATAAAGAAAATCCCACTCATTGTAATGATAATGTCCTGTTCCCAACCACTTGTGTCCTGTTCCCAACCATTTTTTTTAAAATGTAACATTATTCAATCATAACTCGTGTAAGACTCAATCGCAATTACCTATCCCTTCACCTCAGTCGTCCCATCCACTCATGACATAGTATTGTCTCAGTGTAATAAAGTAAGTCACTGTAATGATAGCATCCCATTCCAAACCACTTTCTGTGTCCCGTTCCCAACCACTTTATTCTTGAAAGTGACATTCAGTTATACCCTTGTACACCTCAATCACCAGTACCAATCCCGTGGCTACTGTCCCCCCATCCACTGATTGCATGGAATTATGTCGATTTATTGAATTACTCCCAGTCACTGTAATGATTATGTTCTGTTCCCCATTACTCATGTCCCGTTCCCAACCACTTATGTCCTGTTCCCAACTACTTCTTTAAAATAAAAGTAACATTACTCGGTTTTTGTCATTCATGAACCTCACTCACAAGCACCTGTTCCTCTGGCCCCGTCCCTCCTTTAGCTCAGCACATGGAATTATATCAATATGATGAATAGACCCCAGTCATTGTAATGATAATGTCCTGTTCCCAACCACTTCTTGTCCCGTTCCCAACCACTTTACATGGTTGAGTATATTGAAAATTATGAAAACATCTTTATGGATATGGTTCTCACCCAGGATAACAATTTAAGGGTAAGGTTTTGCAGTACCATTGGGACAAAAAGTACTACTCTGGCCCTATTTGTTTACCTTGTACAAAATTTCAAAGATTAGTATAAATTCTTGCAAAAAAGGGTGACAATTCAAATTAAGGAAGGCTGGGGTATTAAATCCCTAATGAGATAAGTGGAAAGGATGATACAGCTCTGAAGCATGTTCATGACCAAATAATTTTCCACAGAAAGTGTATAGAAGGTTGGGATATTAAAGACTATCTATGAGGACAAAATAAAAGTGGTTGGGAACGGGACAGAATGGGGTACCATATGTCTGAAGAAGTGCCATGGGGGGAGTGCACATATTTAAGAAAAACCAACCTTGTATGGTCATCCATCAAAAGATATAGTTTACTCATACAGATGGATTTAAGCCTACTAGAGATTTGGGTCTGACCCCTTCCCGATCCCTATGGATCCAAAAGTTGCATCAAACTCATGATACAGAGCCATATACAAACATCATTTTGCTAATACTACTACCATATACAAACACCACTTTGCTTATACTACTACCCATATCCAAACATTACTTTGCCTATACTACTACCCATATACAAAAAACACTTTGCTTATACTACTACCCATATCCAAACATTACTTTGCCTATACTACTACCAATATCCAAACACCACTTTGCCTATACTACTACCCATATACAAACATCAGTTTGCCTATACTACTACCAATATACACACATCACTTTGCCTATACTACTACCAATATACACACATCACTTTGCCTATACTACTACCCATATACACACATCACTTTGCCTATACTACTACCCATATACAAACATCACTTTGCCTATACTACTACCCATATCCAAACATCACTTTGCCTATACTACTACCCATGTAGAAATGTCACTTTGCCTATACTACTACCCATATCTAAACATTACTCTGCCTATACTACTACCCATATAGAAATGTCACTTTGCCTATACTACTACCCCTATATCCAAATGTTACTTTGCCGACACTACTACCCATATCCAAATGATGCTGTGGGTAGCCCACTGTACTACATGTAGGGTACAACTTCCAAATAAGAAAAGTATTACTTATTTCTTTTATTATACTGGAAAATGCTTAAAATCCGGTTTAATTGCGATTTTATATAAGAACAAAGAGACCATGGGAATTTTTGTGTGGTCTACTGGTATGTGTAATCATACCAAATGATCGTGGCTTGGTATGATATTTCTAGCTTTAAACCAATCAGAAGCCAGTATTTCCCCTAAGCTATGCCCCTCTCATTTGCATTGACCAATCAGAGTGCAGCATGTTATTGATGATGTAATGGCAATGGCGGCGTAAAGAACAACAATTTCGCTGATCGAACATCAAAATAGTGCTGATTTAACATCAAAAGAGCCAATACTACATACTAGAATTTGTTGAATAATGTCTTCTGATCATGTAATAAATATTGTATTGAACTCACATGACTCTTATTTGCCATTTGGCTCTCTAGGCTTATGGTCTTATGAAGGCCTTATGCCTCTCAAGCAAATACTTGTCATGCCCGTTCAATACTGGCTATGTATTGTCTTCCTCATGATCAGGAAAAGGGTACCCTTCTGTACCATGTGATGGGGAAGGGGAGGGGCCGGATCTGAGGCCCAACTCTTTGACTCACACACACCCTCTCTCCTCCTTTGGTATAAATAATAAATCTACTTTGATCTCCAAGTGCCACTTGTTGCATGATAGCCATTTGCAGTTGCAATACATGAAAGCTGCTCTGATTGGCATTTCATGACTGCACTCAATTCCTGCTATATAAACACCTGAATATATGAGTGATAGGAAATGCATAAACTGATCTGTACAATTAGGACTTAAGTTGATAACTACATAGGGTTCTGTAGAGCAGTCCTACCTTTGAATTAATTAGTGACTATTAAATGCAGGGCTTTAATGTCAGTAGTGCCATGTTGAGAAATAACCTCATTAATGGCATTTTCCAACATTCAACAACTGCAGGTATTTAAGCCCTACCAGGAGTAGCCTATACCATAAGTTTACTGCCTAATCATTCAAAGACGTTCCCCCAGTCACACCTGCATAAAGTCTGATGTTCACAGTAGAACATATCTCAAATGATTCCTCTGTAGGACTTGAGAAGACACAGCAATCGGGTAGTAAAACCAACTTGAGAAATGCCCTCCAGAATTTCAGTGTGATGGTCTAGGGTGTTTTGATACTGTAACCGTTCTGGGTCAAGTATGTTACCGTGCTGATGGTTTTTAACATACCTAATTTTTCAAAAAAAATATCTCGTCAGTTTTCAGCTATCATATTTTCAAAACATTCAAAAGAACCTGCATGTGATTATTTCTGTCTCTTTTTCTGAGTCCTTCGGTGTATACTATGCAAGATTGATCTATAGAAAAAATGTCAGTGAGTCCATTCAGGAATTGGTATTGTCATTATACACTATGCATCACTCAGTGGCCTAGATCTACCCATGTATACAGATATGTGGGTGATTCCCTTCCTCAGGCACTGCCTGTCATCATTAACTAATTGGCTTTGGCTCATTAGGTAGGACCATAATTGTCCTAAGTACAGCATTAGAGTCATCAGGGGACTGGAGTACCCAGCTTAGAGGGGGATTGGCATATATGAGAAGGCGGGCATGGGGGGGGGGGGCTTGGGTCGGGTAGGAATGGAGGGGTGGAGGTGTAGATATAGAGAATATTGAATGGAGGGGAGCATAGAGTATCATAAAGGAAGGAACAAAAGGAGGAACTGGGGAATGATTGAGAGTTTGTGTCATTATGTAGAACACAGAAAGTGCTGACAAGAGGACATGCTGACAATAAATCATTATGGAACAATATAAAACATTACATATAGAAAAAGGTGTATATTTTCAAGTGCTGTGAAAAGGAAAATTATACTTTTCGGTCCAGGTACTCATCTGTAAGTTGTAGTTAGTATGCAGTGGTAAGAAAGTTGAAAAATATATTAATTAAATATTAATATATTATAATGGACAGTAATTTCTATCCAATGTAACATGAACCTATGGTCCTATTCTGGGGTATCACTCCCCCATCTAAGTATTACAGTATTCCTCGAATGCATCTGTAGAGGTCTCCAATCATATCCGATGCCAGGCGATCATATTGTCTGTACTAGAATCAGGGAATCACATCTTTATGCTCATCCAGACATTGGAGTTAAGCCAACACAGAAGGAGCCTAAAATCTCAGACTACCCAGTCTGGGACAGTCAACCACTGAAAGACCACATGGTGTTTTAATGTTTTGCGCTATACCACCATCATGTATGTTGAGAAAATTGATAACTACCGTAGTGGCCCATATATCATCCAGGCGCTCAGTGATTTAAATCGCACTGTATCCCTGGTGCTTATACTAGACAGGCACTTATTTGAATCCTGTTTTTACTTCTTGAGATTAGTTTATGGACCCTTATACCCTAGCGCTTATTTAAGACCAGCACATATTTGATTCTTAAACAGTCCATTACAGCAGCCTAATGAGAGCATTCATTATACTTTGCACAGTAATACAGCTAGTATTTCTTATTAAATAGCCTTGCTGTGAAAACTGAAATCATGATTACTGCATTTGATAAGCATATACATAAACCAACATGGGTATAGGGGATGAATTCCTGAAGGCTTAGACTCTGATGCCATACTAGCAATTACACAGTGTATTTATGAACGAAGCGCACACATTATATAGATTTGAAGCTTATGGTCCAAATATGCCATGCTGTCCCAGAAGGACACCAAAATGATTCATGTTTATCCCAGTCCACATTTAGTCCCTTCTTCTCCCTGAGGAGGGATGGGGCTTCCTCTGAGGGATTTACCTCCGTAGCTCTTTATGGCCTGGAGGTACATTGGTGAATCATACCCATTGATTGTCATTTCCCACCAATGTACCTCTTATGTGTACATAACTCACTGGTCAGGGCTGTATGTTCCAACCCTCACAGAGGGTTCTCATGATGCATCAATGAAGTGCTGGCAAAGTGAATGCATCAGAACTATGACATGATGCACTCCTACTGCAGGCCTCACAGGATGTAGGGTTGCATGTAACCCTTCTGCTTGCTCTGATGTATACACAACTCTACAAGGTTGATACACTCATGAAGGGTCCTCACGATGCACAGATGAAGTGCTGGGAAGCAAATGCATCAGAACTATGACATGATGCACTCCTACATCAGTGGCCTTCAAGGGGTTAAAGGCGGCATCTAGCCCCTTCTGCTTGGTCTGCAAGTAGTATATACATGCAAACTGAGCGCAATGGATTAGCTACTAACTAGGTCATGACCTACTGGTAGACCGGAAGTGACCTAGTTTCAACCAATCAGAGGGCTGGATTTGACAGGAAGTGACGTCATAAGGTCATGACCTAGTTTTTTCGACCAATCAGAGAGCTGGATTCCATTTGACCTAGTGACCTGACATAGTTACATAAATTAAAAGAATTGCGCAATACCTAGAGCTGACCTACTTGCAAACCGGAAGTGACCTACTAACCTACTTGCAAAAACGTATGACCTACGTATGAGGGTGCATTGCGCAATGCTTGTAAGAATTTACACAATGTTCTGATGCAATACTTTTATGGATTTACGCAATACTTATGACTCATGCATTAAAATAAAACACAACTCATTTATTTCACATAACAGATTATATTTTTTTATTAGACACAATATTTACAGATGAAGACAGATTTTCCATTTCCGGGGCGTGCACATATACTACAAAAACATTTGTTGTGTGTGAATTTACTTGCTTGATACCAGCTTTGGCCAGTAAGACTTGTTTTCCATGTGTTGTGGAAACAATAACTGTTAAGTTTGGCTATGTTAGATATAGCATGCTCGAACAAAGCCTGGGCCAGGAAGTAAGTTTGACTGTTTTTGGGTCCAGGTAAAAGACCAGATAAAAAACCATCCTTAAAGTTTACCTCAAAGGAGAAATGATTTTTCACTCCAGGTATACTTAAGGCATGAAGTTCCAGAGAGACCTGCAGACATGTGAAACAAATAGTTTTAGCAATAGCAGATACTTCCAGTTTACAATTACACTGACAAAACACTCCTACTATGGGATTACATTCTAACTCTTGGAGAGTAAGAGCAAACTTTCTTACACTTCCTAAAGTGTACCTTGTGTAGTGTCTTGGGCAGCCAGGTTCAGTGTGCAATTGATATACTCCTATACACCAATCATGCATTATCAAGTTAACTTTTTTCACTCGACAATAGTACATGCAGTTTCTGTAGGCGTCCCAAAAAGCTGAAGAGAAATATTTGTACATTTTAACACTAGTTATACAGTGGTCAACAGTGTCTGGTTCAGCTCCTCTAAAATAACCAATGTTTTCTGCAGGTATTATTTCCCAAAAGAAATTCTCTGAACATCCACATGCTACAGAACTTATATCATTGTCAGGTGTTATAGAAGAAGCTTGATTATATGAAGCAACACTTTGTAAAACTGGACGCATGTAATAGTCATAAGGTGGAGTTTCTGTGGTTTGCTCCACAAGCATAGCTTCTAAACTTTCCATGTTAAAATGGTTGCTTAAATCTAACCAGATACTAATAGTCTGGTGAACGTGACGCTATGAGTTAAGAAATCTGGTACCACTTTTTTTCTGTTCCAACTTAATTTCTTCAGCGCCGGATTTTTTATTTTTTGTCGTGAACATGTACAGCGTTCACTTTTGTGAAAAGTTTTTTTTTATTTTTGGGTGATACAGTTCACTTTTCTTACTTTTTTATTAGTTTTTTTTCATGATACAGTACACATTTTTTTTATTTGAAAAATGTTCATTTGAACAAAAAATATTTTCCAGTTTAACACTGTTTTCTATGGAAAAAAATGTTCATTTGAACAAATGTTCGTTTGAACAATTGTTCAAATGAACATTTTCCAGTTTAACACTGTTTTCTATGGGAAAAAATGTTCATTTGAACAAATGTTCGTTTGAACAATTGTTCAAATGAACATTTTCCATTTTAACACTGTTTTCTATGGGGAAAAATGTTCATTTGAACAAATGTTCGTTTGAACAATTGTTCAAATGAACATTTTCCATTTTAACACTGTTTTCTATGGGGAAAAATGTTCATTTGAACAAATGTTCGTTTGAACAATTTTTCAAATGAACATTTTCCATTTTAACACTGTTTTCTATGAAGGAAATTTGTTCATTTGAACAATTTGTTTAAAACTTTTTTTTCTTTCAACGAAATGTACAACTGGAAGTGAAACTAGAAAAAGAAACCATTTTTTTTTTATATAGAAAGGGGTAGGGTGCTTACACCGTCTTCACATACTTGTCTCTTTATGTACTGATAGGTTAGACCTTGTTTCCTTTGAGAGTAAGTCGTAACGCTGTGGTTTACTACTTTAAATCCTTTGTTGACTACCGTGACAACATTTTCACTGTCCAGTACTTCTTTGTACTTGTCAGTGGTCAGGGGGTTTTGTTTTTGAATTACACCTTTGCAACTCATTTTAACGGGCACATTTACTCCTGTGCCTATGTAACATTTGGAGTTCAAGGCAGTCATTTCGTCACCTTCCCACTCCACTTTGAATAACCCGGGGGTTCTCTTGTCAAACGCCAGACGGCTCTTACAACATGGTTGAGGCAGCCACAGCTCACCCAATACTTTGGTCTGAACATAGGTCTCTCTGTGGTGACTGTTGTCACATGATTCAGAGGGCAACCATTTGTGACGTTCTCTGAAGAAAGCTTCACGTTTTTCAGGAATAATTACGTCTTCTATTTTCTCTGCACTTAAAGCAAAGTAAAAACTGTCAGTGTCCATTTCACACATTTCAAAATCTTTCTTGTCTATGTATTCAAGGAGAAAGTCGTAATAGAAAGCCAACATTTTAAGTTTGGCATATTGGTATACCATGAACCCTATTTGAACTGGGAGATCGTAGGTGATGGAGGTGGGCAAACAGGACAGTTCTACCGTGTTGTCACTTATGTCTTGCACATCTTGCACTGACCAGTGCATGGCCAAACGTCTTGCCTTAGAGGGGTGAAGATACTTTGTTTGAACAAAGTTTTGTTTGTTGCATATGGTTTTTCCGTATGAACCATTTCCCAAAAGTTTGTACAGATCTGACAAAATCTTACAGTCTATATTTTCGTCGCCCTTCCTCCTAGCTTTGGTTACTTCGTCCATGAAGGGTAAAAAAGTCTGTTCTGGAGTGTATTCTACGAGAAGGTGTACTGTCGTAACTACCAAACCTTTTTCCAGGTACCACTTCAAGAGAGGAGTTCCCAACAAAATTCCCTCTGCGTGGTAGCTGCCTATAAGTTGGCGTTGCGGTTGTTTTAGCTTACCTGCTGCTTCCAGGTAACGTTTCATATGTTCACCTACGTCTTTTTTTCCTACTAAACAGTTTTTGAAAATAGGTGTCATTTCACTGAATTTTTCTTTCAAGTGTTCAGGTGTTTCTATGTCTACCTGGATAAGTCCAAAAGTTGTTCCTTTAGAAACCCCTCTCAGTATTTCATCCTGACTTTTTCTGCCTTGGCACAACGGTCTTTTAATTTCCCATTCACTTTTTGTTTCTCTGCACAAGTTTTCAGTTTTTTCTTTCAACCACATACACTCATACTTTTCCTCTACTTGGTAACCTAACGATTGAAGATATAGGGTAGTCAAAATGGTATTTTGGTTTTTTTCTTCTAACCATGCCTTTCCATTGGGGTCTCTCAAAACTGATTTAGTAAGGTGACATATGTGACCATGCCAGTAGCACCCGTGAAACTGGTATACTTTTTTTGAAGCTGGATCATATCCGTCCACTTTTATTTTCCTTGAACCCAATACTACTTCCCCGTAGTTGTATTGGTGTAATATCTTGACTTTGTCTGTCACAGTTTTGTATCGCAACCATTCTGTGGCTGAGTAGCTAATTTGTTGACTGCAAACAGCTTGAAAATCGTTTTCTTTCCTGCGCACCACATAATAACCTGTGCAGTGCTCTTCACCCATGCACTTGAGGTACAAGCTGTTAGCATCTACCCCTACTATGTGTCTGCATACTTTGCTTTGTGACCCGTATTTTTTTTGTCTTATTCTTGTTTCTCCACTTTTGTGATGTCTGTGAAAAATAATAGAGGGACCCCCTACTAAGTTGCGTCTGAGCAAGGAGTGAACATCCTTTTCTTTCTCACCAAAAAGAATGTAAGGAGTGGCATTAGGTGCAGTGTTGTTGAAAAGAAACTTCAAGGTTAAACCTGGCAAAGTTAAACCGTCTTTGAACATGTCTACCCCACGATCTATAAAAAATTTTGTGTGCTCGTTTATGGCTAAAACAAAGGGTTTAACATCCAGGTTGTTGTAATATATCAAGTAGTCCTTCATAGTTTTCATTTTGTTTTCTTTCCAGACCTTCTTACATTCAAGATAATCTTCTTTGCTTATTCCACCACCCGACAAAGAACTGTAGAAGCAGTGGCGTGGAGGAAGAGCTTTGTTGTTCAGTTTTCTTATGTTGTCCATCCACTCGTAGGGAAAAAAACCTTTTTCAGCTTTCCCTTTCAGAAAGGCTTTCAGGTAGTTTGCGTAGGAATAACCTGGTGCCAAATAGTTAAACATGTCAAGGAAAAGAAGATGGTCTGTGTACACTGCTATGTACTTGTTGCATTTTTTTATGGTTTTCATTTCTGTTTTGTCTGTGTCTATAAAAAAAGAATGAAATTCCTTTTTTATCAAATTAATGTCATACTTTCCAGAGTTGAAACCTAGAACAGGGACTCTTTCTATGTAGGTAAGAAGTTTTTCCTTCACTTCAAGAACATGGGAGATTTTTTTTTGGGGATTTTTTTTGTTCTTTGCTGGAAAAACTTTGCTAGCTTTATGTTCTAGTTCCTTTTGTTTTTCTTCTAGAGAGTCTAGTTCGTCTAAAACATCTCTAAAATTCTCTTTCACCTGTTCTCCTATCAACTGCCCCAAGTTGTTTATGTGTTCCAACACATTTTTAACCAAAGGATCGTCGTCCCTGTTGGAATTTCTGACAAAACACACTGGTTCTGTATGACCAGGAAAATCAGAAGCTACACTGGCAGAAAGGGGTATGTGAGTTTTTTCTATCACAGTGTTAGCATTTTCTGGGGACGAATTTTCAGGTTGGACGAAATAGCTTTCAAAGTCAAAAACAATTTTATAGGGGTATATTTTTTTCTCAGGTGAACAAACTATTCCCAGTTCCTCTAAAACTTGAAAAACTGTTTTGGATGGATTGTATGCTCCACCTTTGTACCTGAAGCTGACTTTGGTGCAATCTTTTTTCACCCCATTGTGTTGTTTCAAAAGGAAGCTACGAGTGAAAACTTTATGACACTTTTCACAGGGGTACATTTTACCATACAGTCCCATGTTAGTTATTAAACTTACATGGTTTCTGTGTAAGTTCAAGTTCATGATTTTCTTGGATGAACACATGTTTGACCTTATAATTTTAGGTCGACCCTTTCTTTTACCAAAAGAGGGAAGGTAAAAGATTCTTATGTTAACTTCAAACATTTTTTCTAACCTGTCTAAATCTCTTATGTTAACGCCCTCAAAAGTCTCCTTGTTCACCCCTGGATAGGCTTCAAGGAAAAGCTCTTGAGTTTTTTCTAAAGATTCATACAGGAAGAAAGACAGACATCTAAAGAAACACAAGTTGTCCTTGTAAGCCCTTTTGGTTTTAGGGTCTCTGTGAAAGTGTTGCATTCCTCTTTGTCTTAAACCTGGTGGAACAGTTTTCATTTTACCTAAAAGATATTCTCCTCCCGTAGCCCTTATCAGTGTGATGTTGGCGTTCACGTTGCCTATTACACTCCATTTAGTAGAGGGTCTTTGAGTGTCTTCTTTAATGTTGTTTTCTATTAAATCTAAACACTCTGCAAAGTCTTTGTCGTCCCTTATAAAAATGTAAGGGTCTCTATGACTTTCACTGTCATAGAACAAAGACGAGTTGTTGGCAGAAGCATGAAAGTACATGACTTTCTCTTCTTCTTCTTCCTCCTTAGAGGAAGACAACAACCTTCCAAAAGAGACAGCCACTTTGTAAGCCATAACTTGATTTCTATGAATAGAGGTAAGCGCCTCTATTACCTGTTTGGCTCCCAAGTCTTTGTTGAAACTTGTCATTCTGACGTTGAAAATGGACTGAAGCTTACCAAGCACAGCCAAACCTGAAGCTATGGACTTGAAGTTGTCACGGTAACTGCTTTTATGCAAAGAATTTTTTTCTATTTCTTTTGGAAGTTCTAAGCTGTCGGAAAAAGATTCTCTTCTACAAGAATCTGAGTTACATAAAGTTTTTCCACTGTTTTCTACAGTTACCAAACGTGGAGGTCTAGGGGTGTTACACATTGGACAGTTGACGGTGTAAAGTTGTTTTACCTTTTTGGGCGGCATTTTTTTTTTAAGGTTTCTTTTTCTTGTTTCACTTTATGTTCTATATACAAACTTATAACTAAAAACCTAACCTAAGTATACATGGAGTACATATGGAACTTAAACCTACGCTGGGCTATGTTGACTAATAACGGAGTACATTTAAATCTAACTACAAATTAGCTGATATACATCATAATGTAAAAGCACTTAACAAGGAGCTGTTGACCAGACACTATACAAAGTTGACCACTTACCCAGAGTAGAAATCGGTCGTTTCGTCTAGGAAGGGACCAACTCGTGATTTTATGTCCTCCAGAATGAAGGGGGACACAGTGTGTCCGCAGTGTGTGGCTGAAGGGGGCATTCTGAAGCTGGAAGACACCGAGGCATTCATTTCCTCCACGTAGCTGGTTGTTCCTATGTGAACTTTAGGAGTTCCCTTGTACAAGTTTACCAGGACCATAGCCCGGCCTCCACTGGGGTCGGTGCAGTCTTGGTTCAAGGACAACAAAAGATTATCCACCTTCCTCTCTCCAAGGGCAGCTAGGCGGTGTAACTCCTTGTACTTTCCTAGGATGCACTCTATCTGATCCACTAAGTTCCTGAATTCACGCGCCTCTAGGTTCAAGCACCGCTCGTAAGGTTTGTCCAGGTAGGTTCTCAAGCATACTCCCCTGATGCTAGGTTCCCTGTATATTTCTATGCAGGCGTTGTTATCCCCTTCCGGATAAAAAACCTGGTTGGGGGCAGGTGACTTTTCTTGGAAACCAAATCGAGCAGGCCACTTTTTTACCACCAAAGGCACTGACCTAAAGCCCACAAGCTTGCTGGAAGAACTGGGGGCAGTTCCCTCCCCAAACTTTTGCCTGTGTGACTTGTCTTTAGGAGAAGGAAAACCTGGGACAGAACCAATTGGCTCGGCACCATAGGATGAAGTCGCTGAGGAATCTGAAGCAGGGGTAGAGACAGGGGTTTTCTTGTGGTAGGCGCGCTTCTGTCTTTTTTTCTTAGGCTCCCCTTCTTTCTCACTGGAACAGTTTCTTTTTTCCGGCGGGCTTTTAAGAAGCAGCTCCTCTACTGGAACCGGGAGAGAGTACAGAGGAGAAGGGCCGGTTAAATCTATAACCTCTACCTGCGAATACCCCCCGCGGTGAGCAGGTGAAGGTGTCCCTTGTGTTAAGTCCACCACTTCTATGGGTTTAACTGCCGGTGATGAGGTTGTAAGGTCTATAACCTTAATTGGACTGACCTGGGGAGAAGGTTCCTCCGGAGTCACGGGTGAGTAAGAGGCGGACGTAGGTGTTTCAGTGGGGGGTTGGTAGTTCAAAGGTGCCGGGGGATTGATGTATTCCCTGATGTCAAAATCGCCGTCGCCAGCTTCCTGAGGAGAGCGATCCCGGACGCGATCCAGGAAATCAGTGATTTCGCCATGAAGAGCTGCAAGAGCGGCTTCCTGTTCTCCTGCATCAGGCACTTCAGTTGGAAGCCGAGCAGGAGTTGCAGGTGGTTTATCAGGTGAGGCTGGAGAGGTAGGAGGAGGGGCGATGCCCGACGCCTTTTCCACTGTCTGTTTAGAAGAAGTAAAAGTTAGTGGAGCCAGTTTTTTAGCTCCTCCTCTCCTGACACTAAGTCCCGTCTTCATGCGACCAGGCATTGTTCTCCTTGAAGATGAAAGGGTGGCAGGGCTGGAAGGTGCAGGAGCAGGACGGCGAACAGCAGACAAACGTCAGAAAAGGTTTGATGAAGATCGAGCAGCTCAAGTCTACTTTATAGTAACTATCCTGATACGATGCTGGGACGTTCCCTTGTCGTTCAGATAACGTACAACCACGTCCATGAGTCGTAGATAACCGTGCTTTTCCATTCATAGTATGTTTTACACTTAGTCAGTGTTGTTTTGGAAAAAAGTAAAAAAGCTTAACTCAAATAAAAAACGTGATAACGTTCAGTCAACGTTCAGGGTGAGGCTTGTAAAACGAGTCTTGTTGTTACCGTTCTGTAATTAACGCAGACCATTCGTCATTCATCAGAACTAGCTTCTCTCAAGCAGACATGGCTAACTTTTGTCCTTTGCCTTTGTCTTTGACCGTAGGTCACAAAAGGCGTCGGGAGGTGTTTATTTCAGACATCAGGAGGGGTGTAGAAGAAGGTAAGGTGTGGGCTGTGTGGAAATTCTGTCCTGAAAATTTGAACAGGGATCTTTACATCCCTCCTAACTGTAACTTCAAACAATGCTTTTTGCACAACCAAACCACTGCATTGGTTCCTGGTGGACCCTCTGTGAAAAAACTTATCTCAGAAAATGGGGAAAGTTTTTTTTCAGGTGTTCTTTTGGGACATGGTGCCATGGTACACTTAATGTCTAGACATTCCATTTCCTCTGGAAGTTCAAAGAAATTCATTTCAGACAGACAAAAACCCTTTTTTCTAAGGGATCAACCTTTGGGGGGAGGGCCTGGTAATTCAGTTTTCATCGATTCTACTATGGTGAAGGCTTTAATTAAAGCCACTTTACTTCACCCAGACAAAATTACACACTCTTTAGGTTCAAAAATTTTCTATGAAAGAGGATTCAGGACAGAGATTGGCCACAATTACCATGGATGCTGTCATGTTGTGAGAGTTATTACTGAAATAACTGCCTCCCATGAAAAAGGTCAGCTGAAGGTGGTAACAGCCTACCCCGTATCTAATTTTTGGTCCTCCTAATAAAACTGAACAAAAAATAAACGATGATCCTCCGGGTAAGGCCCCTGGGCCAAACCCACCCTTCCACATGTTTTCCCCTCTTTTCAGAACGCTCAGGCACTGACCCTGACGTTTGTTTCGTCCTTGAGCAATAAATCATTTCAGGAAATTGCGATAAGGAAAGACTGACAGGTTTCCTATAAAGGTTAAACGGGGACTAAACCATCGTTATTTGACACAACAACCTTCGACCTACTATGTCGCGTTACTCCCTGCAGCGTGTATTAGAACAACGTCACCCCGACGACACTCAAGTTCTGACATATGTGAGGGAAAGAAATGAAATTATATGTTGCTCTTCTATTTGTTTCAGGTACGTGTGCAAATACTTGAAAGAATGTGTTCTTCACCGGAAAAAATTATACTTAGTTTTTTCTTCAGTCCAATCAAGTTTTACATCCAAAGACAGAAAAACCTTGAGGAAAATGGTTTTGAGTCATAACTTGTCGAAATTTTCAGCGGTGGAAACCTTGGGTTATGCCCTGAAGCATGGAAGAAAGGGAAAAGGCCCACTGAAAAACCCCTTCCATGTGGAAGCATTGAAAGCGGCAGAAGAGCATCACGCCAAAGAAAATCCCCGCCTACTTAACCAGCGTCTTCATTTCTTCATGTCTATTTTGGAACTTCTAGCTGAGTGCTTAGAAACCAAAACTTTGTTTTCCTCCTGCCCCATATTTCACATCCCATCATCGTCCCTGGATCGTTTCAGTGTAGAGGAGAAAGAAAAAGTTTGGTTTTATCTGGCTATGTGGTGCACCCAGCTTATCTCCCTTACTCACTGTTTTCACCACAATCAGCTCGCTTTACACTCAACGTCATAACAAATTTAAACGAACGAAGAACGATGTAACATGCTTACCTAAACAGGGGGAAGGGAACGGGAGAGATATATAGAATAGGATAGAATAGGGTAGGATAAAATAGGGTAGGGTAGGGTAGGGTAGGGTAGGGGAGGGTAGGAAAGGGTGGGGTTGGGTTTAAAAAACTATGGGGTGGGGGGGTGGGGGCACCCCTCAAGTATGGGGGGTTTGGGGCTTGTTGGCCCGGGCTGGCCGCCCAAAATAACCCACCTAACCCACCCACCCACCTACCCACCCACCTAAACCACCTACCCACCTACCCTACCCTACCCTACCCTACCCTACCCTACCCTACCCTACCCTACCCTATATAAGTCAACTGTATGCTTTCTAGCCTGTCATAACCTGCCTGCCTTCCTACCTGCCTGCCTTACTTGCTCAACACTTTTTATTTGGACGCTATGGAGTTTCACCTTTCGGACGAGTTGTTATTCAAGGTCAGTGAAAAAATATCTGAAAAAGACTACCCTCGATTAGGAGTTTACTTAGGACTTAGACTAAGTTTAATGGATTACATGGAAAAAATACCGTCTCTTCGTTCTATGGGGAGAGAAATGCTTATTTCATGGAGTAGAAAGAACGTGCGTTGCAAGTGGATGGTATTGAGACATGCATTAAGTGACATAGGTCGTTACGATCTAACTGATTATTGTAGATGGTACATGGGATATTACAACGTAGTGGACCATTGTGAAATTCCTCCAGAACAGTGGAAAGTTGATACTTTGTTCGTCAACCTGGCAGACAAGTTCGAAAAGCTTGACTGGAGGAAACTGGGAACTCAACTTGGAATGAGCGACCACGAGCTTAACCTAATATCCACCCCTGTTCCAGGGAAAAAAGGAGTCACAAATCCTGTGTTCGAAGTTCTGATGGTTTGGAAATATAGAGAAATATCTCATCCAAGCTGCCTAATAGCCAGTCTATACAACATGGGACTTTCTAATGTAGCTCTTTACGTGGAAGGTTTGAACAAGGGTTCTACTGGTTTAAAAGAGGACGAGGTTGCTCCTTTGGTCACTTTGGTCTAAGATATCGTCCAACATGGATCACAAGGAAAAGGAGATCATTTTTGACCCACGTCTACAAAGCCCCTTCACAATGATCATAGCTGGACCTACTTCTTGTGGGAAAAGTCAACTTGTTTTCAAGTTGATTAAAGGTGTAGACGAGCTTGTTACTCCAAAAATACACGACATATACTACTGCTACAGTCAATGGCAAGATGGATTCGACGAAATGGTGAAGTTGGGGGTTAAGTTTAACAAAGGTCTTCTTTCAGAAGACTTTTTGTTCGAGGATGAAAGAGACGTGACTAAACATGGACTGGTCGTAATAGACGATCTCATGGATCCCGAGTACGTTCCCACCATAATGAAACTTTTCACTGTGGGCTCTCACCATCGCAGTTTAAGTGTAATTTTTGTTACTCAAAACTTGTTTTTCAACAATCCTGCCTTCAGAACCTTGAGCTTAAATGCACACTACCTAGTTGTTTTTAAAAACCCTAGAGACATGAGTCAGATAGGGCACATCAGCAAACAGGCCTTTCCAGGACAGAAATCCTTTTTGACGGAGGTATATAACTCAGAAACCAAAGAGAAGCATTCATACATCCTATTGGACTTTAAGCAGAGCACACCTAACGAGCTTAGGGTAAGAAACAGCATAACAACTCCTTGGAACACCTTGGTTTTCATTCCTCGAGCTTCAGCTTCGAAAAGAAAAAGATAGAATGGTGACCAAAAGATCTCCTTCTGGAGGAAAATTTAAAACAATTAGGAAACATTACCACTTGTTGAAACACATATCCAAGTGTTCCTCGGCAGAGTGTTCCCACATTATCAAAGGTCTCAGCGATGAGGTCATTAGGTTGATGAGTCAAATTTGCGTCAACGTAATGAACAAAAACCTGTTGCGTAACGAGTCCGACGCAGTCAAACGTTTATCACCCTACAAGAAAGAACTCAAGTCAGTCACAAGGCACAAGGCTACCGTTAAGCAGAAGAGGAAAACCTTTGAGCAAAAGGGAGGATTTTTGGGAACCATTTTGGGCCTCGCCTTACCCCTGATAACAGGTCTCATAGGAGCACGTCGATAAAAAAATCATGTCTTATTCAAGGATGGCCCTCGTAAGGGCGGATCTTGTTCCCCGAGAAAAAAAATCTTCTTTTGTTAGTACTTCCTCTCCTCCCCAGCCTGGACCTAGTGTTCAAGACCAGTACTACAGCACTCAACTTTTAAGAGAAGGTTTAACTCCTGATTCCAGCCTGGTTCAAGTCCTGAACCACCTTCAGAGTAAAGCACATGAGGTGCTTAACTCTCCTAACCTCAAACTGAAGGAAAAGTTAAGGCAGTACAATCAACTTATGATAAAGTCGGGAATTTTAACTAAAAAAGCCAAGGCCTTAGGACAACGTAGGGAAGGTCCCTATTTTGGTCGAGCAGTAGGACAAGGTCCTGCAGGAGCAGCAGCAGCAGCAGCTGGGGGTGTAAACAATTCTTTAGAAGACACCGACGACGGCGACGATGATGCTGACCACACTTTCACAGAGACTAGAGACGATCCACCACTTCCTGACGATTCAGACGGAGACAGTGTAGACGAGTTCAAAGGGGAGGAAGGTTTTAAAACTCGTGCAAGAGACAACACAGAGGGTATGGACGCCGACATAAAAGAAAGAATACCTGCAAGTTACAGAACGACTGCAAAAAATCTATACAGAGAATTATCTCGTCACGGAAGTCAAATTTTGAATTGGAACAGAGACGGAGAAATATATGTTAACGGGGAACGTGTGCCTGGAACTGACATAACAGATTTGTTAGCTTTTGCTGCCCGACCAAAGTCTTTGAAAAAGGACCAACCTAAAGGAAGCCAGGTTTTCATGAGAGCAGTTAAAAGGCTGAACCCCACCTTAAAATTTGTCAAAAACAAGTCGGCTTTTGCAGGGCACAGTCCTTCCTTTGCTGCCAGTCCCTTGAAAAGAGCTTCCCCTATAAAGAAGAGGAAAGTAAGTCAAAAAGGAACTGGACGTAAGTTTATATGGCGCACAAGGCTTTGAAAAAAGATGTGCTCAGGTTTTACACAGATCCTAAACAACCTGGAAGTTTCACCAGCGTTTCTAAACTTCAACGTCATCACTTCAAGAAAACAAAGAAAAAAAACATAGAACAAGCTTTGGAAGATGTAGACGCTTACACCAGACACAAACCTTACAAGAGAAGATTTCCAAGAAGAAAAACACAAACATGGGGCATAGACAAACAGTGGCAACTTGACCTCATAGACATGCGAGAATTTTCAAAGGAAAACAAAGGATACCAGTACATTCTAGCGGGAATAGATGTTTTTTCAAGGTATGGTTTTGGACAACCTGTGAAAAGTAAGAGAGCTGATGACGTGACAGAGGCTTTCAAAAAAATGAGCAAAGAAAGAAAACCTCAACAAATTCAAACTGACAAGGGCAAAGAGTTTGTCAACAAAATTTTCAAAAAACACTGTGAAGATCAAAAAATCAATTTTTTCACAGGAGAGAACGACGACGTGAAGTGTGCCTTAGCCGAAAGATTCAACTCTACCTTACAAGGAAAAATGTGGAGATGTTTTTCTCATTTCAATAACTACAAATGGGTTGACTTGCTGCCCGACTTGGTTAAGTCCTACAATTTGACTTACCACAAAGCCTTAGGAGCTGCCCCTTCAGACATAAATAAAGACAACTCTGAAGTCTTGTTCTACAGGTTGTACGATCAACCTCAAAAGAAAAAAGTTCCTGTTCTTCAGTTGAAGAGAAAAAATCAAGTGCGAATGTTGAAAACAAAGAAAACATTTAACAGAGGGTACGAACCTAACTGGACTGAGGAAATATACACAGTCGACAACATTTCTCCCAAAGGGTACCACCTGAAAGATCTCCTTGGAGAAGAGATAAAAGGAAGCTTCTACGAACCTGAGGTCCAGAAGGTGCAAGTCCGTCACGGAAGACGCTACAACATAGAAAAAATAGTAAAATACAGAGGAAAAGGCAAGAAAAGAGAAGCCTTGATCAAGTGGAAGGGTTATGGAGACAAGTTTAACTCTTGGGAACCTGTCAAAAACATAAACAAATGGCGTTTACCTTAACTTTACCTAGTAACTCATCTATGAACGTTTTTCCTGACAACACTTTAACTAGTTACAATACAATTTTGGCAGAATACATTAACTCTCCTACTCAGTTAGAGTGTGCTCTTCAAGAAATAACCTGTCCTACCACGTGGTACAACGTCAAAGAAGAACCCATCCTCTTGGTACAGGGAGAAAACGACCTGACAAACAACCTCCGCTCTGTAGTAGCTTTATTGAACAAACGCAGAAGAGAATTTTTTCCTCTGGAAAAACCAGGAGCCCATAGTGTCTTCAGTAGAGCTTCAAGCTCTACATCAAATTTATCAGCCCAATCTGCTTTGAAGAGAGGAGTAAAAATAACAAAAAACCTACGTCATGTCAACCCTGTGGGATCGACTGAAACCATTCCTCCTGCTGGTCCTGCAAGTGAAAGTCCACCAACTCCTGCTGCTGCGACTGAGACGCCATCTGGAGGATTCACTTCTAACCAACCCACGCCAGAGAAGGAGGAAAAGGAAGAGGAGGAGGCTGAGGGGGAGCGTGACACGGCAGGCAGAGAGAAAAGGGAAATATCGTCGGCTGTGGCTGAAGTGATGTCTATGGATGACAGGGAAAAAAGGTCTCTTTCTTTTTTTGAAGAAAAGGCCGTCTTCACAGACTCTGCTAATGTTTCTCCGCTCTCTCCCAGTCAGTTACAGGCTGTGAAAATATGTACACGCTTCAAGGAAATTAGCAGATACCTGTCTAAGTATTACTTCAAGGAAGGTAGTATCTACAATATGTTTGCCTTAGAAGGTGTGAACCTGGAAAGCAACTCAGAGTTGATAGGATACTTGAACAGGACCATAAATAAACTACAGAGCATGTTGGTGAGAAAACTAAGAAACTACAGGAAAAACAACAAAGCCACCGTGTTTCACTACAACAAATACACAATGAAAAGTGTAGTTTCCTTGCCTCCTGGTGTGGTCATGCAACTCCCAGAAAACTTAGGGAAACAATTAGGTTTTGACGGAAGTGTTTTCCTAAGTGGAAAGACACAAAGCCCCTACGTGGTAGACCTTCAGTTCAAAAGTCGATGTGCTTTCGTGTACTCTGACATAGTCAAGCACAGTCTTGTGGGTGATTCTAAAGCACCCCTTCTCAGGCAAATCAACATAAATCGCTACAACGGTGACATGCAGACCATAAGTTTCCAGAACTTGATATATCTGCCAGTCACTAAAACCACCTTCAGACAGATAGGGATATACTTAAGAGACAAGACTGGGGAACCTATACCATTTGAAAGCGGATCAGTGTCGGTGGTACTTGCCTTCAGACCTCTTCAAGGATAGGAGTATATTACCATGCTTCACTACTATGGAACACCTCCATACCTGGCCCCTAGGGGTCAGTACGCTGAATACTACAGAAAATCACAGTTTGGGAACGGTGCTTTACCAGCGTACGGTGGCAGGGGCAGACAAAGAGGGCACGGACTTGGTTCGTTAATAGGTGGTTTACTGAGAGGAGCTGTTCCCCTCTTAAGTAAAATAGGACGCTCGGCTGCCAAATCTGCAGGCAAAGCCTTGCTTACTACAGGAGCTGGAGTCTTGTCCGACGTGGTAACAGGAAAAGGCTTCAAGAAAAGTGTAGTTAGGAGAAGTAAAGCTACAGGGAAGAACTTACTCAAAAGGGCTGCTTCTTCTGCTCAAGGATACATAAAAGGTACATCTGAACCTCCTCCAGTCAAACGACGAGCAACCGGCAAGCGCGGAGGACGTAAGGGGCAACGCGGCAGAGGCAGAGGACAAGCTAGAGGAAGGACCTTGTTCTAGACATGAGTCTCCTTCATCCCAAGGGTCAGGTATGTGCAGTAGGTGAACTAGACCTACACGCCTTGCCTGTCACTCAAAAGGACATATTAAAATGTCAAAAAATAACCAAAACTACCAACAATGCCCTGACTCCACACACTGAATCATTTGACTTCACCTTCGAACCAAGCAACCTGTACACAGACCTCTCAGAAACTGAGCTGTACATGGAACTGGAAGCCGTGGCGGCAGACGGAACAACTCACCTTGCCGTAGGCATAGAAGCTGCTCCAGTCAACAACTTGGCACACGCTCTCTTTGCTTCCTGCCAGTTGCTGATAAATGGGGAGAAAGTCACCGGCAACAATGAAGACTATGGTCTCAAGGCCTACATTTTGGACACAATTTGTTGCAACAAAGAAGACAAAGAGACTCGGTTGAAAGGGTGTCAAAAGTACATGAAAGACACCTGTGGTCACATGGAAGCCAGAGCGGGCGAAAATGCTGGATGGACGGCACGGAGAGCAGAGTTCAGTGCCCGCAACAAGCATGCCTTAGTAATGAAGCTGCACCTGGATTTAATTAAACAGTGCAAGGTGCTGCCTCCGAACTGTGAAATCAAGTTCATATTCGAAAAAAATCAGCCCAATTACTACATGATGCAAGCAGCCGATCAAAACTACTGGGTCAAAATCACCAAAGCTGAAATGACACTTCTCCAAAAATGTGTCGACGACGAGGTGGTGAGAACTCACGTCAGCAGTGTCAGGAATCCACATTGGGGCCCTTTCAACTATCACATAGCCAGGTGTAAAGTAACTAAACACACTTTGGACGGCGGCTCACAAGACTACAGTTGGACTCAACCTGACACTACTCAGATCCCCACCAGGATAGTCTTGTGTATGATAAAGGAAACAGCAGCTGCTGGGACTAAGACAGAAAATCCTTTCAACTGCAGGCATTTCAACGTGAAGGAAATATGTGTGAGATATGACGATCAAAAGTTTGAGTTGAAGACCGACTTCGAAACAGGCAACTGCATCAGAGCCTACAGTCAAATGTTCATAGACAGTGGGCTGTCGGCTTTGGGGCAAGACTGTGGCATAACTTTGGAAGATTTCAAAGATGGATATTCCTTCTTTGTTTTCGACCTGACCCCAGACAGAGCACCTGAAGACAGTCGTATAAATCTCATCAAGCAAGGAAAGCTGGGCATTTCCCTTAGGTTTGCCGCCCCGACTACTCACGCCATATCTGCCGTCTTGTGTTCCTTCTACGACAACAACATCCAACTAACGGCTGACTGTCTTCCTGTCACAGACTACCACATGAACTGAGAAAAAAATGAGAACTTCAGACATAACAGGTGCACTGGGAAACCATCCACACACAAGGCGGTTCTACCTGGGAACTTTTGCCAGTAATCAATGTCCTAAAAAACCAATTCCCTCTACATGTTTCGTCAGTAACACAGATCCAAGCTCTAAACCTGGTCAGCACTGGGTGGCATTTTACGTTTCTCATAACGGGAATGTATTCTACTTTGATCCCTATGGCCTACCTCCGTTTACTATATATCACCAGAGGTTCATGCAAAAGTCGTCAGATGGTCACGGGTCGTTCAGCAGAAAACAAGTGCAAAACTTTTACGCTAAAACGTGTGGAGCCCACTGCATTAACTTCCTCATAGAAACATGTCGGACCAAGGATCCACACCACACTGTGAAAAGGTTTTCTCAGGTCCCCTTCAACTTAATGGACAAAATAGTCAGGCCCTTCCTGAGAAAGAGAGAGAAGAAGAGGCAATGAATTTCGAGATGAGTCCAGAAGAAGTAGCAGTCAAAGCAGACGTGAGCAATCTTTTGGTGAAAGGAAAAGTTAAACGTGAACTGGACGTGATAGACGGGCTTCAGAGCACGGCGGAAGTAATAGACAAGATTCTCATCATCATGGCCGAGTTAATGGACAAAGTGGTAGCCCTGGAGGAGAACGACATAGGAAGAAAGGCCTTGAAGGATTTAATGGAGAGAATGCGGGCCTTAGAGGACCGTAGTCAAAGTCCTACTCCAGCCAAGACCGGGTGCAGTTGGTACTGCAACAAGAATTCATTTTCCATATAATATCCATGTACTCTGCTTGCAAAGCATATCTGATTATAATGATTCATACCTAGCATGTACTCTGATAGGAAGAAAAAAATAAAAAGATTGAATTAAAAAAAAACCGAGTTGTGTCTTTGTTGCATTTAATCTCATATCAAAATAGTGAGTCATAAGTATTGCGTAAATTCATAGGAACATTGCATCAGAAAATGAGTCATGGTTATTGTGTAATTTGTTTCAAGGATTGCACAATACACCCTCATACGTATGTCATACGTTTTTGCAAGTAGGTTAGTAGGTCACTTCCGGTTTGTAAGTAGGTCAGCTCTAGGTATTGCACAATTCTTTTAATTTATGCAACTAGGTCAGGTCACTAGGTCAAATGGAATCCAGCTCTCTGATTGGTCGAAAAAACTAGGTCATGACCTTATGACGTCACTTCCTGTCAAATCCAGCCCTCTGATTGGCTGAAACTAGGTCACTTCCGGTCTACCAGTAGGTCATGACCTAGTTAGTAGCTAATCCATTGCGCTCAGTTTGCATGTATATACTACTTCTGCATGATATGTGCATGACAGGTCCCAAGATGAAATTGGTTTCTCCCTACTCCCTAGAGGATGTGTATACTCTGAGAGTTCCTATACATGTGTTACTGCCTATGGATTTTCCATATCAAAACGCTGTAGTGGTAATTGTCTCATTAGTTTAGCAAAAGCATAACGAAAAGAGAGGTAAGCTGGAGTAAGCTACCGAGGTTTATTTCAGATTACATACTATCCGGCCATTGCAGACTACATGCTGGATACAGCTTTCTGGTTACTTAAATAGTAATGGCTCAAAGTGAGCAGTGGTCTGTGCCATTACTGAAAATATATGGGAAAGGCCCACAAAACTCAGACCGATTACATGATGTGTTACAGACAAGATGTAGGCCCCCTGGTGTAATAAATATGAACCCTGAGGTAGGTGCTATAACCTGCCATCCAGAAAGGCTTAAACCATTAAGGGCTGATGTTGAGAATCTCAACATCCATGCATAGGTGGATGTTGAGTATAATTGATATGATTGAATTCATATAGATTTCAGAGGGCTGGTATAATTAGTCTGAGGATGTTGTAAGCCTAATTCAGGACCCTGGCCTACCAGAAGGTCCACAAAACCCGCCCTTAATAGGTTAAGTGCTTAAGGTAGATTTCAACACATCCCTATAGATACTCCTGGTGCTTATTCAAAACCTGGGACTTATTCATAACCCCGCATGTAAACACTACCCCAACAGCGCTATTTATCTTTCTCGTTTCCAGTGCAAATAGATGGATACATAGTATTTCTTTTGTTATTGATCAACAGGAATCGCTTACATCATACCTACATTGTACACATAGAGGCATAGTATGACAGTATTTTCCTCTGCTTGTTTTGACCTTTACAAGCTGTCACAGAGGAGAATTGCCTGCTCGTCTGTCAGATCTCATATGTTCTCAGATCCCATGAGAAGAGAAATGTCTGAAACATTGGCGGGGGATTCCACGACTTCAGCTTTGGACTGCCGATCAGGGAGCTTCAGGACTGTCTGCTATTACTCGGCAAAGTCTCCCGAGGGGAGGGACTGTCCTTTCCCCCAATCGTTGGAATACATTCGGCATAGAGTCATCAATCCCTTTCCCATTCTCGCTCATTCTCATGAGTCCTTGAGCATCGATTTCTCTCAATTCAATTACCACAGAGGGTGCTGTGTTATGCCCCTAATATCACCACTATGCATGTGCTTAGGGTCCTTCCGGGTGTAGTCTGCTTCATTAGAGGTCACTACGATAAATTTACGGGGAGGTAAAAACTGCTCTTGTAGAGGCACAGTAATTTGGCAGGATTTGTCCGGCCACGATTCATGGTAGGATTTACTCCTAAGTTTATGTTGGTTTGATTTTGTCCTAAATTGGTGCCCTGGGAACCCTCTCGTTCTCCTTACATGTGTGACAGAAATGAAGGCTGAACCATGTAAGGGCAGCATAATGCTTTAGCATGTAAAATGCTAATTGTGTATTTGGTCGTCATAATACATACATGTAGCTCCGGTGAGTAACTCACCAGGGTTACATACATACATCAGGGCTATGTACATGCCCTCTGAGGGATGGCACAATGCACCACACACCAGCTAGAACCAGACATCTAATGCATTAAGGCATTTTGATGCATCATGCCAATTGGTTGTCATGATACATAAATGCAGTCTTGGCAAGGATCTTGGGAGGGCTGCAATTATGCATTATGCTGACTCAACAACCCCTGAGGGTTGGCATGATGTACCAAGGAAGACCGAGAGGTATGATTGCCTCCTTCATCAGTGACTCTTTAAGGGTTAAAGGATTTCACATACCAACTCAAACCAGAAATCAATTCTTCCACCCTAGCAGTCCACCCACCACACCTCCCCCTACTGGGGAGACGATGAAGTACTGTGACAAGCTCCATATATGGCTGCCATTTATACATCATCACTGACGATTATTCCCAAACCGCTGACCCTGATGCTAGTTGCTATGGCAACAAGCAGTACTCAGAACGCCCTTGCCACCATGTTGGTTGTGTGACACTGAGTGGTTATGACAGATTGGCCCCATACAACAACACAAATAGGGAGTCATCTGTCTCTTTTTGGGAACTCTCCTCACCACTTGTTCCCTTATTGATTTGACATGGTTCTTTATAGCCCTGAGAGGATAGATGGGATGGGTAGAGGCATGTGCACCCCCCCCCCTTTCTTTCTGTCCTTGACTTGGTTTTCAGCACTTTGATAGTAACTTCTGTAGTAAAAATATGCTTTTAAGAGGCAACAACTACATTTATTCTACTAAATAATTATAATTCCATCACACGATTGTTATCTATTTATGGCATATGGATTTTAATTGAGCTTTGACACTTCAGTTGTTGGAATACTATTTTGTTTTCTACTCGAAGCCTTTGATATAGATTTAAGTAAAGGTGTTCTACAAAGACTGAGCTGTTGTGATAGCGGTATTTGTAGATGTGTTCATGCTACTGAATGTATGTATACATGTGCAAACCTTCCAGAACCAACACAATCCACCACAGTAAAAGCCTATGTCTCTCATTGAGCTTGTTATACCGGTACTTCTGACTGTGTTCAGGCCACTGCATTGTTCAAGGCACTGCACGATATCTATACTTTGACATATTATCCTTCTTTTACCGGTAATAGATATTTAGCATATGTAAGTGCTAAAGTCCTGTGTTGTGCATCTATTAACCCCACAACCACCAAGGAATCAGACTGGAACCGAAATAATTAAGATTTACCAGCATCACTCCATACATTAGGTCATACTACCCACTATTTTGGTGCCTAAGCCTATGTTAGGTTCGGAGGGGGGGCTAATAGATGCAAAGCACAGGACTCTATTCTGGTCACTTATACTATCTGAGGCTGGGGGCTTAATAGATTTAAACCACAGTGGGCATGGAGAACAATGGATTTCACACCTCTTATATATTGCATATAAGGCCCCCTGTGTTATATATCGCTTACAAGACTGTCCTTGTACAATAACGATATAAACTTTGAAGTGGGCTCCTCCGAAAAACATCTGCTTGGAGAGTGACGTTGCTGGCATGTTTATGGCATAAAATCACGTCACTAAGGAACGTCATATCACTAAGCAATGTCACGTCACTAAGCAACGTCACAGGACCACAACAAGCAGGCACAGTTTGTACACAGTTTGCTGTGAGACGTGGGCAACGTTTGCCGGGAAAAGTAGACACAGTTTGTCAAGAAAAGTAAACAGAGTTTGCCTTAAAAAGTAGGCAAAGTTTGCCATGAAAAGTAGGCACAGTTTGTGAAGTAAAGTAGGCACAGTTTGCAATGAAAAGTAGACACAGTTTTGAACTGATTCATATGCTTTTTTAAATCTATCTCGTAATGCTTCCACGAAGACCACTTGACATGGTAATTCAGGATTCATTCCTACTACACCGAACACCAAATCTGCAGGCATTATTAAATCTTCACCAAATACTAATAGATTTGGCGAGCAATTAATACTCGGATGAACAGTACTATTGTAAGCATGTGTTACAAAATCACACTGTTTATCCCAATCATCCATATTCTCATTCACAACTGACTTCAAGAGCTGTATAAGGGTTCTATTGAACCTATATACGAGCCCATCACTCTGTGGCCTATATGGATTAGTCCTGGTCTTGCAAATGGCAAGATATTCACACATACTTTGCCAGAGATGGGATTCAAATTCCCTACCCTGATCATTGTGAAGCATCAAAGGTACTCCAAAAGTTAGTACCCAACCCTTCACGAATGCTTCAGTGCAAGTAACTGCCTGTGATCCGGTAGTTGGAAGATATCTGTATACTTTGTATAATAGTCACACACTACCATTATGCATGTATTATCATTTGGTGTTTTATTTAAACCACTAATAATATTGACTCCTACCCGGGCGAATCTTACCCAAACAACCCTTGGGATAAGGGTAATTTGCCGGGTCCTGATCCGGGTTTATTTTTACAGCAATCCGGACAAGTAGCTACCCATCGAAGTAGGTCTCTCAACATACCTGGCCAGTAGTATCTTTTGGAAAGACAGGCAAGGGACCGTTTCTTTCCAAAATGACCACTCATTCTGTGTCCATGACAATAGTACACGGGCTTTCCTAGCCCACTTAAAAGGGTCTATATCTCCTCTTTCCTATCCCCTCAGGATGTGTGTGGTGCACATATGCGCGGGCACTGACACATTCCTCTGTTAAATTATCAACCTGTGAAGCACGGGATAGCCACTTAGTGCCGCTAAAGTGCTGTAAAACACAAATCAATCAATCAATCATGACAATAGTCTATGCGCATAGCAGATGGGATGACAACTTGTATCTGTTTTTCACCATTATTACATGGTTTCCAAAGGGTACAGAATTCCTTTCCGGACCTCCAGCTCAGTCCATTGCGCTAGAAATTGTCTCGTATCCCCTAGCTGGACATACACCCTTAGGTACTAATTGCAGGAGTTTAGCAGTAACCGTGTCAGTCTCCTGGAATTTCCTTATTGTGTCTAAGGACCTATCCAATATACTGCCAATATGTGTTTCGAAAGGTATTCGAATTGAAGCTGTTACTGCTCTATGTACTCCACAGTCAGTACAATGCGGATTATCACATTTCTGAATTGGTATTCGGGATAAGGCATCAGCATTTATATGCTTGTTTCCTGCTCGATGTTGTATTTGACTATTCTCTAGCCGGAATTCTGAGAGATGTGCTAGCCATCTCCCCAACATTCCTTCAGCATCCCGGAAGTTTAACAGCCATCTGAACACCGGAGTGATCAGTATGTAATGTAAAGTCGGTTCCCCACAAGAAATGTTTAAACTTCTTGGTAAACACAACGACAGCTAATAAGTCACGTTTGCCGTATGTGTTGCTAGCAAATGCTATCAGGACCTCCACTCCACCTTGGACTTGGGAGAGGGCTGTCCCAGTGCTTTCATTACTAGCAGCCGTATCCAGCTTGTTCTTGTTCGGTTCCCCATGGGAAGTTATCCCTCCTACTACTGGGGGTCCAATTAGATAAGACTTGTAATGGGTAACTCACCCGAGAATAATTCAGTATGAAATCTCTGTAATATGAACAGAACCCCCAAAAAAGATCTTACTTCCTTAGGAGTTTTCGGCATCCCCCAGTCCGTTACTGCCAGGATTTTCTCGGGATCAGCTTTTATTCCATCATCAACGATTATTCGGCCCAAATAATTTATGGACTGTTTAAACAGGTTACATTTCTTTGTTTCCAACTTTAAACCATTTGATATTATTCTTTCAAAAACTTGCTTGAGATTATTTAAGCATTCTTCAAAGGTTTTTCCGAATACTATAACATCATCAAGATATAAGCGGCACCTTTTCCATAATAAATCACTTAATAAAGTTTCCATCATGGCTTCGAAAGTTGCTGGAGCATTACATAGGCCAAAAGGCATGACATTATACTGGAATAAACCTATATGACTAGAAAACGCAGTCTTTTCCATATCATTTGGATTCATTCCTACTTGCCAGTATCAGGATTGTAGATCCAGGGTACAAAACCATTTATTTCCTCCTAATGAATCGATTGTTTCATCAATTTTTGGCAATGGATACAAATTTTTCTTTGTCAAGCCATTTAACTTCCTATAGTCTATGCAGAATCGAATAGACCCATCCTTTTTAGCCACCATACATACGGGACTACTCCATGGACTGTTGGAAGGAATGATAACATCCTGCTCCAACATTTTAGCTATCTCAGCTTCAGCTACCTTTTTCTTCGGCAAAGGTAATCTCCGATATGGGATTTTAAATGGAGCCGCATCTCCAGTATCAATGGTGTGCAATAGCTCCATGGTTTTCCCTAAGGGTTCACCCGGTATCGCAAACGCATACTGATACTTTGTCAACAATTCACCAAGTGCTTCCTTTTTTATAGGATCATCCAGTTTTGTATCCTCAAACAATTTCTTTAAATCATCTGTCCATTCCTGTTTATATCCGGTAACCGGAAGGTTCAAGGAACAACTCGTTACTGTCTCAGATAATGCAACATTACCGAAAATGGATCCTTTCTCCAAATATATCATTTTATTACCTGGACTGGAAAATGGTATCACTGACCAAGCAGCATTGGCTAATATAGCATCAACCAACTCCAACCCTATACTAGCCTGCATAACTGTATCCGGCACAATTGCTTCTGATAAGGACATCACATGCCATTCCCACAGGGACCACAGTTTGGGCTACCGATGCCACACTGCTGACTTGTCTTAATACACATTGTACTCTAACTGGATAAGGATAGTGGGTCCAACACTACACAATACAATGATGTGAAGTCCAATCCTATTATCCCTTCATCCGCTATATTGGCAATGGTTGCTGTTATCACGTATTCGTGAATACATTCCAACTGCAATTTCACCCATGTCCTACCATATGTCTGCATCTTATTGCCGTCGGCTGTTTGTGCATTTCCTGCCATTAAGAGAGCATCATGCACATCCAGAATAAGATCTGCTACCTTCCGAGAGACACACGAGTGGCTAACTCCCATATCCACAAGAAATTCAGCGTGTCTTCCATTGACAGTAAGTGAAACAAAACCACCGCCTTCCCTGCAACAGAGAAAGAATATCAGTGACTACAGGCGCCTCATTGTTCACACCAGGGTTACATCCACATCCTGTTAGGTATTCTAGACAAGGATGACCTGGGGGCAGATGAGCAATACCAACTCTGGCCAACAAATGACCTCCTACCTCTAATCCGGTACTGGGTTTCCCTGGGCACCTGTTATACCGGATTCCCTAATCTTCTGAGTGGGCTCCCGAATCACCTCAGTATTAGGCGATTGTGTTACTTCATTCAATTCTGTATCACTGTTGGTGATAGCATGGCAAGTGACATTTCGTGGATCCCGTTGCTTGCCCGAAACAGAATCCCTTTCTAGTTTTCCTTATTTTCTACAGTAGAAAAACTACTCAGCAGCAAAGTGACCGAATTCTTGATATCGGTAACATCTCCTTTGAGATTTATCCACCAGTGGGCATCCAGGGCATCAGTTATTCGGGTAACCAAACTTTCCATAAAATCACCTAGAGCAGTAGAAACGGCTATTGTGGATTTGGGAAGCTATGGTAACTGTGGTACCAGTAATTGAGGTACCGGCAGGTGGGGTGCCGATGGCGCTGTTTTTCCAATAGGTTTGATGAAGTTAGTTTTCTTCTTCAAACCCACTTTACGGTATCTTTTCTGCCGATAATATTTACCAGCTATTTGGACTGACCCTATGTGTTCTCTGTTTTCATCAGAGACATATTCATAGTCGGAATCCATCAATTCGGATTCAATTGAAGCAGTGTATTCTGGTATTGGAGCTTCACCTTTCATTGCCAAAACCCTCGCAGGTGGTGCATTTACACCTAACAGTCGCTTTTTTCTGTCATAATTTTCTATAGCCAGGAATAAATCGCTGAAAGACATATCATCTTTCCATTCATCCCAGGCTATGGTCTTATGTTCCAAATCTCGGAGGCCAGCAATGAATTGAGTGAATAACTCTTGTATCCAACACTCATCATCGTATTCCCAATTAGGTCTACCTTTACTAACCAAGTCCTGCAATTCTAACCCTATTACCTTATTGGATTCTTTGGGTTTCTGGGTTTGTCTCTTGAATGTAATCCAAGGATCCTCCCGTACAATGGAAACGAACAAATAACAGGCACATTCTAACAATTCGTCATATGTGCCATCGATTCCATATTCTTTTTTCGCCACCGATTAAGGGCTACTTTACCCCTTTTACTCAGCCAGCAAACTAAATAGGGTAATGCCTCATCTTTAGTCCATCCACTACAATTCACTTCATCGACAAAGATTTAGTAATTGTCCTTCCAAGGTTCATTCGCATCGTATGGTGGGGGTATTCTAGTCATACGACGAGCAGGATGGAGCCGATTGGCTTCCCATAAGCTCCAGTCCATTACTTCAACACCTTTACGGTAACAATTAATGCCTAACCGTTGGATACACCTACTTCTCTCAAAGATTTCACCTACTTCTTTCAAAGATTTCTTGCATCGCGGGATGAATGCCTATTCAATTGCTTAGGCACCTGTACCTCCAGGATTACCATTCGGAGGTCCTGCTTCTCTTACTGATTCTACTGGTGGGTCTCCACCACCTCCAGATCCTCCTGGTGGGCCTCCACCACCTCTAGATCCTCCAGCTGACGCTGAATTCTGATTCTGATTAGATCCCTGTCTCCAATATCTATTATTCCCTGATCCAGTACCACCTCCGTAGCTGTGGCCGTAGGAACCTCACGATCCAAAATAATTCGGATTTTGAGATCCACCCGGATTCTGGGAGTGATTGGTATTAGTGTACCCACTGCCATAGCCATGGCCATATCGTTGCTTTCCATTGAAACCTCGGGAGTCAGACCGTGGAGGCTGACCACTATTGGAATTTGTGAATGGGGGTGGGTTATAAGCGTTTCGGTGCTGCAACTGTGGGCAGTTTGTGATCGTTGTGGGCCTGGATTCGGGTGCGCTGAAGATGGTAAAGAGATGGGGATACCTTGGGTTATTGGGGATGCTGTTGTCATTGGAGTCTGTGGATCTTGATTCCTGGAAGTGGGACGTGGGGTACTACCTCCAGCATATTGAGGGTGACGCCCCGGGATGGATTTCAGTGAATCCTGTTGACATCGGTCCTTGCCTTTTTATCAGGTCCCCCGGAACCATCATCTTTAGGATTACAGTGTGTGCACCATTTCCACCAGACAATGTACCGGGTTTGTAAATACCACCCTGTACATGTTTATCAGCACCATCAGTTACAAACAGATTATATCGAGTAGGACCCGATGCAAGTGCCGATGTTTGTATACTACTTACAGTACTATCATTTATATCGGTAGCAGTCTGAAGACGATTTGCCAATTGCACTATTACAGTATTATCCAATGGACCGTTGGCTTGTTGGGTTTGCTCCCCATAATTGCCTAACACAGCTGCTGTATTTTGCAAATCTTGCAATTCTTGTAGGTAATCATCCCGGTCACTTAACAACTACTCGTTATATCGCAGGATACCTACTTGGACATTTTCATTGTCCTCGGCTTGTTGAACACAATATTGTTTCAGGCATTAGTATTCAGTCGTATAGTGATCGGCATAATTTTCCATATCACTTTTAGCCTGATTTAACTTATCATTTTCCATAATAAAATCTTGAATTTGTTTTGTTCTATGATCGTATTCGGTTTGTAGAGTTTGTCTCACATTTTGAAAGTTACTTTCCTCCTCATACAGACTTTGTCTAAGAGCTCTCTTTTTAGATTTGAACTCTTCCCTCATTTCTCAGATACCTTGTAACATATCCTCTTTTTCATCTGCGGCTTCCTCTTTTGCTCTAGCAATCAGATTTAGTGTCTCATTCATAGCTGTATATTGCTGATTCATTTCTTACATTTCCCAATCATATTTATCATTATCCGGAATGGTGAACTTTACATTCCCAGACATTATTGCACTGCAATCCAGTAGTAGTAATTGTACCAGGATATCATAAGGAAGTTTACCAAAGGTTACCTTCCTTGGTATAGGTGCAGGATGATATCGGTCATGACTACCACCTGTTTCAAACAACGAATCTGCTAATTCAAGATTAACAGAATAATGCGGGTCAGGTCGTTCCTATATTTTACTAGGATTGAATCCGGAACATACTCCTCACTATCCATATAGTGAGGCTTTGTCTCTCTCCATTTCTGATCCCTGGAGGATGCATCATCTTGTACTGCATTCTCCTGAGAGCCTTTTGGATTGGCATCATTTGCCAATCTTTTGTCGGCCTGTTCAAACATTATGTGTTCGGGCTATACATCGAACCAACTGGTCACGGCACCAGTGTGGTGGTTTCAGTTTCGTTTGGACAAACAACTCAACGAAAGATAGTTCGGGTGTATGGCTCTTATAGGTAGGAGCAGTGGCGCCACACCGTGCTACCCTCTCACCTCTCAGATCGGTGCTGCCACCTATCTGACAAGTGGAGGGCGGAACCCGGCTGGCTGACTCACCCACGGTGCCAAAGAACCATAATACAGACAGTTTATTTTTTTGAAGAATTCTCCACACCAGCATTGGCTAGTACAAAAAAAATTGCCGTAAGTACACAAAGCCACGTCAACTCAACTAAACATAATACATACAGGGTATACCGTACCTCTACACTAGTAACGTAGTTGAGTGAAGTCTATCATATTATGAGACACTAATCTGATCTCGCTAAGTTGATATTATTGAACTGGACTTCGACTTCTTTGATTATTTGTTACTACAGTAATCACAATTCGCACTGGCTAATTAATGAAAATTGCCCCATGTTGTGATTTTGGGCCAATATCTTAATTCAATTCAATCACTTGATATATGTGAAAGAGAAAGATGCAGCCCATGACATTGCATGAGTAAAGGTTACCTAGGAGCATATGTTTATTACTGTTCTAGTGAAGGGAGAGACACCGCTATATTTTTTTTTATCATCCTATTCAATATTAATCCAAGAATTTAATGCAAAATAATTCTTGGGTCTGGAGGTACTCATCAGACTTAAGGCAGGACTAACATTGAATAAGTTCCCGGGCGAAGTAAGTTCTTGGTATGGTTTTGGCTTAAGAGTTACATTAAAACATCTCTATTATCATAGCGATGTAATTTGCATAAGTGTCATAGTATGATGGTAGACACTTGTAGGTTTAGTTGAATGCTGTAATGAATTTATGTACAGAAATAAATTCATGTAGGTAAAGGGATAAAACAGAATGCTTTATTGCATTAAGATGACAATTATATCTCATAGAAGAGTCAGGGGTACAGTTTCTATTAGGTATTTTTCATTCTACAATACGTATCAACGTTTGAATTGAGGGGTCCCAGTAGTTTTGGTTTTTAAGTAACAGATTTCATTCTATAATTTTTAGCAGACCTAGATTCATCCAAGCATTCCATTTTTTTCTATGAGACAGGATCATAGAAGGGGACTGGTGAAGGCCCATGGTGGTCTTGAAAGTAGAACATTAAATCCACATTACGTGAATGCATCGGATATTGCATCATGGAATGAGGTGATAAGGGGGGTGTGAACGCAATAAACAAAAGCCAAAGACTCTGTAGCTATACTTGCTTGTGCTATGTCTAGTCTTTCTCAGGGAGTGATTATTTTTTCAACAATAGGGGGCATTGGTGTGTCTGAGGTTGGGGCCCATTTTTTTTTCAATCCCTTAACTGGTGGGGGGCTAAAAATGCTTTAAATCCCACTATGGTCTTATCCTATTATGACTGCACTGCCTAACTACATGAGCTATTCCTATTCCTACATTTCTATATAACAGAAAGTATGTTCTATTTATAGTGTAACGGTTCGTTTCGATTTATATGTTGGGTGGCTCTTTGGCTCGCTTATCACTAGAGATACCAACACAACACGAGTAGTTCGGGTTGGGCAAAGCCCCAGACTTCCTACTGCTCGGGTAGGCCTTTATTATAAGTTTAGAACACACGTCTGGACTGGTCTATGTCCAGTCCCCTTCTGCGGATCATTCGGCTTCTTAGTAGAAGCTGGACGTGAGGCATGGTGCTGCCCCCTCTTGTACCAAATGGGTATCGCGAAGCGACACCTGGTTGGCATAGAAGGAACGAGCACCACATGAGCACGTCTCTTGGATGAAGCACACTAATATATATACAACAATGCTGGCCCCTACACCACCCCCCCTAGAGTTTACCTAGGGTAGGTGTTGAAAATTACCTATTGTTAAAGTTATACAACAATATATACACAGGTAAGTCTAATATAACAATGTTATATAGAATATATGACATTAAGGGGGCATTATAAATAATTTGTACATAGTAATAGGCATCGTCGCATATAATCCAAAGTAACTAAATAATAACATAAATAGGAGGTGGTGCCTTATGCACCATCAACCTATAGTGGTATAAGTAGGTAACAATGTTACAAAGTTATTATAGTTATGATGTGTTTAAATATATTAAGTATTTTAAGGGCAGAGGTATTTTAAATCAAGTAAAATCAGTAGTTGTGACCAATACGCCCATACATAGAGCACCTTGTCTCCATGTACTACCCTAACCATTTAAGGGCAGCATGGTGTTTTTAAATCTTGTATCTGGCCCATCTTATGCCCTTGTCAGGCATAAAACATTATTTCAGCTATGGTAAACTGATGAAGCAGGACTATGTACAGTTGTATAATGTCATTGAAATTCCTTTGTGCTGGACCAAGACTTTCTATATTCTATATCTCATGACACAGAATATAGCGTTTCAGTACTAGAGGGATGGGCAGGGTCTTCACCACTGTTGGGCAAAGTGATACCAGATTCTCTCGCAAACAACAGCGACAAGACCACTGTAGTGATGGAGGTTTACTTAAAAACACTACAATTATATGAATCATGCTCAAATAATTTTGACACCATTCTCTCTTACCACTGCACTGTCTACATTTAACCTCTGGGTACACATTTTTATGTTCTCATTGCTCAGCCTCTCTAGATCAGCCCTCTGATGGGCCAAGTGTTCAGGCAAGGTAGATTTCCTTCTGTGCTGATGCATTAACTATAGCATTGAAAAAAAAGAACAACATCCAACGTATTACCCTTTAGATGACTTGATATTTCCATATTCATGTCTTGGCCATGTCTTGCCACTCCATGTGACACCTTACCACCAGCCTGAAGAAGAATTAGAGGTGTATCATCAAAGGTTGAACGCCAATGTGTGCTAAGATGACCCATACTTAGAGGAACCCTTGTGGTGTCTGCCCCATGCCTGATCAGCTATCAGATGTTTGCATGTCATTCTACTGCACACTCAAGCAAGGTCTGGTGTTCAGTTTCCATTTCAATGTTACCTACATGCAAGAAGACCAGGTCAAGATGTTCTTTAATGAATACACTACTAATCTTTTCTATTAATTTGGAAAGCATCAAAAAAGGCCATGTCTGCTCCAAACTTGATGAGCATTGTGCAAAGGGCAGCAAACTCCTGACTCTAGTGCCTCTGTAAGGGGGCATTCAATGGCGCCAATGGAACTTACAACATTGGGGTCTGCACCATGTTCCAACAGAAGCTGAACATGTCTGACTTCTCTTGTTCTGTCTGTTCCCTTGATATTATTTCAATATGATGACCTGGGTCTGTAAACTTCAAACAGTTGGTATGGGATGCCAAGTGTGCACAAAACTTTCAAATTTTAAAAGGAATAGATCAAGATAAGTAGCCTTTAAACAAGATCACTTTTATTTTGGACACACTATAAACTAAGTAGTTATTAATGTTGAGATGTACTTTATTTTTGGAATAAAAGAACAAATGATGCATAATGCTACAAAATATTAATTTAACACTTTTGTAACCTTCAAAATATATTCTGCCAATGTCTATAGATATCTCTGTATTAAAATCAACATGGTATGATGTAAGAGGAGTACCATTGCTTCAGTGATCAAATCACAAAATGTACTGTCTGTAGGTATTTGACTCCATCACATTAAATTGCATAAAAGAAAAAAAAGCCGAGCCTCGGAGACACCGGGACTTTTCAGAGGTTAGAGCCCATATAGAGATGAATCATTTCTGGGAAAATCAGCTTTTTTTCGATTTTATTCAATGTTCGGGCCTTATTTTGTCTAATTTTACCTGACTATAGGTCCCTTTTAACATCCAAGCTTCACATGGCTGTATTATCTTGGTTGTTCAAATATATATATATTATTTCTAACTGAATAGAGCCTAGATATACATTTTCACAGCAATATTTACTACAATATAGCTATTTACATACCATGAGGTCTCCATCAGAAGCCAAATGTGCTCAGAAGCCAACCTCCTGTAATGGTTCGTATTGACTTATATGTTGGGTGGCTCTTTGGCTCGCTTACCACTAGAAATACCAACACAACACGAGTAGTTTGGGTTGGGCAAAGCCCCAGAAACCCCTACCTCTCGGGTAGGACTTTATTCAACTCTGGTCAACAGGTTAGATTGCGCGTCTGGACTGGACCAGGTCCAGTCACCTTCTGCCGCTCGTCTGGCTTCTTAGTAGAAGCTGGACGCGAGGCATGGTGCCGCCCCCTCTTGTACCAACGGGGTATCACAAAGCGACACCTAGCTGGCATAGAAGGAACAGGCACCACACGAACACATCTCTCGGATGAACGGCACTAATATATATACGACGATACCGGCCCCTACACCACCCCCACTAGACTATACCTAGGGTTGGGTGTAATTAACAAGTACCTATTGTTAACTTTATACAGTAATATTATACACAAATAGGTAAGTCTATATATACAGTTCGTATAGAATATAGAACATTTAAGGGGCATTATAAATAATATGTACATAATGAGGCATCGTCGCATATAACCCGAAGTAATGATAACTAATAATAACAAATAGGAAGTGGCGCCTTATGCACCATCGACCTATGGTGGTAGATAGTAACAATGTTACAATGATGTTATTATTGTAAACGAGACGCATTTAAAAGTTGTAGACGAGTAGTCAGATGATATGAATAAATTTTTACAGTATTAACTAACCGACCCGAGGTGGGGTAGATAACCCGAGAAAAATTTTGTTTGTTTTAATTATAAGAATATAGATATGATATAAAAATAGATTTATACAAAAATAGTAATACTGATAAATATAGGCGTCCTACCAGGGTAGCAGGATCGCCCTTACAATATACCGGACTTCCGGCGAATCTGGAACGACTGGTTTCTGCAGCTCCACCCGGCGACATGTGTGTCGTGGCAAGCCACGTTGCTGTTATGTTGTGCCCTGATGAAGATGGGAAGATGGAGCCCCGGTTAGGTGTGGTTATCCTTTTGGTGTTTTGGGTTAGCGTCCATCTTCACTGCAGGTTCCGTTCCAGATTAAGGGTCCAGCGTAAGGATCAGTGCCTCTGGCATATTAAATGCTTTTACCCTCGGGTACAAAGAAAACACCATCAGATGGACACTTAGAGATCTTCCGGATCCGTGTCCATCTTCTCAGCTGACTCCACTGAGGCAGATGGAGCCGAGCTGCTGCAGCTGCTCGCAGAGAGCGCCGCGGAAGCCTCGCTGGGCGTATCGCTCCCCAGGCTCAAGGCGCTCATCACCGCGGATGGACTGTCCATTGCCTCGGATGCAGGTGAAGCAACCGTGGCAGTTGGGGCAGTCCGGGTGACAAGAGCGGCCGGGAGTGGGGGAGCTGCCGGAACCGACGGAGCAGCCGGGACCGGTGGAGCGGCCGGAACCGGTGGAGCAGCCGGGACCGGTGGAGCATCCGGGATGAAGATAAGGGACGACGGAAAGCCGTCCCACTCCTCCAGGTGTTTCCCGAATGCCAGGAAGAATTTGAGGTCAGCCTCCTTGAACCTGTGGATGTACCTGGCGTTCTCAGCGCGGTGGAACTCCTTAAGCTTTTCAGCTTCCATCTGCTGACGCCGGCAGGACTCGAGAGCCTCCTCGACTTTCTTCCTTTCCAGCTGCCTGATTTTCTCTTCCTCCCTCTTCTGGACCTCGTAAACCAGATTGAGGGTGGCTTCAGTCATCACACGCCAGTAGTCGACCGACTTCTGGCGGTGCAATGCCTGCCACTCTGTCATCAGCTCGTTCTGGATCTGAACCGTTTGGACATCGCGGTGGTCAACAAACGTGTTCGGATCCTGAAGACCTGACAGTGTATCCGAAATCAGCTCCATAAGGGGCACCCGAGGGGCCGTTGGTGGAGCTATTGCTGGTGGAGGCGCGGTGACTTCCACTGAGGCAGGCGGAGTGCCTGCTGGAGGAGCAGACGGGCCCTCAACCGTGATACCACCCCGGCCTCGGCCACCACCCGGAGAAGCTCGGGTGGACTCCAGCCCACCACGGCCTCTACCACTGGGTTTGGTCCGGCCCAGGGAGGTTAGGACCTGCGACTCGGGTCCAGCCGGTCCCATAGCAGCCCAGTGAGAAGAATACCCAGATGGGGGAGCGAAGACTTCGTCCCCATCGTCATGGCTGCCAGAGGCTTCGCCCGGGCGTTGTTCTGCGGGTGCAGGTGTGGAAGTTGTGGCCGGGGTGGCCACCTGGCTAACTGCCCTACGGGCCTGATTGCTGGGCATATCCAGAGCCGAGACTTGTTGTCCCGACTCACGACGATCAGCTGGGTTGGCTGGTCTGGGCTGGTCCTTGTTACCCGAAGGGCTTACGGACCGGTCTGCTCGGGTCCTTTTGGAAGCACCGGTAGCCGTGGCTGTGCCTCCGCCGGGACCCTTCGAGCGGGCCTTGGCCTTCTCCCGCTTATCATCCCCTAGCCACTTTTTCACCTTCAGGTGCACCTCACTGGGCATCCCGAACTTTGTGGACGAGAAGTTGATTTGGAAGAAGGTCAACAAGTTGCCACTCTTCCATGAGCAGAATCCGGTCTCGAATGCCTGCTCCTTAATGTCCTTGACGCTCAACGAGGCCCAGTTAGCTAGGAGCTCGTTGAAGCACTTGATGGCTCGCTTCCTGGTTTTCTCCAGGCCGATACCATGAGCTTTCTGCAAGTGCAGAGCCATGTCTCGGCGCCGGTGAGTGCTGAACGAGCCATCACACTGTTTGCTCGGGCGGTCTCCGAGCACACACATCATCACAGGCTTGTGGTGCATGTGATGCTCCACGATGTGCCGAGCGAAGCGAGGCTTCGTCTCGAACATCTTCTCACCCGTGAGAGCCAGCTGGCACGACTCGAATGGGCACCTTTGGCGGTTGCCGGTTGGTCCCCATTGGGTCATTGCCCACTGGACTTTCGTCCGGGCCTCGTAACTGTAAATTGACCCCAATTTGGATTTCAGCTGGTCAATCCAAATGAGGTAGAATTTACCTACTGGCGTATCCGAGGGGCTGGATTTCATCCACTCCTCGTCATCGCTGTCGCCGTCCTTATTGACGGCGCCCGGACACATGTAGTGGACCGTGTCATAGGCACAGTCCGCGAAGCAGCGGGGAGTCCTTTCCTTGAACCCCTCGGCTGCATTCTTCCACATCCATTTCTGATTGTCGTCCTTTGGGACATCCGTGGTCATTTCTTCCCACGTTGTCACGGACTCCAAATCAGATTTGGCCGACTCGGGCAGTTCTGGATCGCTTTCGCTTTCCTCACTGTCCGTGTAGATGCCTGCTCCCCTACGGCTGGCTCGGCTGGTGGTGGTAGTACCAGCCGAAGCCTTGGTAGAGGACTTGGCGCTTGTCCCGCTGGTGCTGGCAGTGGAAGCTGCAGTAACCGAGGTGGCTACTGTGGTGGTTGTGGTGGTGGAGGCGGGCGCCTTCGGTTTGCCCTTACCCCTCGGCTTGGTGGGGGGCGTGGGCTCTGCCGGAGACGCTTTCGCTCCATTTTTCTTCTTCCGGTGCTGAACCTTGGGTGGCTGCGCCGGCACTTCAGGACTGGAATCCGACTCCCGTGGATTCCTGTCCTCCGTACGAGGGCTCCTCCTACCGCTGACCGGGGAGTCAGAGTCGGAAGAGACCTTGGATTTCATTTGAGCCTGCTGTTTGCGATGGGCCCGACGAGCTGCGGTGAGCTGCTTCTGCTGCTTGGCGAGCTCGGCTCGCTTGGCCTCGACAGCAGCCTGTTGGCGCGAGATGTCCTCTTCCGAGATCTCACCAGGCGCGTCCGGAATGTCGGCAGCTGGATCGGTCTCGGTTGTGGACCTCTCGACGGCGATCCGTACATCTTCAGCCTCCAGGTCACTCTCGGTGAGAGGACCCTTCGGCGCAGGCTTGCGGGTCAATCGCTTGACCCGGTCGGTTTCCACCGAGGACAGCGTGACTGTATCCATGTCAGATTCAGACTCTCTTAACTCTGTGGCCTTTCGGGTGATGCCCTCGGAGATCAGCACGGCTCGGGCCAAACTCTCGTTGACCGCCATCTTCTCCGCCAACTTCAGGTAGTTACGGAGCCAGGAGACTGGCATATTGTCAGCCAACTCGTCACTGCACGAGTCCATAACCAGAGTTTTGAAGTCATCTGGTATGGCCTCGGGCACGCCTTGCTTCGCCGCCAACGGTCCACATCCGAACATGGAGGCGTGCATGGGGATGTAGGTCCCCCAGGAGGTGTACACAACACCGGCCTCGCAATCGACGTGTGCCATACGTTCGATGCGAGTCTTGAATCCCGGAGGATACATTGGAATGTCCAAGACATCCACTTTGCTACCCGAAGCTGCTGCTGTAGACGAGCGCTCCGGGCGTGGTGGTGGAGGTGGCATCCTCTCCCGGTCGGTGGCCTCGGCCATAGCCGAGAGCGTCCGGGCGGCCTCCTCTGTCGAAGAGTCCATAGACTCCTCGACCCGAGACGGGACCTTCCGGTCCTCGCCTAGCTCCAACAGAACGTTGGCAGTTTGACGTGCAGCGTCAATCGTCCCCTGTGCCATGGCACTGAGGGCGACTTCCAAATAAATTGGCGACTGTGTTGGACTCCTCCCGAAGGATTCGTCCAACAAAAGGGGTATCGTTAGAACAAGCTAACTCGACAGCTAGGGGCTGTAAACCGCCAACACTAACTAGAGCAAAAACAGGTGGCGTCTAACCACCACGAGTCCGCTCTAGTTATGACCAGTATGACGTCAGACCTCTCGTCTCGCGAGATCCCGCCATGGCTATCCGGTGACCTAGTTCCGCGCTTTCCCGCCGCACCCGCGGCGCCACCTAGGGAACTAGATCCGAACTAACATTCGACTCGACATGCGAGACGCGGCCTACCACCTGAGTGCTATCTTCTGGAGTTTGGCGGTGTATACAACGCTTCAAAGCGAATGTACCGGTTAATCCGACCGCCGCTCACGGGATACAGCTACCCGGGGAGGGCGCGTTCGGCATCTCCAGCCGTGGAACGTATGTTACCCGCCAATGGCGGACAACACGCAGCAGCTCGTTGTGTACTGAGTTAGGTTACGGCAGACCTCAACCGGGGACTGCGTCTAACGCCTTCGGTTAGCCTTTTATTTTTCCCGGCTTTACATACGGCCTTTTCCGGATTCCGCTTAGCCACTGCGGGCCCCTTCCCATACGTAATGCCTTCACTCAGCGAGACATTTTTCCTTTTCTTACGGTTAGGTCGTTTCCTGGCCTTCGTCTTCTTTTTCACCATAACCTCGTCTCCCGGCGTCTTTCTCGGCCGGCCTCTAGGGCGCTTCATCGGTACTACCACACTCGGTCCGCTAGGGACAGATACAGGTGGTTTGTAACCGAACTCCCTCTCCGCCTCTTCGCGCCCCTTCCAAGGCCGAAGTTTTCCGACATTTGTCTTCCATTTCCTACCAGTTAGGCAGTCCTCCATCATCACCGTGGACTCGGAGATGACGCGAATAATTTTAAACGGACCTTCCCAAGGCGTTACGAGCTTCAGCTTCTCTAGCGGCTCGTAGTACCTTAGTACTTTGTCCCCAACATTAAAACGAATTCGTTTAGCATTGGTGTCATAGCCCACCTTCTGCCACTTCGCACTCTTCAGCAGTTCTTTCCGAACGGCCTCGTATGCCTGTTTGAACCTATCCCTTAATGACTCCACAAACAACACAGTGCAGGGCGCCTCCGGGTCTATCCCAACCACTCCATACACTAAGTCGGCGGGCATTATGATGTCCTCGCCGAACACTAGCATGTTGGGAGTGCAATTAGTGGATGAATGGACAGTGTTGTTGTAGGCATGTACCACAAACTCGCACTGTTCATCCCAGTCGTCCTGGTGGGTATTAACCAGGGGCTTTAGCACTTGTATAAGGGTTCTGTTGAAGCGCTCTACCTGCCTATCCGACTGTGGTCGGTATGGATTTGTTCAGGTCTTGCAAATGGCTAGGTAATGGCACATTTCCTGCCAAAGCTCCGACTCGAACTCCCTTCCTTGGTCGCTGTGCATCATAAGGGGAACACCCAAATGGAGCACCCAGCCTTTCACAAATGCCTCCGCACACGTGGCGGCTTTGTGGTTAGGAAGGGGGAACACCCGAGTGTACTTGGTATAATAGTCGGTTACGACCATCATACAAGTATTGTCTCGAGGCGTCGTTTTAATTCCGCTGATGATATCTATCGCCACTCGAGCAAATCTGATACCAAATAATTCCTGGGATAGGGGTTGCTTTCCCAGGCCGGGTCCCGGCTTGTTTTTACAACAATCCGGGCAAGTGGCGATCCACCGGAGCAGGTCGCCTCTCATACCGGGCCAGTAGTAACGCCTTTGTAGGCGCTCTATTGACCTTTTCTTACCGAAATGGCCACTCGTTTGATGACCATGGCAATAATACATGATATCCCTCCTCATCGTGGTGGGTATCACTATTTGCAACAGCCTACCATTGGTGGGAGTTGTCTTCCACCTACATAGTATGCCGTCTCGGATCTCTAGCTCGGTCCATTGGGCTAGCAATCGCCTCGCCTCCCTATCTTCTAGGGATACTAGCGGCCTTGCCGGTTTAATACCTGACCGTAGGTATTCCATTATGCGCGCAGTGGTGGGATCCGACTGTTGGAACTTCTTGATGGTCTCCGGGGACCAATCAAGATAGCTACACACAGCCTCCTCCCAGGGAATATGGGGGGTGGTATAATTAAATACCAACCCGACTACCACAGGATTGTGGGCCCCGCAGTCTTCACAAGTGGCATTTTGGCACCTTCGGATAGGTCGTCTCGACAAGGCATCTGCATTGATGTGTTTAGCACCGGGTCGGTGCTCTATTTGTTTATGCTCTAATCCGAATTCGGATAGATGAGCTAACCATCGTCCAATCATCCCCTCGGCATCCTTAAAGTTAAGGAGCCACCTAAGAGACGAATGGTCTGTTCTTAAGGTAAAGTCACTTCCCCAAAGGAAATGCTTGAACTTCTTCGTATACACCACCACAGCGAGGAGTTCTCGCTTGGTGGTACAATAATTTCGCTGGGTCTTGCTTAGCGTGTTGCTAGCAAATGCTATTGGGACTTCGACTCCCTCCTGGACCTGAGAGAGAGCTGCCCCAATTGCATCATTGCTCGCATCGGTGTCTAAGATGAAATGTCCCTCGGGAGTGGGATATTTCAACACGGGTGTATTCCTAAACAAATCTTTTATTTTATTAAAAGATTCTTCTTGCTCGATGGTCCATGGGAATGGGTCCCGTGCCCTACCCGGGGTCCAGTGAGCTAAGCACTGCATGGGGAAGCTAACACGAGAGTAATTCGGTATGAAATCACGGTAATAGGAACAGAATCCTAAAAATGATCTCACCTCCTTAGCACTCGTGGGTCTCTCCCAATTTTCCACAGCTTCTAATTTTTCCGGATCTGCGCTCACCCCGTTAGGAGTAATGATCCTTCCCAAGTATGTGATTGTCTTCTTAAACAAATTACACTTCTTGGGTTTAAGTTTAAGACCGTTTGATAGTATCCGGTTGAGGACCAATTGCAGATTCGCAAGGCATTGCTTGAATGACTTGCCGAACACGACCACGTCGTCCAAGTAGACCAAGCATTTCTTCCACAAAAGATCACTCAGTAAGGATTCCATCATAGCCTCGAATGTAGCGGGGGCGTTACACAATCCGAAGGGTAAGACATTATACTCGAATAGCCCCATATGACTGGAGAACGCTGTTTTCTCCTTGTCATCGGGGTGCATCGGTATTTGCCAATACCCGGACTGTAAGTCCAAGGTACAGAACCATTGGTTTCCGCCCAAGCTATCTAAAGTCTCGTCTATCCTTGGTAAAGGATACGAGTTCTTCTTTGTTATACCATTCAGTTTCCGGTAGTCGACACAAAAGCGGATTGTACCGTCTTTCTTAGTGGTCATACAAACAGGGCTGGACCAGGGACTCGAGCTAGGCACGATGACCCCTAGGTCCAACTGTTTTTGTATTTCCTCTTCACAAATTAACTTCTTCTTTAGAGGAAGTCTACAATACGGAACTTTAAAAGGTTTCTCGTTGCCTACATCTATGGTGTGCAACACCTTATCGGATCTACCCACCGGTCCTCCCTCCCTACCAAAAGCACTCTCGTACTTTTGTAGGAGTTTCGCTAGGCAATCCTTATCCTCCGTATTCTCTAAATCAGACTGATCAATCAGCTTTTGGAATTCTTCATCCAAAGGATGCTTACTAACAGGGTTCAGTGGTTTATTGAATTTAGCCTCGGCGACATGTTCTACCGAACTCATCCTACCTATACTGTCGCCTCGCTTCAAATAAACCACCGAACCACTTCGGTTAGTCATGGGTAATACAGTCCAAGCTGCATTAGCCACTAATGTATCCACTGAGTCCAACCCGATGCTCGACAAGTACACCATATCGGGTTCATAGACTCCAGTTTCATTCCTTTGGGCCATGGATCCGCCACAAAGGACATCTCAAGTGGTACCCGGTGGGATCTTCACCGTGTGTATCACTGATGCAACCGAAGACACCTGTCTCAATACGCATTGGACATGCAAGCCATACGGGTTCCGTATACTCATCATACCGTCCCTCGGGTCCAAGACGGCCCCGTATAAGCTTGCAAAATCCAGTCCGAGGATTCCGTCATCACTAACCTCTGCTATAGTCGGCGAAAGAACAAATTCTTTGCCTCCTATACGGATAGGCATAAACGTCCTACCAAATGTACGCATACTGCTTCCGTCGGCCGTGCAAGCATTTACCCCCGTTTTGAGGTTCTCATGGCTGCCGGCCACCGAGTCGAAAAATCTTTTGGACACACAGGAGTGGCTGGCTCCGGTATCCACCAAGAATTCTCCTACCCGGCCTTCCACAGATATGGGTACATACCACCGTCTCCCCCCTAAAGGTGAGGGGTTACTGGTAAACTGGTGAAAGTCTCCCGGTTTCTCCAAGACGTTTTCCGCCGAGTCCTTTCAGGAATTCCAGACACGGATGACTTGGGGGAAGGCGTGTCCCACACACTCGGATCAACTCTTTGATCCATCCTTCCTCTCCCCTAGTGCGGCCACTCGCCTCCATATGTTCATTCCCGTTCATACAAGCACTAGGGTCCCTGGCCCCGGCCAAGGTGCAGGGGTGCGCACCCACAGCCACCCAGCCTCCAGGTGTAATTGATTCGAAATCTTCCACCGGGTCACCCCCGGTAGCATTTTGGCATTCGTTCTTCCTCAGGGTCATATCAGATGCCGTTGATACAACCCCCACTAGTTTTCCACATCAGTGGAATCTGTAGTGTTCTCCCTTCCTTCGCCATTGTCCTCGGCTTCATAGAAGGCAGCCATTACCGGCTTAGCAGCGGTACATTCGGATGAATAGTGTCCCATGCGCTGGCACCTGAAACACTTAACAGTTCGGCGATCCACTCTGGGTCTTTGCCGACTGGCTTGGATGGCATCTGTAATTTTCTTACACATGTCCTCCATAAGTTTGGTCATGTCTGGAGACTGACCCTTCACTTTATCAGTGCTTACAAGAGGCTTGGCTGCCTTTTCGCCGACCTTCGGGTCACTCTTGACCTCGGGTGATGGTCTAGAGTCCCTTGGCTTATTGAACGCCTTCCTTGGAATATACTTCCTGCCTGTAGTATTTTTCCTTAATTGAACTGAACAGAAGGTACCGTCCTCCTGTTCGATTTCAATCAATTCGAAATCGTCTGAGGGAGCTTTTACCTCAGACTGCTGGACTACTGATGCCAGGGGAGCCGAGCTGCTGGCATTAGGTATGTCCCCAGCTAACATCGTTCGCTTCTTCACAGCCATATCTATACCATTAAATATATCGTGAAGTGTTACGCCTTCTTTCCAGGCATCCCTCGCAGCAATCTGCTCATCTCGGTCTCTCAGACCCTTGACGAATTGTGTAATCAAATCGTCCATATACCAGTCCTGGTTTTCAGTACCGGGTCTAGCCTTGCTTAGCAGGGCATGGAGCTCCATACCGTATGCTCGGAAAGCTTCGTTAGGCTTCTGTGTATGTTTCTTAAAACGGACCATCGGGTCCTCCTTGACCATGTTACATAACAGTCCGCTAGCAGATTCTACTAACTGCTCAAAACTCCCTACAAGACCGTACCAGGTCCGCCATTGCTCTACGGCCATGCGACCCGGCCCGCCTTTCAAACATTTTACTAGATGCGGCTTGGCCTTGTATGGGGTCCACCCATTACAGTTCATCACATCGATGAAGTCTTCAAACCACTCTTTCCATGGTCGAGTACCGTCATATTCCTTAGGAATAACGGCTACCCTTCGGGCAGAATTATGAGCATACATCAATCTAGTGCATTGCTGTTTGCTCCATTCAATCGCCTTGGTTTCATTCAAGGTTCGATTGCCCCCTATACCACCGAAGCTCGTGTTGCCCGGTGGAGGTGGCTGTGTATACGTCCACTGTAAACCACTGTGGTTCGTATAGCCCGCACCACCCTGGTTAGGGCCTGTACCCGAGGTACTACTGTAGCCTGTGGTACCCGGGGCACCGCCCCCTCCTTGCACGCCTTGGTAACCGCCGCCGGAAGGCTGGTTTCCCGCCGGCTGACTGCCATCGTTCGATGGATTGGGTTGGCTGCTGTCATTACCAGCTCCCAACCCCACACTATCACTCGGATCCACATGTATGTGGAATCCGTTAGTCTCCGCACTACTGTCGGAGGCATCCCGGGGTACATAGTCCGGGTCCAGGTTGTGGACTATGGGGACTTCACTTATCTGGACTCTACTAGTTCGGCCATGTTTATCTTGGGTTCTGATATAAACTCCCCCTTGATCTACATTCCGCGTCGCATTATCATTGATAAAAGGATTATACTGCGGATGCTTCTGCGTAGAACAGGAGACTGGGTCACCCTGTTTAACGAACGTCGAGTTCGGGTTTGTATTCTTACTCGCCGGAGGGGCATTCGCTTGCTCCTGCTCCTGTAAATAACTCTCCATAGCAGACTTATTTATTGTGAGGGTAGCTAAATCTTTGGTCAGGTTTCGCTGTTCCTCCCTCAGCTGTGCGTTTTCTGTTAAGATTTCGGATCGAATCTTTTCATTTTCCGCCACAGCTCGGTTTCGTTCTTCTTGAGCGGCCAACGCCTCTCGCTTAAAAGTATCCTTTAGTAGGCGGTACTTTTCACCCTTCTCTTTCTGAGACCTTTGGTACTCATTGGTCTCTTTCCTTATCTCGGCTTGTTCCGAGACCATTCTGGCCTCTGTCTCCGCCTTCCGGAGTTGAAGTTTCTTTAGCTTCTCCTCCATAGCATGCAACACGGATTGTAGTCTGCTTACATCCCGGGCCTTAGCAACCTCCTCGGCTCTAGCCTTTTCGATTGCTCTAAGTCTATTGGCTTCTTCGAGTTCTAACTCGGCCAATCTTTTCTCTTTTTCGCGTTCGTCTCTCTCCTTCCGCTCCAAGCGATGGGTTACGGAAGTTAGACGATATTTCAGGTCAGATTCTTTTAGAATCGCCTCCTGTTCCACGGACCGTAATTTTCCGATCCGAGACTTAGTTTCCTCTTCTATTTTTAATTGGGCTGCCATGAATTGTTCATGTTGCCTCTTAGCCTGTAACTCTACCTGTTCTTTGGCTTTCAAATAGGCCGGGGTAGTTTTATACCCGGGACCCATCCGACGTCCGTATATAGACCTGCGGCTGCCTCCAGGGTTGAACATGGAGTCAGACAAGCCTTCGTCCAGAGATCGGCCTAGGTGATGCCTTTCCGAGCTTTTCTGTTCAGCATCCCTAGGCTTAATCTTCGCATTCACTTCTGGGACCACTGGGTCCCTTGTGGCTTTACCATCGTCGCTGTCATGGTCCGACGATGTCATTAATGGGGCTACTTCGCTTGCACCGTCTGGTACCGCTTCCGGGGGGGTTGCAGTACGCCTCCCAGGGCTCTGTGCTACTGGGATACCCAAGTTGCTAGCCGAGCCTGCTGGTACAATAGGACACAGCTGGCGTCTGCTAGTTATAGCTTGGGACCAATCACTCAAGTCTAAAGTTGGGGGTTTTAATACTCCCCTAAACAATCCCGTATCCGGTGCTCCCGTTTGCGGTGTACCCGGATACAATTTTACGATACCATCACCCGTGGCACCGTCCATCAGACGAGAAAACAGTTCGGACACCCCCTGGATTATACATTTGTTGTTGACCGGGCTTCCAGTCTAACAACAGATGCTGGGATGTGAAGTCATCCTCTTCGAATCCCTCTAGCCTAGGGCTGGGGGGATCCGCTTCGGGTTTCCCGAGGCTTTCGGCCAATGTGGCCGCGCACCACCCCCGAACCAACTGGTCACGGCACCAGTGTAATGGTTCGTATTGACTTATATGTTGGGTGGCTCTTTGGCTCGCTTACCACTAGAAATACCAACACAACACGAGTAGTTCGGGTTGGGCAAAGCCCCAGAAACCCCTACCTCTCGGGTAGGACTTTATTCAACTCTGGTCAACAGGTTAGATTGCGCGTCTGGACTGGACCAGGTCCAGTCACCTTCTGCCGCTCGTCCGGCTTCTTAGTAGAAGCTGGACGCGAGGCATGGTGCCGCCCCCTCTTGTACCAACGGGGTATCACAAAGCGACACCTAGCTGGCATAGAAGGAACAGGCACCACACGAACACGTCTCTCGGATGAACGGCACTAATATATATACGACGATACCGGCCCCTACAGGGGCCGGTATCGTCGTACCTTTACCGTACAGTACCTTTAGGGTTAGGTTAGTTACAGCATAGCATTTCATGGTATTTATACTTATAGTTTCAAGCCAATGTATTTAAGTGTGTCATTCCACATATATTCACTGCATTCCATTGCAGATATCTGCTTGGAGAGGTAGTTGACCTGAAGTTAAGTCATATGTTAACCCCGAGTTCAACCATCATATGTGCTCGAAAGGTGAACTGAGCTTTAGATGGCTTCTACAAAACATATTTCGTCTTCTTTAGTCAAGGATGTAGACATGACAAGTAGAATGCCTTGTACAAGCCCTTTACATGCATAACTATAAGTGGCTTCTTTTCTTCAATTGTGATCCTAAGTAGATTCTATATTTCATGACACAGGATGTAGCGTTTTAACCTTGCAGGGATGGGGAGGCTCTTCACCACTGATGGTTGAAGGGACACCAAACTCTCCCTCAAACAACAACGACAAGAGAACTTCAGTGATTTTGGTTGACTTAGAAATCCAATCAATGTGTGGATCATGTCCAAATATGCTTGCCACCCGTTTTTTGTGTCTGAAAACCTTATTGGTTCAACCTGAGGGTAGATGTCTAGGCTCTCATCACTGAAATCCCATAGATCAGCCATCTGACAAATCACATGATCAGGCAATGTAGTTTTCCTTGGGTGACCTTGCATTCTCTGAACTAGTTTCCTCTCATCCTTCTCTATCTGTTCCCACATGGCAAATGTGATTTTTTTCAAATCATGAAAGCCATTTACCTGATGCCGACTTGATATAACCATCTCTTGTAGCAGTTTTATCACTCCCTGTGACACCCTACGACCAGCTTGAACCACGATTAAAGGTGTATCAGCAAAGTATGAACGTTGTAGAATGTCCACAACCATACTTAGAGGACACCTTGCTGTGTCTGCCCCATGCCTGATCAGCCATCTGATGTTGTTACTGTTTGAATATTGTTTTGATACTTGTTCTAGTAAAGTGCCTTGCTTGACATTCTTTATATCAATATTCAATCCTTGCAGGAAGACCAGGTCGAGCTGCTCCTTTATGAACCCACTTTCTGATTCATGGCAGATCATATATGCTAGTGTAGAATATATTAAAGGCCCTGCCTTGTTTATATCTGCTCCAAACTTGATGAGCATTTTGAAAAGGAGAACAGACTCCTGACTCCGTATTGCTTCTGCAAGGGGACATGTACGGGAAAATTGATAACTCACAACATCCGGGTCTGCGCCATGTTCCAACAGAAACTGCACATGTCTAGATTCTATTGTACTTTTGCAGGACTTTATTGCCTGAAGCAGTGGTACGTGATGGTAATGGTGATCATGATGATTAGGATTTGCACCATATTGTATTAGCAGCTCAATTATATTGGTTGGATATGAGGTATGACGTGAGGGATGCTCCAATGCCAGTCTTAATGGATAATGTGAGTAGTCACATGTGTTGACTTTAGCACCAGCATCAAGAAGCATCTTTACCCCATCTGTCCACTGTCTCCTTACTGCCTCACCTAATGCCTTCCTCTCTGAATATATAAGTGGGTGCTGATCGTGACCACATGCAGCAAAGTCACTGCTGAACATACAATGGAAAAGATGAGGCATCCTCAGTGTTTCATTAACATCCCATCCACTTTCCAGAATTCTACCAAGATGGCTTATGCTGCGGTTATGGATAATGGCATGTACTATGTCACCCCTCTTCTTGTTTTCATTAGAATCAACATTGTCCTTACCATTTGTCCAATCAGAAATATCAACAACATCAGTTCTCTGCCCAAACCAGTCAACAGTTAACTGAGACCCACTAAGCTCTGCCATTGCCCTTCTGGCTTATAATAAGAATTTAATCAGGTTCACTTCTTTACTGGTAGAGGAATAACCTAGGTAGTGTTGGGGGACTCAGTAATGGGAAGGATGCAGCTTGGGTGCTCAATAATAGGTCAGCATTCAGTATATCTGCAGTTGGCTATTCCATTTTCTCTTCTCAGACATGAGGTACTCTCTGAGACAAAATCTGTAAATAATAGATAAAATATTAAAATTTCAACCATTGTTGGAATCAAGGATACCAATTTTTCGGTTTAAATTCTCTTGATTGCCAAATCAAATTATAACAATGGTACAATCAAGTCTAGTCGACTAAAGTAATTAGTTAGTAGAATAACATTTCCAGGAAGTAAATGTCAATTTTCCATAAGGATGGTACATCTCAGTAAATATATATATATATATATATATATATATATATATATATATATATATATAGGCAAGTAATGAAGTGTAAGCCTCATCAGGTCCTCCATTTCACATATAGTAAATTACCATTATAGATCGTAAAATTCAGGTAATACAGGAAAACAGTAAATTTTTAAATTGAACGCTTATTACTTATATAATTGTTCGTGTGGCGAAAAGAAGGCTATAGACCTCATCCCCACTATATTAGTGTTATGGCTTGATCCTTCTGGTCCTACCTATTTAAACATTTAAAAGAGTATTGAAACTTGACACCAAAATATAAATTTAGTTTTTAAGGGATTTGTGGAGAGAACAGAAAACATATCTTGAAACGGTTGGGGTAAACTAAAAAATACAAGTTGTCAGTAGGGTAGTAGGGATTTGAGATATTTCTAGGTTTCAGTTTTGAAAATTTCTATGGTTTCAGCGTTCCTTCTACCACATGTTAGAGCATTCCAGCTTATGGCGGCATGAAACTCTACACTTCTAATGCATGAGACACAGTTGGGGGTAATTGTTTTACATAAAGGTGCATCATGTTGTCTAGTTTGTAATCTATTTACAATCTTATAATCCATAGATCTAGAATGGTGATGCATATAATTTATAGTATGGGCAAATCTTCTATCAACTAATTTATTACAGGATGTGGTATTATGAACGTAGTTAGTACTTGTAATATGTTGTACCTTCAGACAGATAAGGTAGTATAGTAGTTTTATAGATATTTACTGATAGTTCTACATTTATATACCTTCTTAGTAGACACAATTTATGTTTTATAAGCAACCAGCGCATACGGCGCTGTGATAATGGACAAAAAGTTAACGAAACCATTGAAACCCTCTTGAAGAGAATATATATATGTTTTTTAGACCTAAGAATAAAGAAGAACTGAAGGAATAATCAAAATTTTGGGTAATTATCTTTATTATTTTTAAGCTTCTACTAATCACGCCATCAATACTACTTCCGTTTTGACAGTTCCGGTGGCCAGCATTCGAGGGCAGAGGTATTTTATATGTGGTAGTTTAATAATCTTATTTTGGTTTTTCAAATGGTATTTGTAAGAAAGAAGAGGGTCTAATGTCACACCAAGTATTTATAACTGGGTACAACTTGAAGTAATTGGTTGTTTAACATAATATTAGCATCCAGTGTTTTTAATTTCTGGGTAGAGAATGTAAACAACATAATTTTCATTTTGGTAACATTAATGGACAACTTGTTCTGTATACACCATGTAAAATAATTCTCTCGATCTGATTGGAGTTCAGTCTTAGCCTGATTGAAGCTATTGTGCGATGAGTAGATAACAGTATCATTAGCATAGAGTCTAATATTACATGATTTAGTACAATTAATTACATCATTTACTGCACACTCAAGCAAGGTCTGGTGTTCATTTTCCATGTCAATGTTACCTACATGCAAGAAGACCAGGTCAAGATGTTCTTTAATGAATACACTACTAATCTTTTCTATTAATTTGGAAAGCATCAAAAAGGGCCATGTCTGCTCCAAACCTGATGAGCATTGTGCAAAGGGCAGTAAACTCCTGACTCTAGTGCCTCTGTAAGGGGGCATTCGATGGCGCCAATAGGACCTACAACACTGGGGTCTGCACCATGTTCCAACAGAAGCTGAACATGTCTGACTTCTCTTGTACTGTCTGTTCCCTTGATATTATTTCAATATGATGACCTGGGTCTGTAAACTTCAAACAGTTGGTATGGGATGCCAAGTGTGCACAAAACTCTCAAATATTAAAAGGAATAGATCAAGATAAGTAGCCTTTGAACAAGATAACTTTTATTTTGGACACACTATAAACTAAGTAGTTATCAATGTTGAGATGCACTTTATTTTTGGAATAAAGGAACAAATGGTGCATAATGCTACAAAATATTAATATAACACTTTTGTCACCTTCAAAATATATTCTGCCAATGTCTATAGATATCTCTGTATTAAAATGAACATGGTATGATGTAACTGGAGTACCTTGTTCCATTGCTTCAGTGATCAAATAAAAAAATGTACTGTCTGTAGGTATTTGACTCCATCAGATTAAATAGCATGAAAAGAAAAGCCAAGCCTCAGAGACACCGGGACTTTTCAGAGGTTAGAGCCCATATAGAGATGAATCATTTCTGGGAAAATCAGCTTTTTTTTTTCGATTTTATTCAATGTTCGGGCCTTATTTTGTCTAATTCTACCTGACTATAGGTCCCTTTTAACATCCAAGCTTCACATGGCTGTATTATCTTGGTTGTTTAAATATATATATATATATATATATATATATATATATATATATATATATATTATTTCTAACTGAATAGAGCCTAGATATACATTTTCACAGCAATATTTACTACAATATAGCTATTTACATACCATGAGGTCTCCATCAGAAGCCAAATGTGCTCAGAAGCCAACCCCCTATCCAAGGTGTTACAGTACCTTTATCTAGTTAGCTTCACGTTATTGTAGCTGAATATCATCAGGTTAGTTACAGCATAGCATTTCATGGTATTTATACTTATAGGTTCAAGCCAATGTATTTAAGTGTGTCTTTCTACCAATACTCACTGCATTCCACTGCAGATATCTGCTTGGGGAGGTAGTTGACCTGAAGTTAAGTCATATGTTAACCCCGAGTTCAACCATCATATGTGCTCGAAAGGTGAACTGAGCTTTAGATGGCTTCAACAAATCACATTTTGTCTTCTTTAGTCAAGGATGTAGACATGGCAGGTAGAATGCTTCTTTTCTTCAATTGTGATCCTAAGTAGATTCTATATTTCATGACACAGGATGTAGCGTTTTAACCTTGCAGGGATGGGGAGGCTCTTCACCACTGACGGTTGAAGGGACACCAAACTCTCCCTCAAACAACAACGACAAGAGAACTTCAGTGATTTTGGTTGACTTAGAAATCCAATCAATGTGTCGATCATGTCCAAATATATTTGCCACCCGTTTTTTGTGTCTGAAAACCTTATTGGTTCAACCTGAGGGTAGATGTCTAGGCTCTCATCACTGAAATCTCGTAGATCAGCCATCTGACAAATCACATGATCAGGCAATGTAGTTTTCCTTGGGTGACCTTGCATTCTCTGAACTAGTTTCCTCTCATCCTTCTCTATCTGTGTCCACATGGCAAATGTTATTCTCTTCAAATCATGAAAGCCATTTACCTGAAGCCGACTTGATATAACCATCTCTTGTAGCAGTTTCATCACTTCCTGTGACACCCTACCACCAGCTTGAACCACGATTAAAGGTGTATCAGCAAAGTATGGACGTTGTAGAATGTCCACACCCATACTTAGAGGACACCTTGCTGTGTCTGCCCCATGCCTGATCAGCCATCTGATGTTGTTACTGTTTGAATATTGTTTTGATACTTGTTCTAGTAAAGTGCCTTGCTTGACATTCTTTATATCAATATTCAATCCTTGCAGGAAGACCAGGTCAAGCTGCTCCTTTATGAACCCACTTTCTGATTCATAGCAGATCATATATGCTAGTGTAGAATATATTAAAGGCCCTGCCTTGTTTATATCTGCTCCAAACTTGATGAGCATTTTGAAAAGGACATCAAACTCCTGACTCTGTATTGCTTCTGCAAGGGGACATGTACAGGAAAATTGATAACTCACAACGTTCGGGTCTGCGCCATGTTCCAACAGAAACTGCACATGTCTAGATTCTATTGTACTTTTGCAGGACCTTATTGCCTGAAGTAGTGGTACGTGATGGTTATGGTGATCATGATGATTAGGATTTGCACCATATTGTATTAGCAACTCAATTATATCAGTTGGATATGAGGTATGACGTGAGGAATGCCCCAATGCCAGTCTTAATGGAAAATGTGAGTAATCACATGTGTTGACTTTAGCACCAGCATCAAGAAGCATCTTTACCCCATCTGTCCACTGTCTCCGTACTGCCTCACCTAATGCCTTCCTCTCTATATATATAAGTGGGTGCTCATCGTGACCACATGCAGCAAAGTCACTGCTGAACATACAATGGAAAAGATGAGGCATCCTCAGTGTTTCATTGACATTCCATCCACTTTCCAGAATTCTACCAAGATGGCTCATGCTACGGTTATGGATAATGGCATGTACTATGTCACCCCTCTTCTTGTTCTCTTTAGAATCAACATTGTCCTTACTATTTGTCCAATCAGAAACATCAACAACATCAGTTCTCTGCCCAAACCAGTCAACAGTTAACTGAGACCCACTAAGCTCTGCCATTGCCCTTCTGGCTTATAATAAGACTTTAATCAGGTTCACCTCGTTACTGGTAGAGGAATAACCTAGGTAGTGTTGGGGGACTCAGTAATGGGAAGGATGCAGCTTGGGTGCTCAATAATAGGTCAGCATTCAGTATATCTGCAGTTGGCTATTCCATTTTCTCTTCTCAGACATTAGGTACTCTCTGAGACAAAATCTGTAAATAATAGATAAAATATTCCAATTTCAACCATTGTTGGAATCAAGGATACCCATTTTTCAGTTTAAATTCTCTTGATTGCCAAATCAAATTATAACAATGGTACAAGCAAGTCTAGTCAACTAAAGTAATTAGTTAGTAGAATAACATTTCCAGGAAGTAAATGTCAATTTTCCATACCGATGGTACTATGATATACCATTTTATTGTTCCATAAATTCTAACATATTTTGTATTAATCAAAGAAATATCTATGAAATTAATACATAGGTTGGTTCTAAGAGCTATAAGAGCGCTCAAACTTTGTATAAGAGCGTTCATGCCCCACTGCACACCAGCCACAGTCAGTTAGACAGAGTTTATGACATCAAAGGCTCCGACCTAATGGTTCACTGCACAATATAATAAAAATGAGGGTCTCAGTGTGCGACCTCATGGTTCAATGCACAAATTAATAACTTGTAAGTGAATGCAACCGGCCGTCACGGGTGCCTGAGCACCGCTGACGCCGTCATGAGTGTCTGAGCACTCTAAGGACTGAACAATGGGTTACATAAGCACGACGCCATAACCTTCCGGTCGCTCTAGCGTCGCTCCTGAGCAACCTAGGTCAAATATCAAAAATTCTATGGAAAGCCCATAATTAGACGGTCAGAATGAGCCCAAGATCAAGGCGGAACTCCCAGTATTAAGGAAGTTATGCCATGGAGACTGAAAGAAGCTCCGAGTGCACCACAGACAAACCGGCGCGAATTACGCACCAATCCAGCGGGCATTATAAACTTGGCATATTCAACTCCGCGCATGCCCAAAATGGCGGTTATAAACGCATAAACGGCCGAGATATGAGGGTCTAAAGATGCAGAACCGACCAAGACAATGGGGGCCATAGCGGCGTCCATGGGGGTCCTTTGTCCCCCTGTGACACTTGAAAGGGTCCCCTCAAACAATTGTAGAGTTAGGCAGATGCTGCTGGCTCCAGTCAGTCTGGAGGTGCTTTTCCAAGATTTGCTACAAATAGCCTGTCTGCACCTCCAGGAAGACACATCACCAAGAACCGCTCTAGAGGTAACATCTCCAGTCATCTCCTGCTACCTGCTATACCACTGCACTATGGTGAAACTATGCTAGACAGGCATTGGTTTCCTACCATTAGTGGCCAGAGGCTATCTTCTTCAAGACTTCCACCAGAGGGTAAAGTTATCCATTATTACATTATTCCTCTAAGCAGCAGGTCAGGAGCTAGGTGTGGGAACCCACCTAGAACTATGCTGGACACTGTATTATTAATACCTCACAGGTGGAGTGGAACTGAACATTGTACTTTATAAATTACTGTATGTTTACTGTATGTACAAATTACCTACATACTAACTACTGTATGATTGATATTTCTTACATGTTGCCTAAAGCTGAATAAACCAGTGACAACTGGAAATAACACTATTTATAAGAAGCCTTGAGATAATTACACTATATACCACTAGTCTTATGATATTTCTCATTTGACAACTTGATCATGCCAATTACTAGTATGACAAAGTGGTGGAGAACATCCTACTAAGATCCCATATCTCACAGGCTCATAAAAATTAAAGCTGGTAACACAACTAAAAACAATCATGCACCAGTAAGTTAAAGCTGGTACCGCAACTGGGAACAATCATGCACACAGTAAATTAAAGCTGGTACCGCATACACACAGTTAGACCCACTCCACCCACCCAGTGACCTTGACCTTGACACCATACCCACCAAGGTCACCAGTGAGATCTCCCACATACCAGTGAGATCTCCCACATACCAGTGAGATCTCCCACATACCAGTGGGATCCCCCACACATCAGTGAGATCCCCCACACATCAATGAGATCTCCCACACATCAGTGAGATCTCCCACACATCGATGAGATCTCCCACACATCAGTGAGATCTCCCACACATCAATGAGATCTCTCACACAACAGTAAGATCTCTCATATATCAGTGAGGTCTCCCAAAACGTCAGTGAGGTCTCCCAAGACGTCAGTGAGGTCTCCCAAACGTCAGTGAGGTCTCCCAAACGTCAGTGAGGTCTCCCAAACGTCAGTGAGGTCTCCCACACGTCAGAGAGGTCTCCCACACGTCAGTGAGGTCTCCCACACGTCAGTGAGGTCTCCCACACGTCAGTGAGGTCTCCCACACGTCAGTGAGGTCCACCACACATATCAAGGCCTTATCAGTCAAGCTGGCAGAACAACACACAAAGACCTTACGTAGTCAGGGGCCTGTTGAAGAGGTCTCCCTCCCACCAAGATCTAGGAGGCCCACAGGAGGCAAACCAGCCTCCAATACAACAGACCCACACTCAGTAGACCCCACACCACCCACCCTGTCTACTCAGGGAACAACCAGTTCTCAGGGATCCAACATTTCCCAGGGATCTCTACAGGACGCCCAACTCACGCTATCTACCTCAGGGGAAGAAGGATCTGCCTCAGGGGGTGGATCCACACCCTCATCTAGATCCTCCACCCCAGCTCCAGCCTTTGACAGCCACTCCTCCAGAGACACCTCCCCCACACCCTCCATCATGGACACCGATGAAGGCCCCCAACCTAATCAGACAGCTGAGAAGATAAGGGCCTATGAGAAGGCCATCCAAGATGCAGTTACTGCCCTAGAGACCAACAAGTCCCAGCAGGAGGAAAGGGAGAGGATCCTCAACCAACAACTGGCAGAGAGGAATGCAGCAATAGATGCTCAACAGAAGGCCATGGAAGATCAGCGGAAGTCCCTAGAGAGACAACAACAACAGATAGCAGATCTCATGAAGATGGTATCATCCCAGACCCCACAACCTCACACACCTGCCATCACACCTGTTGTCACGCCATCTGCCTCTGGATCCAAAGATGACATCATAATCTCCATGGTGTCCAACATGACCAAGCTCATAGACAATAAACAGCAGGACGACAGAAAGATCAGGATACATGAGGTGACAAAACCCAAAACCTTTTCACACCCATCACCACTCATGTCAACAGCATTATTCATTGATCACAAATTCCCAGAATATCTGAAGGATAAGTACAAAGTGACAGACAGTGACACCATGGTAACATATTTACCCAAGTACCTCGAAGGACAAGCACTAGCTTGGTTTGAATCCTTCAGGGAGAGTGCCACACCTGATATGTTGACATGGACCAATGTAGTGAATAAATTAAAAGAGTATTTTGCTACTCGAGACAATATAATCTCAAGGACTGCACTCCGTGCACAAAAGATAGATGAACCTGTTCTAGACTATGCATGCCATCTCAGGAAAGTGTGTAATGCCCAACGCCAGAATGATGAAACCCTAAGCAAGGCATTTACCCAAGGCATGAGGCCCTGGATCTCTATAGCTCTTGAGAACAAGAAAATAGACTCTTTTGACCAAGCCCTAGACCTAGCCCTAGAGGTTGAGACCCAAGAGAGATCTAGGAAGGTAAGGGATGCAGAAACCAAACCACAGCCTACTAAGACAAAGGTCCAGGAAATCAGCACTAGTTCAGATGAAGATGTTAACCTAATGTCTAGTGCCCATGTAAGGCAACAGGAGGCTAAGGTTGCATCAAGAGACCCTACCGGTAGATATAGAGGAAATAACTATGACCCCAACTACCAATCCAATAGAGGTAGAGGTAGAGGGGGCAACAACAACAACCGGGGGGGTCACAACAGTAGGAAAGACAACAGCTCTTCCAACTCCAACAATGGTAACTCTTCATACAGTGATAGGAGAAACAGAACCCCAAGTAATGGCAGATCCTATAATAATCAAGGATCCAACAGTAGGAGCCAGAGTCCACATAGGAACTACAACTCTGGATCCTACAACAACTCTGGATCCTACAACAACAGCCAGGGTTCAAACAACTCTGGATCCTATAGTCAAGGATCCAACAGTAGGGGCCAGAGTCCACATAGGAACTACAACAGTGGATCCTACAACAACAATGGCGCCTACAACAACCAGAGATCCAACAACTCCGGTCAATACAGCAACTCTGGTCAATATAACCAGGGTTCCAACCCACGCCAGGAGGATTACAAACCTGACACAAGAGGTTACCAGGGGAACCAACAAAGTAACCCCCAAATACCACCTCATGTGATGGATCAAATCTCCAAGCTCCTGGTGGCAAGCATCTCAACCACCCCACAGAACCAGGAAAACTAGGATGTCACAGTGCCGATGGGCCAGTGCACTGTGACACCCCAAATACAAACAATCAATCAGGATTAACAAAGATCCAACCAGAGACAATTGCTAGTGCCAATCTACCATCTAACAGACAGAGACGTCCATCAGTGATACACATCACCCCACCAGATTCATCATCAAAGGATACAGGTGAGAGTACCAAGCTTTCTATTGTACTTCTTCAAAATGGCTGTATCAATGCAAATCTATATGATGTTTCAGATGTACAATGTTTGGTTGATACAGGTGCTACTATCACCTGTGTCAGACAATCATTCCTCATGGATCTCCAAAAGAGATTCCATATCCAACTGAGGAAATCTAAAATCAACATCCACTTGGCAGATGGATCGGTGTGTCATGTTAGACATTCAGCTATGCTGAACTTTAGAATCCAAGGTGTCAGATTCCAATACCAATTTGCTGTAATACCCAACCTCACACAGCCCGTTGTTCTCGGCACAGATTTCTTAAGCACTACAAAATCTCAAATTGAATTTAATGTTGATCCTGAACAAATTCTCAAACCCATTAGGGCAGTGAGGGATTTTACCATCCCTCCATTCTCTGAACTTGCAGTATTGGGTAAGGTCACATCTACTCAATCACTGCAAGGCAAAACTGGAGTAGTAGATAACCTCCAAAGAAACAACAATGCCCCATATCTAGTTCAAAGGGCAGCAGTAACCCCCAGGGAAAATAACAAACATCCCCTAGTGTTACTCAACACCAGCAGGCGCCCACATAAAATCAAAAAGGGTGCCATCATAGCTCTATTTCAGGAAGTCAAGGAATCTGATCTAGAGAAACCTCAACAGGTGTCAGACACAACCCCACACACTGATCAATCCATCTCAGCCATACGGCCTGAGGATGTAACTCAATTCAGTGACACAGACTCAGACTGTGAATCCACATATGCTGACCCTGAACCCAACTCAATCAGACTCTCTGAAATAGCTGCTATACATAGTGAGGCACATGACCTCGAGCCAGAATTGGAAGAGAATGTTCCACCAAAATCTGTGCTCACATCCAAAGATCAGCATGATAGATTAAAGTCACTGCTGACCAAGTATGATGATGTATTCGTAGGAAAAGATGGAGACATTGGTGCCACACACCTGTATACACACTCAATACATGTAAAACCTGAGGCAGTACCATGTCATTTCCTACCATATAGACAAACACCAGAAAAACAGGCCGCAATAGGGGAAGAGTGTGAAAGGCTAGTACAACAGGGCATTCTGAGAGAATGTGCCGAGGGCCCCTGGGCCTCCAGATCCTTTTTAGTACAAAAATCATCGGGAGGCCATCGGCTCGTCACAGATTTTCGTTATTTGAACCAGAACACGATAAATCAAGCCTTATCTACACCCCGGGCCGATGACACTCTAGACATGATAGGGTCACTCAGACCAAGAGTATTCAGTAAGCTAGATGCCCAACAGGGATTTTTTCAAATTCCTATAAGACAGGAGGATCAGCATAAAACCGCATTCATAGCAAATGACAAAAAATATGTCTATGAAAGGATGCCGATGGGTTTAGCGACGGCACCGGCGGGATTCTGCCATCTAGTCACATTAATTCTGAACAAACTCAAGTACAAATGTGCCCTACCATACCTAGATGACATATTGGTATTATCACCATCAATCGAACAACACTTCCATGACCTGGAAGATGTGTTCAACAGCCTAAGAGTTGGTAAACTCAAACTGAAGAAATCAAAATGTGAATACTTCATAGACAGAATAGACTTCTTGGGAATGAGAGTGACACCCATGGGACTGCAACCATCTCCCACAAAGGTGGAGTCAATCAAAACCTTCCCAACACCAAAATCAGTCAAAAATGTCCGATCCTTCACAGGCCTATGCCAATACTTCAAAAAGTTTATCAAAGGTTATGCCCAAATTGCTAGACCATTATATGATCTACAGACACATCTCAAAGCATTTGTCTGGACAGAAGAGGCAGATAATGCTTTCAAAACATTAAAGCATGCCCTCTGTACCAATGCTCTTCTCAGATATCCAAACTATGAGAAAGAGTTCAGTTTGGCAACTGATGCTTCCAATGTGAGTTTAGGAGCTGTACTCTCACAGAGAGATAATGAAGGAATGCTCAGACCAGTAGCCTTTGCAGGTAGAACCCTCTCGAAACATGAGAGAAATTACAATACCACAGAGAGAGAACTACTGGGAGTAGTGTATGGAGTATTACACTTCAGACACTATCTAGAGACCAGACACTTCCAATTATACACAGACCATGCAGCCCTAATCCCACTATTAACCAATACAGGACTCACACATAGATGGGCCAGATGGGCTCTAGACATACAACAATTTTCATTCACCATCCAACACGTGAAAGGTGATGATAACACACCACCAGATGCTATGTCTAGAAGAGAATACCCAGACTCTGGACCCATGACTAACCCTCCACCCCCACCAAGGAGAGTTAGAGCAGCCAGTAGAACCAAGTTTGCAAAAGTAACAAAGAAAGTACCATTCAAAAGGGATGATCCACCCAACACCATTGAAAGGCCAGAGACACCCATTAGGGGTATCTTGAAGCAATCTACACACTATGTGTTTTGCCACTGTGAGAGAGAATACTCACAACTCTTTCCAGATAGTGACTTCGAGCCTATTGAATTCTCATCACTCAATCAGATAGTGAAGGCAACTCCTAAGGAGCCACCCTTCACCCCACCTGACTCAGATGATGAAGATCCAGAAGACACAATATATGCTATTACTCAAACAACTTCTAAATCAGTCAGATTCTTTGAACCAATGCAGGGAGAGGAAACACCAAACCATTTGTGTCCTATGACCACACGCTCAAAGACTAGAGAAATGATTCAGGAGGGCACACCAAAACCCCCCACACAATCACAAACTATTCTAAATGAGAAAAAGGTCACAGGAAACAAACCTACCAAAACCCCACCTGCCAGGAAAAATGTCACAAAAGACACTGCATCTAATAAATCAAAGAACTCTGAGAGACAGAAGAATGACAAAAAGCAAATTGTGCCTTCAAAGAAAAAGGTTGCCACTCCCATCAAGGCGAGAATAGGCCCTCCAAAGGAGCCTACACACCAAAACAAGAGTGACACACCCCAACAAAAGGCACAAGATAGGCCAATAGTCGATGAAAAAGAAAAAGAAAGAGACAGAATAAAACAACATGTGCTAGATATAAATCAACTACTGGATCAGATTCCCGACACATCCATCTCAGGTACAAACCTTGGCTTGGAACAAAGGAAAGACAAGGACCTATTGCCCCTCATACAGTATCTTGAGGATGGAACCTTGCCTGCACCAAAAGCACAAGGAAATAGAATCATCAACCAAGGCCAGACATACACCTTGGTAAATGGTACATTAGTCCATATATGCCCCATAAATTGGAGAAAAACCAATACTGTACCACTTCAAATTGTTATACCACAGCAATGGGTAACAAGTACACTACAGTATTTCCATGACTCACCTACTGGCGGCCATCTTGGTTCAAGTAGGATGCTGTCAGCACTCCGACCTAGGGTTTATTGGAAGTCTATGCTAGCAGACACAACAAAATATGTTTCCACCTGCCACACATGCCTCACAGCAAAAAGGCAAGTACACTCACACAAAACACCAATGACAGTGAGAGAGTACATGACTTCACCAATGAAGTTCCTAAACCTAGACGCGGTGGGACCACTTCCCACAACTGCCAGGGGAAACAAACATATACAAGTCTGCATAGATTATGCTACCAGATATGCAACAGCTTGGGCTACTACTGACTTAAAAGCTGAGACAACAGCAGCAGAGTTCTACAAGAATATAATTTGTCATCATGGAACACCAGCCACTCTTCAAACAGACAATGGGACATGTTATACAGGTGCAAAGTTCACAAAGTTAACTAAACACCTCAAGATCAAACATAAATTCTCCTCACCATACAGGCCACAATCAAATGGGCTTGTAGAGAGATTCAATGCTAGCATAGGCACAGCGCTCAGAGCATTCTGCTCAAAGCACCAAAACAATTGGGATTCATTTATTGAACCCATAACCTTTGCATTAAACAACACTGAATCCCAAACCACAGGATTCACCCCTTTCTTCCTACTCCATGGAAGAAACCCAGCCACCCCAATGGACTTAGGGCTGGGAATACAGGAAGACATATCCACAGTAGCAGACCATGTAGCTAACATGATAACAAATCAAGATACCTCTAGGAGGAAAGCTATAGAAAGGGTCGCCAAGCTACAAAAGGAAAGGAAGGATAGATATGATAAGAAACTTACACCACAGGAAATCAAGGTCACCGACATGGTGTACCTTAACATACCAAGAATCCTGACCAACACAGAGTGTAAGAAACTTCAACCCCTTTTTATGGGACCATATGTTGTAGTAGATAGACCTAGTTTGACAAGTGCCAAACTCAAAAACTTGGACACCAATCTATTGGTGGCCAGACCAGTGCACATAGACAGACTGAAAAAGGTTGTGGCTGTCAGAAACAATGAATTTGCACACAGGCTTATTCCACATGAGGCCAAATACTACAGCAAAATTGTAAGGAACAAAAATGATATCACCCTTACAAGAGAAACCACAGGCATAGGCCCTATCAAGCCTAGGCCTGCACACCACATACTAAGAAAGACATCTAGGTGTGGTGCAGTTTCAAGAAATTAGAAACAAGATTGAGATACCAAAAGTCATAAGATTTTCAAAATGTATTACAAATTCTCTTCATCCACACATAAGACATGTGTGACTGATAATGAATTACTATGTATATAAAGCCAATCAAATTTGTAAATATATCAGTAGGTTATTGCCTCTGAAAGGGTCAAAGACTGGGACCCCCCAAGTAAAGCAGACATGAAGTCTAAGAAGAGTAAGGGTAACACAATGGAGTGTCTAAAGCCTAATCCCCACATGAAAGAGCGCGCTATGCCAACACAGCAGTCTATAGAGATCAATTGACCTTATAAGCTACCCTCAGACAACTGTCTAGACGGTCATGAATGGCTGTCCTGGATGACAGGAGGAGCTAATTACCAGTACACAGACTACACAATAGACCCCACAGTTAGCAGACACTGGAGATTAATGCATTGTCTCCAGAGAAACAATACCAGGCCCACAATGGATGTGGGTAGGGTAGGCTACATAAGAAGCACTGTGGACCATAGCCCACCATCAGTCTTCATCCAGCTGCAGTCTGGAACACAAGTCTACAGGACCCCACTTGGGAATTAGCCAGCCCACTTCTCCATTAGGAGAGACTGCACTAGGATAAAGAACACACCTACTTCACCTTCAACCTGACCTTACCATTTACTGGTCAACCTCTATAGACTCACCGGACATATTGCCAAGACAGCTCAATCTTGCAAAGGTACAGTTTGAACCACTTCATTTAAAGTGTTACACCATACACTTAGACTTTACCAGCACCAAATCACTACAAATTTGACAAGACTTTAAACAGCAAACTTGCTTTACACAAGCACCATGGGGACACTGAGAGTTTCACCCATACTGCTAACTATGCTGTTATTATATACTATTGAACCACTTACTGCAGGTTATACACCTGTGGTGAGACAAAACATAGGAGTAGTATTCAAACCTAGCCCTCAACCATTGGTCAATGGACATACAACCACAACACTGTTGTTAGCTATTCCCTACAAGATACCTCGGGCACCCGTTACCCAAGGATCCATAAGGGATAGAATACTCCATTTGACCACTCCTACTCTACAAGATCATACCTCTGGCCAAATTATCCAACAGGGTAAGGAGCTAGACACCTTGCTGGAAATTGCAGACAAGGAGATAAATGAAACACTAGCCTCCATCAAATTGTTCTTATCCAACCCCATAAACACATTGGACAAGGCCAAAAGAGAGGCCATACTGGGTTTTCTAGCACCCCTGTTTCGCGGTGTGCTAGGTCTAGCCACAGTAGAAGATGTAAACCAAGTAATGGGACAGCTCAAGAACATAGATGAAATACTAAGAAAATTTGCTAAACAGGATCAGGAAGCAGCTAATCTCATTGAAAAGATCACAGACAGACAAGATAAGTTTGTTAAAGCATACATCCAAGATAAGAAGGTACTGGACAGCACAATCAACACCATAGGTGACACCGTCAACCTGTGGGCCTCTAATATGTCCAGGTCACTCGACTCATATTCAAGGCACGAGAAAACTCAAAGGGAGAAAATGCAAGTATTAAATGATGCATTAATTATCATAGCAGCAAGAATGAATACAGTTCAATCACTGCAAAGGACAAATGCAGCCCTGAGGATGCTATCATCAGGGATCCTAACCCCTGATATAGTACCACCCTCAGACCTCGCTAGATACCTAGTTGACATTAATAACAAACTTAGGATTACACACCCTGGAGCACAAGTCGCAATTAATGACTTAGATTTCTATTATTCACAGAAGCTGACCTCATACACTTACTCAGCTCACCATATATATATTCATCTGGACATTATAATACAATCTACCACCTCAACCTTCAAACTGTACCAAATGATTACATCACCCATGCCTATAGACACACAGGAGACCCCCACCAGAGGAGTCACCAAACTACAAACCACAACTGAGTTTCTAGCAGTATCTTACGATGAATCATTATTTATCGAATTGGACTCAGCAGATATGCAGGCATGTGAAGGTACTACAGTAAAGGTATGCAGAGATGTAAATGGTAGAATCTATAAACACAGGCCTACATGCCCTGTAGCCATTTTTACTAACCAGGCTCAACAGATTAAGGAACATTGCAAGTTTACAGTTTCACCACTGCAAGCACCTACCACCCATGCTATTTCCATTTCTGAAGATGAGTATCTGGTCACTACTAATGAACCCCATTACTTTATCAACTGCCATGGTAAAACGTCTGAAACTCGGAAGGCCCAGTCCTACTCAATCATAGGTGTACCCTGTGGGTGCACGATCAGTGTAGGAGAATTTTCTCTTCCAAACACAAGGTTGCCCTGTAACTCAACCTTATCATTTCATTACATTCTCAAGACAATTAATTTACCATTCATGGCAGCACTTAACAAAATTTCTGAAACCAAACCAGATGAAAGAGAGAATCTTCCAAATTTCCCAGTAGTAAACCTTTCTAGAACCTTAGAAAAACTACAGGAAAATCCAATCATGGATGATATTACTCAACTAAATTTAGAGCCCTTTGCCAAAACAGTATTAAAAGATGCCTCCAACCTTAATAAGGAAATGGAAACGCGCTACGAGGAATCATACCTACGTCGAGTTACAGAGCATCCAATCTTCCAAAGCTTAGCACTCATCCTAGGGATATCAGCTCACATTTTTATAGTATACATACTACTCAAATTATACAGACTAGGAGGGACTGTAGCCTACCTGCCTACAGCCAAAGCATTCAGACTAGTCACCGAGCTGCCCCTACACAAATTGCTCCCAGATAAGAATCCTACCAAATTAACCCCTACAGAGGAAACCCACACCCCCTTCCTCACAATTCAGGAAACCCACACCCTGATAATTGCTATATTATTCACCCTGACCATCTACTCAGCCTACAGAATAATGAAGTACCTTAAGAAATTTGCACAGACACACTGTGGCAAGAAAAATGTGGCCAAGCGCACAAACCCCACAATATATTTTAAAATATATTGTGGAGACTCAAACTTCGCGCTACCCTTGAGGCCAATACCACATGAATTTGATGAGATTAAATCAGCAGCTGCCCCTACCTATAAGGATATAGTGGTTAAAACCTTCCCACTACCTAAGGCTATATTTACCTGGAATGGACCAGCAGTTATAACAACACAGAGAGGAGAATTTGCTTATCACCTCCCTCAGGTGATACACCTACCTTGGCGCACTAGGCTCAGTACTATACCAGCCCTTAAAAACAAAGGACTGTACTACTCCATGCTTCTCCAGAATGATTGTGGCACCAGCCCGGTGACCATGACAGCACTGGAAAATACAACAGATATAATTATTGACGAACAACAGGAGGAGACCGCAAGGTCAAACATGCAGACTATTGCTAATTTTCTAAACCACCAGCCCTCCCCGGTGACTGTGGAAACAGCCTAGGCTGCCCACAGCCTAGACTGCCCCCAGTCCACCACCAGGAGATACTGAGATGACACATCTCACACATGACACACACCTCCACTGTCAATGAAATCATCAAAGTATTGAAAAATTGATTTAGAAAAAAAATATACACAGCCACTTGTTGATGTATGATATGAAAATCTATGGTATTCTCACAAAATCAATGATTAATGCGCACATATACGCGCAAAATTGCGAAATTGCAAATTACAAATTGTAAAATTGTACAAATCTAACATTAATATACATGAATGCAGGTAGATAACTAAGACAGTTTTTGTACCCACTAGCACTTGTATACTATGCCAAGGTTTACTTAAAGTAACACACTTTAGGTATCCAAGAAAATTGTTGGAGAAATGAATGAAAAAAAAAAAAAAAAAAAAAAAAAATTGTTGAGAAAATTGTTGACATAAAACATGTTTACTTAAGATACTCACCAAATAAATCTCTTTCAGGGACACATACTCAAAAGGCTAGGGGAAAAGTCAATTAAGCAGCGGCCCACTGCCGAAATTGCCAATTAATACACCCATATAGCAAAATCAATGAGTAACTCAGAGACAAACAAGCCTATTGTACATAAAGTACTTTGTTTCTCCGGCCCTCGGAAAAATTTGTCTCAAATCCCATAAATTGAATAGTGTAATCTAGATTGTACGTTTGTACCCAATTTGCACACTAAAATTGTATGTTTGCACACCAGATTGTACGCTTGTACCCAATTTGCACACTAAAATTGTATGTTTGCACACTAGATTGTAAGTTGTATCCAATTTACATTTGAATTATATGTTGCACATTATACTGTATGTCTGTACCCAATTCATACACTGAAGTCAGATTTTTAGAAAATCAACTTTTCTATGTGTATCCAAGCTGTACGCAAAATTATATTTGTACATACAGAAACTATCAATTGAACGCAAAATTATACATTGGCATACTAAAATTGCCAAATGCACGCGAAATTATATATTTGCACACTAAAATTGCCAAATGTACGCAAAAATTATATATTTGCACACTAAAATTGCCAAATATACGCGAAAATTATATATTTGCACACTCAAATTGCCAAATGTACGCAAAAATTATATATTTGCACACTAAAATTGCCAAATATACGCGAAAATTATATATTTGCACACTCAAATTGCCAAATGTACGCAAAAATTATATATTTGCATACTGAAATTGTCAATTGAACGCAATTACACGCGAAATTGTAAATTTGCACACTAAAATTGTCATTTATGTTCAATTTGCACGCTAAATTGAACATTAAATGCCAAAATTGCACACTATTTGCCAAATTGTATGTTGTACATAAAAATGGAAAATTGTACCCAAAATTGATGTTACATAAGCAAATAAGCTATGGTATGGTAAGATATAGAAACTGGGAAATGTACTTATACCCAGGAGAAAATTGTTTATACTGACAAAGCTCTACCACAAAAATTGCATTTGAAGCACTCCCCATTACTTCAAATCCTCTTACAAAACAGTATATAACTCCAAAATAAGGTAAAAATTGTATAAATTGTACATTCCCTCGGCAAAATGACGGAGTTTCGCATTCTTTCGGGGGAGAGGGAGTATTCTATGATATACCATTTTATTGTTCCATAAATTCTAACATATTTTGTATTAATCAAAGAAATATCTATGAAATTAATACATAGGTTGGTTCTAAGAGCTATAAGAGCGCTCAAACTTTGTATAAGAGCGTTCATGCCCCACTGCACACCAGCCACAGTCAGTTAGACAGAGTTTATGACATCAAAGGCTCCGACCTAATGGTTCACTGCACAATATAATAAAAATGAGGGTCTCAGTGTGCGACCTCATGGTTCAATGCACAAATTAATAACTTGTAAGTGAATGCAACCGGCCGTCACGGGTGCCTGAGCACCGCTGATGCCGTCATGAGTGTCTGAGCACTCTAAGGACTGAACAATGGGTTACATAAGCACGACGCCATAACCTTCCGGTCGCTCTAGCGTCGCTCCTGAGCAACCTAGGTCAAATATCAAAAATTCTATAGAAAGCCCATAATTAGACGGTCAGAATGAGCCCAAGATCAAGGCGGAACTCCCAGTATTAAGGAAGTTATGCCATGGAGACTGAAAGGAGCTCCGAGTGCACCACAGACAAACCGGCGCGAATTACGCGCCAATCCAGCGGGCATTATAAACTTGGCATATTCAACTTCGCGCATGCCCAAAATGGCGGTTATAAACGCATAAACGGCCGAGATATGAGGGTCTAAAGATGCAGAACCGACCAAGACAATGGGGGCCATAGCGGCGTCCATGGGGGTCCTTTGTCCCCCTGTGACACTTGAAAGGGTCCCCTCAAACAATTGTAGAGTTAGGCAGATGCTGCTGGCTCCAGTCAGTCTGGAGGTGCTTTTCCAAGATTTGCTACAAATAGCCTGTCTGCACCTCCAGGAAGACACATCACCAAGAACCGCTCTAGAGGTAACATCTCCAGTCATCTCCTGCTACCTGCTATACCACTGCACTATGGTGAAACTATGCTAGACAGGCATTGGTTTCCTACCATTAGTGGCCAGAGGCTATCTTCTTCAAGACTTCCACCAGAGGGTAAAGTTATCCATTATTACATTATTCCTCTAAGCAGCAGGTCAGGAGCTAGGTGTGGGAACCCACCTAGAACTATGCTGGACACTGTATTATTAATACCTCACAGGTGGAGTGGAACTGAACATTGTACTTTATAAATTACTGTATGTTTACTGTATGTACAAATTACCTACATACTAACTACTGTATGATTGATATTTCTTACATGTTGCCTAAAGCTGAATAAACCAGTGACAACTGGAAATAACACTATTTATAAGAAGCCTTGAGATAATTACACTATATACCACTAGTCTTATGATATTTCTCATTTGACAACTTGATCATGCCAATTACTAGTATGACAGTACATCTCAGTAAATACATTGATATAGTTCTGCCATAAGGAGTCATATATATAAATATATATATAAATATATATATATATATATATATATATATATATATATATATATATATGCAAGTAATGAAGTGGAAGCCTCATCAGGTCCTCCATTTCATATATATTAAATTACCATCATAGATTGTAAAATTCAGGTAGTACAGGGAAACAGTAAATTTTTAAATTGAACACTTATTACTTATATAATTGTTCATGTGGCGAAAAGAAGGCTATGGATCTTATCCCCACTATATTAGTGTTATGGGTTGATCCTTCTGGTCCTACCTATTTACACATTTAAAAGAGTATTGAAACTTGACACCAAAATACAAATTTAGTTTTTAAGGGATTTGTGGAGAGAACAAAAAACATATCTTGAAATGGTTGGGGTAAATTAAAAAATACAAGTATTCAGTAGGGTAGTAGGGATTTGAGATATTTCTACGTTTCAGTTTTGAAAATTTCAATGGTTTCAGCGTTCCTTCTACCACATGTTAGAGCATTCCAGGTTATGGCGGCATGAAACTCTACACTTGTAATGTATGAGACATAGTTGGGCGTAATTGTTTTACATAAAGTTGCATCATGTTGTCTAGTTTGTAATCTATTTACAATCTTATAATCCATAGATCTAGAATGGTGGTGCATATAATTTATAGTATGGGCAAATCTTCTATCAACTAATTTATTACAGGCTGTGGTATTATGAACGTAGTTAGTACTTGTAATATGTGGTACCTTCAGACAGATAAGGTAGTATAGTAGTTTTATAGATATTTACTGATAGTTCTACATCTATATACCTTCTTAGTAGACACAATTTATATGTTTTATAAGCAACCAGTGCCTACGGGGCTGTGATAATGGACAAAAACGAAACCATTGAAACCCTCTTGAAGAGAATATATATGGTTTTTAGACCTAAGAATAAAGAAGAAATAAAGGAATAATCGAAATTATGGGTATTAATTATCTTCATTATATTTAAGCTTTTACTAATCACGCCATCAATACTACTTCCATTTTGACAGTTCCAGTGGCCAGCATTCGAGGGCAGAGGTATTTTATATATGGTAGTTTAATAATCTTATTTTGGTTATTCAAATGGTATTTGTAAGAAAGAAGAGGGTCTAATGTCACACCACGGTATTTATAACTGGGTACAACTTGAAGTAATTGGTTGTTTAACATAATATTAGAATCCAGTGTTTTTAATTTCTGGGTAGAGAATGTAAACAACATAATTTTCGTTTTGGTAACATTAATAGACAACTTGTTCTGTATACACCATGTAAAATAATTCTCTAGATCTGATTGGAGTTCAGTCTTAGCCTGATTGAAGCTATTGTGCGATGAGTAGATAACATTATCATCAGCATAGAGTCTAATATTACATGATTTAGTACAATTAGTTACATCATTTACATAAATCAAGAAAAGCAAAGGACCCAAAATTGAGCCCTGGGGGACACCACAGACCACTCTTTCTAGGTCCGAGCTTAGACCATTTGCATATACTAGTTGTTGTCTGTTGGAAAGATAGTTTTCAAACCAGTGATAGTTATTAGAACGTATTCCAGAGTGGTGCAATTTAATTAATATTACAGAGTAGTCTACGGTGTCAAAGGCCTTTCTGAGATCAATGAAGGCTGAGATGGTAGAATTTCCAACATTCAATTCCCTTTTAATATTGTCAGTGAATTTTGATAAGGTGTCCACTGTGCTAAAACCTGCGAGGAAACCACCTTGTCTAGGAGTCAGTATATTTTCTCTAACCAAGAAACCATAGGCTCGGTTATGTACAATTTTTTCTAATAATTTACATGGTAATGGTAGTAGAGAAATAGGTCTATAATTGTTTACAAGTTTTGTATCACCAGTTTTCAGGATAGGGGTTACTTCCGATATTTTCCATGAAACCCGTACAGTATTGACTACTATATGTACAAAGGAACGGAGTAGATATAGGGGTATATTTCCCCACTAGATGGACCTCCCCACCACCTGGGTCAGGTGGTACTGTGCTGCCACACCAGATGGCACTGCACTGAGACTGAACAAAGGAACTGAGTCATGGACTCCATGGACATTTGGTCATAAAATTTTTGGTCAAAGCAACTTAGTCATGGACTCCATGGACATTTGCTCATCCAAAGTGGCTTGGAAATAAGTTGAGGATGCCTGTTGTGCACTAGAGTTCACTTCTATACCTCCTGGAACACTGCTGGGAGGGACTTTCATTGCACTCAAGCTAGACCCAGCACCCACGGTGGTCGAAAGAACCGACCGGGAGCTACCGGGTACCGCGTGGGCACCAAAAGACTATTTTGATGGGTTTTTTGTAAATGAAGATTATTCATACCTGTGACAAGTTGTTGAGGGCCTGTAGGGGCCTGTTGGAGGCCAGTTTGGCCTGTATTCATCGTTCTAGATGCCGTAGAGCCGTGAACCGGCTATTGTCAACATTTGGTGCGTTCGGGCCCCTGCCTACTACCTCAGTCACTAACTGTTTTATTGTCAGAACCCACGGCCTCTTCTGCCCTTCTCCATAGCTTGTAAGCTTGTAATTGGGCATCTCCTGCTCAATTTGCCCTCAGTGTGTGCTTGTTCCCTCAACCCTGGCACCAGATTGCCAGATACCCAAAAAAATTTTTGAGGTATGTTACTGGGGTTTGGGTAGTCGAACGCTCTATGGTGCGTTCGGGCCCCTGCAACCTCAGTCACTAACTGTTTATTGTCAGGACCTGCGAACTCTTCTTCAGCTAATTCCACCACCGTCGATATGACTAATTGTGTCGCTTGTAGTACCCCGTATCATGGGAATTCCTCTAAATGTCCACATTGTGGTGTGGCGAACCCAGGGAAAGCGGGAGATACGTCCCATAATATATCGGATTCATCCAACCGTGACCCTACCGGGCAGGAGGACCAAGCCACCGGGGGTGAGAGCTCTCCGCCCAGCCCGCAGGACGGGCAGGACGTGCAGGACGATAATTCTGACGATTATTTGGGAGAGAATGGGGACTTGCTGAGGCAAATTGCTGCAGAACGCTCACGTAAAAAGGAGATTGTTCGTTTATCTAAGCGCAGAGAATTAGAATTAGAGTTAGCTAGTATCCGTTCAGAAAATAATAGGACATTGCGTGAATTGGAACATGGTGAGCGGGCTTGGCGAGGCGCCATTTCGGCGCTTGATAAACCCACATTTATTGGCCAATCAGAGGCCGACGTCAATATTCCGGACAAGTCAACTTCCCGGTATAATCAACCGCACACCCAGGGAAATCAACCGCACAGCCAAGCTACTATTCCCCAGTCCCGAGTTGATTTAGACAGTGAATACCATGAATTTCTGTTATGGAAAGAGTGGAAGCAGGGCAGATTGTCATCTAATTCAGCTGTGGGTCAGTCTGTTGGTGTTAAAGTTGAGCCCCCAGGTAGACAACCGACTGGCAGTGTTGAGGGAGCTGCACCCTGGGGGGATGGCCTGGCCCAACACCCACAGTTGTTCTATCAGGATGGTAGTCCCTACATTCCACAGCAATCTAACTCTCCTGTTCGACATCCTCAACAACATGGTGTCTTTGTACAACAACAACAACCAGCATGGGTAGGAGCTGGTAGGCCTATGCAGTCAGCTGATGGTAGGCCCCTGTATCCACCTGCCCCCTTGGTTAATGCTCAGCCATCTGTTTCTTCAATGTACAGTGCACCGGTCCCATCCTTGAAGCAACAGCAACAGTCTAGGCAACAGCAACAGCCTCAGCAGCAAGTCCCACCTGTGGTTGTTTATGCTTCAAAGGACACCAAGAGTAAGTTTACTACTTTTGATATTGAGCAGCACATGCCTCAGAGTAAACACAAAAATCCATCACTAGGAGATGTGATCTCGGCTAGTATGGGCCTTCTTCAAAACCTGGATAAGGGTTATTTGGAGAAGTTGTTAGGTATCCAGCTGTCCTCCTCTCAGAATTCAGGTAGCTCTCCCGGTACTAGTAAGAAAAAGAAAAAGAAAAAGAGATTTCTTTCTTGCAATGCCTATAATGGAGATGGTTGTAAAGCTAAAGAATGTAACTACCCACATGTTTGTCAATTGTGTCAGGGATCACATACAAAATCTAAATGTCCCAACAAATCTAATGATTGAAACACAGATGCTCCTGGTGGGAATTTTCCCTCTCGGGAGCCTAACATTGGCTCGGTAATTCATGAATTACCAGGTGAATGTGTTTTTGTGTCTGACCTTCCCGATGCCCCAGACATTCCAGTCACTCATATTGATGATGTTATAGATTCCGGTTCAAATTGTGTCGATACCGATTGTGTCAATTATGTATGGAATTCTGCTGGTCAATGTAGTGAATTATTTGGTAATTTGGACAACCTGGGTAGCCTTGGGATCACCCCTGTTACTGTCAACCCGCGCACTGACGGAGGTGCTCGGGTGGAAGTGACTTTAGGCGGTGACAACAGATGGGAAAATTTACCAGAATCTGTCAGACTCAGTACGGATAAGGAAACTTTAACTAAATTCTCAAAGAGGTTTAATGTTGATGTTCCTATTTGTTGTGTAGATGTAGCCCCTGGCATTCTCGTACCTGTGTTCAACGAATGTAGCGATAAAACCTGTCATTGTGTTTATGTGCTAGAATCTGTCGTTACACAAGTTAAACCTTGCGCCTTTGCTTGTAAGTTACTGGAATTCGGTGACCTGGCAACTGAAAGTGACTGGTATGTCCTGACTGGTATTTACCGAGGATTTAGGATTGTTGATCATGACTGCCCATCTATGTATAATTGTAATAATTATGCTTCTCTCACAAACAGTGCCTTTTGTTCAGAAATGACTGAACGTGTAATTAGTGAGCTTTCTGAGGGAAAAGTCAGGAGAGTGGATTCTCGACCTAAATGCGTTCATGCTATGGGTGGCGTTCTGAAATCCGACAACACCTTGCGCCCTATCACTGACTGCTCTATGCCTGAGCATATCAATATCAACTGTTATATGGAAGATTCATGTGAAAAATTCCATTATCATTCTGTAGATGATGTTGTGTCGGACTTGAATCAATTCGATTTCTGCGCAGTGACTGACATCGCCGATGCTTATCGTTCTATTAATGTATTGCCTGCCCATCGTGACTTTCAGGGGTTTGCCTGGGATGTGGGCAATGGCAGTGAATTCTTCCAAGATATGTCATTATGCTTCGGGTTGCGCTGTGCTCCCTTCATCTTCACCCAAGTTTCCGACTTCATAGTGAAGTGTGGGGCCAGCGGCAGTTATCCACGCTGTACCAACTATTTAGATGATTACCTCGTTATAGGGAATTCAGAGTCTTCTTGCCAGGAAGCTCAGAGCCAATTGTGTGCAATGTTGAATGGCCTGGGTTTCAAGGTAAAAATGAACAAGCTGGTCCCCCCGTCTCAAGTTACTAAGTTCCTTGGGATTGTTATTGACTCAGTGAACTTGACCTTGTCAATCGATAATGAAAGACTTGATCGTGTGAAAGCGGAGGTCAATTACTTCAGGGGCCGTAAATCATGTACTAGGAAACGCTTGGAGAAATTAGCTGGTCTCCTGGGCCATTGTTCGACTGTCGTTAAAGGCGGCCGCACCTTCTCCCGTCGTGTGTATAATGAGCTTCGAGACCTTCCACCCGGCATTCACTGCTTCAATTTGTCTGAAAGTTTATTATTAGACTTGGAGTGGTGGTACCAATTTGTAACTTGGTTCAATGGCAAGGCCCGCATGATAAGAACTGATACCCCGTCCCATACTGTGTATACAGATTCTTCAAAATATGGTTTCGGCGGTCACATCGAAGACGACTTCTTCTATGGTTGTTGGTACAGGGATGACAAGTGTTGTGGCCATCATGAAAATCCCCCGCAGGATGAGTCGTACTGTGATCATATTAACATTGAAGAAATGTGGCCTGTTGTAGTATCTGTGCATCGCTGGGGCAACGAGTGGAAAGATAGCTTTGTAGCTGTGTATACAGATAACACTCAGGTACAGGGCATGATAAATTCTGGCAGGAGTACAAGCCCCCATGCCATGCCTTGGTTGCGGGAATTATTTTGGTGCTGCGCCTTATACAACATTCATCTAAGAGCCTTCAGAATCAGCTCTGAAGATAACATATTAGCTGACGCCTTGTCTCGTCTGAATAATGCCGACCATGTAATTATTTGTGGCTATACTATTGACACCTTCATCGATTGTTGTTACAGAGCGGGAGGCACTGCGACGCAGTTGGGAGGTTCTGAGATCGAATTGCTGGTCTGCCACCACTTATAGGACAAGGAAATCCCAATGGAAACAATATGAGGACTTCTGTGAGGAATATGATCTGTGTTATTTACCAGCCTCAATAGAAACCGTCTGTCTATATATAACTTATCTTGTTAGTCGCGTGGCTTATAACACCATTGAGAACTACATCTCGGGCCTATGGGCTCTGCATGACTTTATGGGCTACCCTCATCCCACAAGAGCATGTTTCCTTATCAAATCTACCTTGGATGGTGCGAAACGATTGTTGGGCTCAGCATCTAAGCCAGCCGAACCCCTGACAGCCTCTGACTTATTACGTATAAAGGCTGTCCTGAACTTATCTAAGGCTAAAGACAGGAAATTCTGGGCCGCGCTATTGTTGTCCTTCCGTTGCTTGTTGCGCGTTGGGCACATCACAAATTCGATACATTCCCTCTTAGTGAGTGATGTGAAATTCTGGGATGGTGGACTTGACTTATGTATTCGCAGCTCGAAGACGGTTCAATTCCGTCAATATAAACAAATCATTCCTGTTATTGCATCACCTGGCAGTAATCTCTGCCCTGTACAGCTGCTGAAGGATTATATTCTGGAGTCTGGGCTAGAACCCAATGACCAACTATTTTCATGGACTTATAATGTTTATTCATACAAACTCAAGGACTCTTGTCGGATCGCCAAGCTGGAAGGGGATTTCACTACCCACAGTGTGCGTCGGGGTGCCGCCATGTTTTTGGCAGATTTTATGCACCTTCACGACGTTAAAAGCTATGGCAACTGGAGATCCTGGGCGGTTCTGATTTATTTATCAGATTCTTACCGCTCGCGACGTGTTAAAGACTTACGTGTGGCTCATGAATTGAGCAGGTATTAACTGGGCAAAGTGTTTTTGTATGCCGTGTGCCGCCCCAATTGTCAGCGATTGTCAGCGACTTGGGCAAAGTGTATATATGTTGTCGTGTCCATCCATACAAGGAAATATGACTACTATATGTACAAAGGAACGGAGTAGATATAGGGGTATATTTCCCCACTAGATGGACCTCCCCACCACCTGGGTCAGGTGGTACTGTGCTGCCACACCAGATGGCACTGCACTGAGACTGAACAAAGGAACTGAGTCATGGACTCCATGGACATTTGGTCATAAAATTTTTCTTTTTGTTTCTGACGTTGTCTGTTAGGTTTAAAGTTTAATAAACCGCCCCAATTGTCAGCGATTGTCAGCGACTTGGGCAAAGTGTATATATGTTGTCGTGTCCATCCATACAAGGAAATATAGTAACAAAAGATAAATTGAAAATCTTTACAAGCATTCCAGGTGCGTGTTTAAACACAGTTTTTAGAACCTTGGTGGAAATATTATCAATTGCCGATGATTTGATAATATTGATATCATGTACCAACTTATTAACTTCTTGTACATTAATAGTAAATGGATCCATCGAATTAATGCATGCATTGTCATAAGGCTTCCATGGAATATATGTCTTTTGCAAGAATGGGGCCTATCTGAGTAAAATAATTATTTATAAAGTTAGGAACTTGGTCGGTGGAAACAGGAGTGTTATTATTTTCATGGTCCACCAGATTAATTTCTTGTTTCACTTTAGGATGGCCAGGTATTAGGTTATTGATAGTGCGCCAGAATTTTCTATGATCATTTTTATATTTATCTATCTGCTCTTTAAAGAAATTTTTCCTGGCTTCATCAATTATTTTATTTGTCTTGTTTCAACAGTTTTGTAGCACGGACCCATTTGAGATCATCTTTGGATTTCCTGGCTGTCCATAGCAATTTGTTTTTGTCCCTTATGGCTTTATATACATGTTGATTCATCCAAGGGGCCCTATGTTTCTTTACCAAAAATTTATGAAGAGGGCAAAAACGATCTATAATACTCCTAAAAGCAGTTTTCATTTCATACCATGCGACATCTACATTTTCAGTATTATTAAAAGTAGTCCAGTCATATGCATCAAATTCAGTTAGAAGTATTTAATCGGGGAGTTTCGTATATGGGCAGATCCACTGAGCAATGTTTGGGCCTATTTTGAGAGGATTTTAGCTTTGAGGAGCTACAGTAAAAAATGTAGACTACTATTCTTCATTATTTTAGTCACACCTGATAGAAAACATCTTGAGCTTTAAGTAGAGGGCAAATTTATGTATATCGGCCTATAATTTGATGAGTTACAGAGGCTCGAAGTTGGACAATACACCAAAAATTTTAGTCCAATTTTCCATCATTCTCACCTATCTATTGTTTATCTAGGCAGTATTAGAGTCTGATAAACCTATTTTGTCTTTGGTTAGAGGTCATAACTATCTATTAAAAAGACTTTTGCCATGTCCCTTCCTTTTACACATGTGTTATAATATCGAACTGTGAGCATCCTCACATACGTAACACTTTTTTTACACCATGGGTGGCGCCATCTTGAATTTTTCCGAGGGGAAGAGGGTGTTATGGTGGTGCTTTCCTGTAAATCCAGTCCCATGAAGGTATGTATGTAGAGATTGGCCTGTTTCTTGAACTCATATGATATTCATGTATCACTTGTCGTTATAATATGTGCTTAGTAACGTTTCATAGCTGTAAACTCAACGGTTTGTCCCGGAGCTCGCCAACGCACATTTTCAACCGAGTGCCATAGTCTTTGACACTGTATCCCTATCCCTCCAGTTTCAGCCTCATACAAATCAGCATGAAGATATGATGAAATCACTTGTTGGTCTATTATCAAATTGACTTTGAGGGTTTTCTGACAAAAACTTTAGGGAAAGAATATTAAGTTTCAATTGTGCCTCAGGATATGAGGAATAAATCCCTATGCTTATGGAAACAAAATTCTACCTTGGGGCAATTTTTACATACCTTTTTTGAACACAGGTGAAAATACCTGTTTGATTACAGACTTATGTGATTAAAACTACCATTGATATATTTGGTACTTTGCTGTGATGTCCCGGTGACACTGATATGATATATAATTATAGAGAGAACTAAACGACCGTGGTGTACGAGGTGGCTGATCCACCATGAGGGGGGTGGATCCGCCACCAAGGACACCAGGGGAGTTTAGTTCTCTATTTATTTTATGTTTTTAGAGGGTTTAAATAAGGAGAAATCAGCAAAATCCGGTACCGTAGTTCCCTGTATGAGCGGTGGTCCGCCATTTTGGATGTTTACATGTGCCCGGAAGGAGGCTGCAGTGGTAGATCAGCCACTGTGGAGGATCGAGACATGTTACGCCACCTCAACTAACAAGTGTATAATTGATACATTATTTCACAACTTCTTCTAATACCGTACAATGACACCAAATGCAGACCAAATAGCTATGTCGTCATACATATTTGTGTTGTCCAGATAGCTTCAATTATGCCATTTAGACAAGTTAATTACCAATTGAAACAAAAAATAATAACTCACTAATTAAAAAAAAAAATAACTTACTGATTCATACTTTTATCATGATGTCATAAAGTATTGTATCCATGTGGGGTTCATTTCTGCTTCCCTCTTTACTGTCATAGATTATGGAAAGTCTTTTTGGGAACAACAATGTATACATATGCATCTTGCATTTGTTTAGGTATCAGAAACAGCCTGTGGTCTTTGTATCAGAAGTCGTGTAGACATGTTCTATTTATAGAAGACCTACATTCACCTAAGCAGTTTATCTTTCAGTAGGGTCATATAGTGGTGGGTGATCATGGCTCTAAATCTAGAATGCTGAGGATGTCACAGTAGGATAACCAGTGTATGTCATACATTCCATTGGGGGTTTGTTGTATGCGGTATAAAGACATTGTCTGAAGTAATCAGTATAAACTTACCTTTCCGGATCAAGTCCAATACCGCAAGACTCCCACTATCCGCGTCTTGTCCTGTGCACGGATGGACTACTTCAACCATACACTATTTGTATTCATAGAGAAAGGTTGGAGCTGTATATCAGAAGGTTATTGGAGCATGATCATTGAATAGTTGGCCACTCTCCATACACATGCTTATTACACTATATTGGCCAGGTCAGACTGCAATAGTTGTGTGATAACAGGAATCAAGTCCAGATGGTCACTCTCAGACCAGCCTAATTTTAATCTAAATCACAACTCCTCCATTTGAATTTACTGGTTTTTATTTCACTCTGTTTCGCATGTCTCTCATGAAGCAGAATGCATTATTGTCTAACACGTGACAGTTATTTCTATTCAGTCCCGTACAATTGCTAGATTCTAACCTCCATCAGATTTCTATACTTTTAACATACCAGATGTATTATAAGCCTGCTAGATTCTAATCTCTGTCAGATTTTAATTTTATGCCTGTTAGATTCTAGCCTCTGTCAAATATTTATTCTACGCCCACTAGATTCCAACATCCATCAGATTTTGATTCTATGCCCACTAGATTCAACCCTTCATCAGATATCCATACTTTTAAATATCAGATGTATCCAATACACTCTAGATTCTACTCAGCGTCGTATTTTCATTCTATGCCCGCTAGATTCTAACCTCCGTCAAATTTTGTTTCTACACCCACTAGATTCCAAACCTCCGTCAGATTTCCATTCCATGCCTGCTAGATTCTAACCTTTGTCAGATGATCATCAGATTCCATCGCCCATTATATGATTCTTCACCTGCTAGTTTATGTTACCTATCAGACAGGTTTTGTCTCATGCCCGCTAGATTCTATCGCACGCTAGATCCTATCACCCCCTAGATCCTATCGCCCGCTTGATTCTATTGCCCACTTGATTTTAATGCCTGTTAGATTCTATCGCCCATTACATCCCATTGCTCACTAGATAAATGAATTGTCTATTGTCTTTATAAAACATGTTAGCACATTGATTAAAAGTCCAAAGCCTCTGATATCCCACAGGAATGATAGACAAGCTGTGACCTTGCTCAGGTGTGCACTGTACTCCTATAATGCACTCAAGGTCACTTCTACTGTGCAGCAGTGCATGGGCTGCCGTTTTATAATATTCTTTAAAGGGTAGGCGATGGGATATAAATGTAGACTTACGTTTCAGGATTTATTCTAACTAACAGACTTTTCCTGCTTCCTGCTTCGTGTCCTCTGCAGCTGAGGCCCACAGTAAACAAGCCCCTCTTTGTGTTATGTAGGACAGAGTTTTATTTTACTGACTGTTTGTCGCTCTCTGTACAGGTATGTGTACACAATTCCATTGTGATTAAAGGAAAGACCAACCTATTTTCTTGATAGGGTAATTTGGCAGACTTTATCTAATAAAAGGATTCTGACATTCTTCTCACTACATCAGCTACAATAAGGACAGGAGGCAGACATATCTGATGCAGCCTGTGACGTCACAGGAGACCAAATGCACCCCAGTGGGAACTGTCAAGTACAGGCTATCTCTATAGATATTCTTACCAAGTAAGGGGCTGATCTACGACATGTGTTTACTGAAGGGAATTTTCTGTTTAAATGCAGTGTTACCAGTCATTTATGTTTTGATCATACAGTGGAAGTAGTGTACATCATTTCTAAGCAGAATAAATGAGAAATGAGGACAATCTCTTATTTTAAAGCAAAATAGTTGATAGGAATAGCTCACACTAGGGGGTAACTTGGCATAGACAGGCCTATATATGCTGCCACATTCTGAACTTTGTGGAGCATTATAGGCCTTGATATGTGTTGCAGACAGAGTGTTTATATCATTTGCATTAAACACAGAACACTGCTTTTGTAGTTTTCAAATACAAATCTTTCTAAATTCATTATAGTAAGATTTCTTTTGATTGAACTCAGTGGGACAACCACAAAAGATCCTTTGGCTGCCAATATAAGCCCACTCTTTCCCCTCTGGAAGCCCCGCCCCCAAACCATCCCATCTCCCATTGGGGTTGCAAACCCTTACTACTGGCTCCAATTTGCACCTGCTTAATGGTCCCCATGTGTAACACTTCAAGACATTTTAACATTTCTGTCCAATCATTGCAATACAGCATCTTTGCATTCATTTGACAAATCTTACAGTGTCCCAGCAATCAATTGAGCAAGGATTCAATGCATTTAAAAGGGAATAATATCTACTGTCTGGATGGATCTCAGGGCAGATTCTGCTGAAAAGTGCCAATTTCCGACAATCTGGCCGCCAGTTTGGTGACTGATATTTTTCAAAGTAAAGGTTTTACAGTTATCAAAATAGTCTCAAAAGAAGCAGGATTTTGTTTTACAACTCTTGTGGACTTCCCATGTGCACACAAAAATAAGTTTCTCCTTAATGGCTGTGAGAGTGGTGAGAGAGAGAAATTGAAGATTTCAGAAAACCTTTGCATGGTTTCCATGGAAATCAGTCAAATGATTTTCAAAATATTGAAGTAACAGTCCTACATTCAGATAGCCTTTTACCTTAGCTTTAGAATGATATCTAGATCACTATCACAGCTTAAGGGGTTAGGAAATTATCAATGACTTTTCAAAGGAAGTCAGGGAAAGTTTGAGTCCCATACTTGGTGAGAAGATCTATAGGTTAATGCTGCTAATAGATGTCTATATGAAGACATCCTGGTCGACATCAGGAGAGTATTTCTTAACTTGCTATGACTACACATGTATGTAAGTAGTATAGTGTGTATCGGAATGGGACTATAGTTAAGTACTGTTTATTACTCAATCGACCTGCACCCAATCAGAGGGCTCTATTTGGTCACGTGACCTCCACATGACCTACTGACCTACTTAGGTGATCACCTGATCAGCATGTGACCTTATTAGGCCACAGGGTGAGACACCAAATTATGAAGTTTCGTTCCAACAAGAGGGGGAGTACAAAATTTTTGTGGTTTTGTATAGGTAATGACCCTAGGAATTAAATATCAAAAGTTCTCCGCTAACCTCCCTGCAGTTTTTGCGTAGGTCAAGGTCAAAGGTCGAGAATTTCCCTCTTTATTCCTATATAAATCTGTAAAACCCAGTAATTAATTGTATGTTGTCTATGGACTAGGCTAAAAGGCTAGAGGAGGGTATTATGGTTCAGTCTAAACCAGAAAATCATGCTGATTTCAAATATAATTGATATATTGGTGTGAGTATAATAGAAGTACCCGAAAAATGGGGTTTAAAAATAAAAATATTATTGAAAAATATGTTAAAATATCAAAAATCAGTAAAACATGAAATAAACCCTCAATAATCCACCTAACACTTAAATGAGTTAGATGGTGGGTGAGGAGCATAGTAAGCATGACCTAATTAGGTTATTAAGCCTTGACCTACTTAATTAGGTCAAAGGTCAGAGACACAATATCTGTCATATCTCTGGTTCTAGGAGGGCTTTCCGCACAATTTTAAGTTCTAAATAGGGATTTTTGACATAGAGGAATAGATTGGACTAGTTCTAAACCTACTAGGATGCATTTTCAAGTCTCAAAATCTGAAATCAATATTGAATGTCTTTGTGAATACAGATGTGTGGTCAGAATGATTTAAACAGATAACATCACAGGTAATATTGTAATATCCCATTTGTGAGGGTAGAGGCCTTAAAATAATCATATGTAGGCTGGTAAGTGTTTAATCAGCTTGCAATAATTAGATTGTTAGGCCTTGACCTATATCTAATAAGGTCAAAGGGCACAAGAAACATGTTTGCAAATATCTCTGGTTCTAGCAGAGCTTTTCACACAATTTTAAGCTCTAAATAGGGGTTTTTGATATAGAGGAATCCATTGGAATTTGTTTCAACCTCCTAGGATGTGCTGTCATGTGCATAAATCAACAATTTTCCCACCTTTTGAAGAAGCTAAAAGCTAGTACATGAAACCTGGAGGGTAAGTACTAGGGAGGGGCACTCGATTCACCTTTGATGGGGGTGTACAGCCTGGCCTGTGACAAACAAATCCATGGTGATAGTGGTTTTGGGATAAAGGTGACCCTTAATCCTGAGGTACACCTATGATCAGAAGGGTTTACTTCAAAAGGGATAGATTTTCATGAAAACTAGAACCTAAATGAGATGGATTGTCATCAAAAAGTGGCCTTGTCTCTGACATATAATGAGTGCCTCTGGTTTTTTTTTGTGCTGTTCTACAAGTTTTTTTTCAGTACTAAGGTATTTCTTATGCTGGACTAGCATGACATTTGCACCTGGGGATCTTGGAATCCCCCCCCCCTTATACCAGTGTATGCTGGTAAAGGAGTCTTGGAAAAGTTTGAGAGAAATCCCTCCCTGCACCTAAAAGGTGCACCAGGGGTCCATTTTTTAGTTCAAACAGAGCTGTATACACAATGTATAACAACAGGATAACTCCTTAAGAGGGGGTGCCTTAACGATTTACCCCTTATGCTCCCCCACAAGTGGCCATTCCACTCCTTATAATAGGTCAGCCCACCCCAGCCCCTATCTTTGCATTATTTTGGGCAAGACCAAGCCTATACAAGTGATTCAACAGAGATACATGATCAATACAACAGGGGGCACTACCAACAAAAATTGAGGCTGAAATTACTTATGTCAATTAAGATCATTGGATACACATGTAACATTACTTGGATGGCACAGTTTGCCTTCTTTCTCATTTATTCGCATGTATATGGTTGGAGACACAGTTGAATATAGTTCCATGTTTAGGGCTCACATAGACAACAGTGCATTCTAGGAGGTTAAAACATACACCAATAAATTCCCCTATGTCAGAAACCTGTATTTAGAACTTAAAATTGTGTAGAAAGCTCTCCTAGAACCAGAGATATCGGCAAATATGGTGCTTGTGCCCTTTGACCTAATTAGATATAGGTCAAGGCCTAACAATCTAATTATTGCAAGCTGATTAAACACTTACCAGCCTACATATGATTATTGTGAGCCCCTCTAACCATCGCAAATGGGATATTACAATATTACCTGTGATGTTATCTATTTAAATCATTCTGACTACACATCTGTATTCACACAGACATTCAATATTGATTTCAGATTTTGAGACTTAAATGCATCCTAGTAGGTTTAAACCTAGTCCAATCTATTCCTCTATGTTAGAAATCCCAATTTAGAACTTAAAATTGTGCGTAAAGCCCTCTTAGAACCAGAGATATGGCAGATATTGTGTCTGTGACCTTTGACCTAATTAAATAGGTCAAGGCTTAATAACCTAATTTGGTCATGCTTACTATGTTCCTCACCCACCATCTAACTCATTTAAGTGTTAGGTGGATTATTGAGGGTTTATTTCATGTTTTACTGATTTTTGATATTTTAACATATTTTTCAATAATATTTTTATTTTTAAACCCCATTTTTCGGGTACTTCTATTATACTCACACCAATATATCAATTATATTTGAAATCAGCATGATTTTCTGGTTTAGACTGAACCATAATACCCTCCTCTAGCCTTTTAGCCTAGTCCATAGACAACATACAATTAATTACTGGGATTTACAGATTTATATAGGAATTAAGAGGGAAATTCTCGACCTTTGACCTTGACCTACGCAAAAACTGCAGGGAGGTGAGCGGAGAACTTTTGATATATGATTCCTAGGGTCATTAACTATACAAAACCACAAAAATTTTGTACTCCCCCTCTTGTTGGAATGAAACTTATTTTCTAAGGACATTATTGGGGATCACCCTGTGGCCTAAGTTAGGTGACCACATGATCACCATGTGACCTAGTTAGGTGACCACTTGACCATGTGACCTAGTTAGGTGGTCATGTGACCTGACCTACTTATGTGGTCATGTGACCTTATTTGCATAATAGACCACGCACAATTGCATAATTTGCATAATAGACCCTTGATTACTTATAAAAGGTTTGAGTTTTTTTTGAGAAAAAATATTTAAGATTTGATAGATTTTAACGTGAATTGATATACTTTTATTGATTTGTTTACTAAATTATTGAATTTTTTATAAAAAACATTTTTGGCAAGTTAAAAGCTTGCCTTAAAAATAAATTTGGGGGCCTTTTTTTGTTTGAGCAAGTTAAAAGCTTGCCTTAAAAAATTGGGGGGTCTTTATTTAGATGATGTCGCAGGTTTGAAAATCATCTGAATTATCAATTATTACATACATTTCAAGGGTTTTGTGTATTGTGAATCTTTTGGATATACATTGGGGAAAGTGTTGATTGAAGCCTGGTAGAACCCTTAGAGGTCTATGAGAGCTTGTTAAACCCTCTACGAAGGTCTACAAAGTACAACTATGTAACGATGGTGTTGGATAAAAGAGAGTAAAAAAAAAAAAAGGTGGTATTTCATCATCTAAAGTAGACCTGTGATAAAAGATAACAATAAAGAACAGAGGTTGGCTGTTAGCGTAGAACACCCCACTTGATATGGTTCACATAAGGTTGACCAGGGACGCTGGCTGCTGCTTTGATTAGTTCATGGGTAACACACCAGGCGGTGATACTGTGCTGGCGCTGTACCGTTATGGTGAGATCGTGTAGCGATTTATGGTTTATAAGCTATCCGAGTAATTGCTCAGAGTATATGGGTGTATAACTGGATTTTTGGGTACTGTGACTATTGATGTTTGAAAACGCGGTAGAAAAGATTAAATTTTGAAAAAAAGCAAAAAAAAATACTCGTAAAATAATAGTTTGGAGTGCGATCCATGGGTCAGTGCACTATAAAAGGGCAAGTCGGCGTCTTTTTATTTTAGTTTATATGTCATCAGCGGATCATCATCTCCAGCATGGACTTCGATATAGAAATCCAATTTGACAATGATATCGTCATGTACATGGTGGTGACCATGATCAACGATATGTGAGTAATTTATCAAGATTGTGTCTTAAATTTGGAATTTTGAATAAATCTGTGTTTGGTTTGTCGTTCTAAGGAGTAAAACTTTGTTTTTATTTTCAGCACCACCACCATTCATTGCACCATAGTGTACCCGGGGCAGCAGGACAGCTTCTGAGGTAGGTGACAGTTTACTAAGTAAATGTTATGTTAACACGTGTTAATGTTGTTATGACGTGCATCACGGTTTAGTGCGTCACCAAATGGTCGGTCACCAAAGTGAAGCACGTGACGGATGTCGATTTCGATACATTGATGTGTATTCAAGATGTCACCGGGCTAACGCGACTGGCGGGAAAAGTTTAACCAGGCGCTGCTGCCGGCGTTGTTTGGATAAGTAACGTTTTAGCTGAAGTTATCTCCTCTTGTTACAATCTCTGTGCTATAAGTAAAAGTTGTAGAAAATCAAAAGTGAATTATATTGTGGTGGCATTTGCACAGTATCAGAGTTAGGTAATGTGCCTAAAGTCTGTGATAATGGAAAAAGGGTATAGAATTAATAAATATTCTCACTGGGTGCATTGAGCCGTTGATAAGTTGAGCATTCATCATTTAGAAGAAAAAAGGCAGTAAATCTGGACTAAAAAATAAAAAGGTAGGGTCTTAATCAAGGAGTCTAACTGAGACTATAAACGGGGAGACCGTTACCATGCTGTAATCCCCTTTTTTCTGGAAGACCCCACTTTTGGAGAGGTATATTTTCATAGTCCATCTGCCAGTCAGCCCCCTATGTTATAGCTCCATAGACATCCCACTTAATTTTGCCATATTTCTATAGTGGATAAAATCATCAAAACTGAATAACTATGGAAATACTTGGTCTTTTTGAAAAATTCAAAAAAGCAGTGTATTTCCCATGTCTGACTTTTTCTGATGATATGTCATATTTTCATGAGATATCATGATAGAATTTTCCATTTTCATTGCTAGTGACTAAGGGAGGAAAATTTTGGGGTCATTTTCCCAAGGAAAAAAAAAGATTTTAGAACACATTCGGTGCATTCTGGTGTATTTCTATAGACCCAAAATTAGAATTTACCATGCACACAGACGTGAGTCTACTGATAATGTACTGATACTATAGAAAATGAATTTTTTATTTGTACTTATGCACATAAACCAGGGGGCAATGTACACAATTTGGGAAATGTAAGGATGGTCATTTTAGTCAGTATATGGGTACTTCTTATTGAGAGAATCAACCAGGTAGGCTCTCTAGGATTAGGTCTGTTTTTACTGACAGAGATCAATGATAATTACACAGTTGCAATATATTCCATTGATGTATTCCAATTTATGTCACCAGGTGACTTCTGTGTAACGGGTAGTATTTTTCTTTAAAAGGGGAGGAAATTAACTAAAGGGAAAGTAGATCAGTTGGTTAAAGCCTTGGGTCAGTAATCTAAGTATCACAAGTTCCAGTCCCACAATGGCAAATGAAAATGTAGGGTCACTATACAGTAATACATGAGTGATTAAAAGACTCATAGATTGGGGCAAAAATCCTACCATACTCGAGTACCACTGAAGCACCCTGTCATGAGTAGTGATACTGCAGTTATGCTCTATGGATACTGGTTGCATTACCACTGTTACCTTATTTTGTATATTTTAAACAGGTTGTTTTGTGACTTCCTAGTTAAAAAGGGGAGAGACCGTTTGGGGCAGCACCAGTTATACAGTGCACTCAAAAGTGCGAGCAGGGGATCTCCAAGTACTCACCAAGCAGTGACAAGTCCCCATTTGTGCACCTCCTTTGTGTCAAAGTGGTGTTATAGTGAAACCAATTAAGAGATGAAATTAAGGGGCATCAGATAACCCCAAAAAGTATCTGCTTAAAACAGGTTTATTATTTCCGATGTTTGACTAATCTTAGCCAACTTGTGAGATTTCCTATGTAAAAACTATGAAGGATGGGTCTTGGAAAGGTAGTCTATTTAAAGGGTCTATATGATTAGTGTATGATCACAAAGGTTAGTGTTTGTAAGCCCCTTTTAAGTTCTTCCAAGATGCATACTAGACATTGATGTCACTTTAACAAAGTATAGTCTTTAAAATATGGGTCTAGTTAGATGCAGGTTGATTGATTCTATTCATAGTGTGGTACAAGGAATATAGGGCAGAGGATACTTACATGACCAGTTTTATTCAGAGGTCTTTGTGGGCCAACAAACCTCTACACTATTACCTGTACTGTGCACTGATTGTTGTTATTACCCACCCTTCTGAAGACTAGTCAGACTGCTGGCAGACACCAAGTCCCCAGACACAGATTCAGAGACCATTCACACTGTAAACTAGTGTTCCCAAAACAAATACATCCAACTTTTCACATTCAATTCTCTCAGCTTCTGAGTAACTTGGAGTCAAAATGAGAAGTAATTTAGAACTCTGATTACATAGACAGACATATATTCAGACATGGGAATTATTAGATGGAAATTAAAATCTTTTTTCCCTTTTTTCCCCCTTTCTATCCTGGTAACTACCCTTACAGCGCTCAGGCACTGCATCATCTCTTCTCTAAAACTATGGTCTAAATACAATTAGTAAAAAGGGTGGTACCCACTGAAAAATAACTTCAGGATCACTGCAGTATTACTGTGTACCACACTGTTTTACCACTTAGGGACCACTTCTGGGGTACACTCCTTTTATACTGGTAACACACTGTTTTACCATTGGATTTTGTCCTGGGAATACTTGGTCTTTTTTTAAAAAGATGAAAAACACACAACCCACCTACCTCAATTTTAGACCATTCGCTCACAACTTAACTGAGTATCATTTCAATATTGGTAAATGCTAAAAGTTATAAAAAAAATATGCATGCATTTCTATATTTTCTTTACCAGTCAATAGGTGGTACATCTTTCAGTGTACCCTGAGACCAAATTAATCCAATATCCTCAGGTTTGTCATGTCCCCCAGTTTAAAAGTTCATACTGACATCAGTCAGTATTCAGCAGATTCCTTAGTTTAGAACATTCAGTAGAGAAGGTAAGATATGTGGTTGAGGATTGTGTGAGTGGATATCATGTGACTGTCAATCAATTGTGCACAGTTCAAGGATCAGTCAAGCATGCAGGCACTCTTCAAGCACACAGACCCTCATTTAGAAGCAATACACTTACACCAAACCTGGTTAGAGAATAAAAAAACACAACAGCAACCAAAATTTTGGGAACACACAAATACTATAGGTAGATCTAAACTAGAATGGAAGTTTTAGCTCTATTTCTTGGTTGTTGATTTTTGTACTCGTCCTTTTGACTGAGAACGTTTAAACTTTCATACATATGTATGAACCTCATGGACACCTATTATTACAACCCCTGGGTAACAAGTGCTGGGCAAAAAAAAGGCTTAACTAATAGATGTATGGCGATCAGTTACATAATTGGGGGTCTACCCTACATGTCAGCATATAGACAATCTCTGTGCTATAAATAGAAGTTGTAGAAAATCAAAAGATGAATTATATTGTGTGGTGGTATTTTGAAAAAAAAAATATCAAAGCCATCATTAAAATAGAACAATTGGTGCGTTTCAATTTATGTCACCAGGTAACTTCTGTGTACCGGGTAACCTTTGTCTTTAAAGAGGGAGGGTTATCACCATGCTGTAATTTTTTCCCCCTGGAGGTTCCCTACTTCTGGAAAGCTGTATTTTCATAGGTCATATACCAGTCAGCTCCCTGTGTTATAGTACCATAGACGTCCTACTCAATTTTGACATATTTCTATAGTGGATAAAAATCACCAAAAAAGCTAAATAACTATAAAAATACTTGGTCTTTTAAAAGATACAAAGAGAACACAACCCACCTACCTTATGCTGTTTGCTTACAATTTACTCCTGCTCTGTGATTCCCACATTTTTCTGCTACTGCTGCTGTTGCTACTGCAGGTGTTGCTACTGCTGCTACTACTGCTGCTGCTGCTGCTACACATGTACATACTTCTGTTGCACATGCACATCCTCCTACTACACATACTCTGCTGGTGCGTTCGCTGCACATACTCTGATGCTGGTGCTGTAGTTGCACTTGCTGCTACACATGCACATGGTCCTGCTACACATACTCTACTGATGCTGTCGCTGCACTTGCTCATGCTCCTGCTTCTGTTACCCCTACTGCCGCTGGTGTTGTTGTTGCACTTGCGCCTCCCAATGCACATGTATACTCTGCTGGTGCTGTCAATGCACTTGCTCATGCTCCTGCTTCTGCTGCCCCCACTGTCGCTGATGCTGTCAAAACGTGACCTGTCCTACCAAAATAATCAGGGCACTTTATATAGTCGAGAGAGTGATGTAATCCCATTTTCACCTGGACCCTTCCACCCCTGGATTAAGCATATCAAAGTGGGATAACCGGTGTAAAAGCTGTGATATTCACCTTAATGCTACTTACTTGTATAAGAGGCTTTTGGTTCATTAGGAGCTTAAGGTGTTCAAAGTCTGCATACAAAAACTACAGGGGGTGATTAACAACAGGGGGAAAATATTAATCTTGTAAGATCAAAGTCAAAGTGTTTTAAAGCTGCTACAAGACTTAAAAAAAAGGTGTTTTTCATTTCCCCATTTTCCTTTATCGTAAGTGTGGTGGTTAAATCCTATTTTGGATTTGTGATCTCTAACCTTGCTAATTCCAATAAAAACAAATGTTTCAAAATAAAAAATGCTTCCAGCGTTTTATCTATGTTAACACACACCTAATTAGACCAGCTCAGTAGCTCCATCTGTTATTAAAAATTAGCCTGGTATTCTATGGGTTAAAATAAGTCTACATTGGAAACCTAACTACTCAGCTTTACCCATAAAATTGTCTGAAATGAATATTAAAGAAGGTTATTACAATATTTATTACAGTTTAAATTGGATTACTCACTACCAAAGGCATGGGGCTACCTGGGGTGTACAACAAAAATGGCGGACATGTGCCCTGGCACCTCCCCGCCTACCTTTGTATGTGGTTGCCTTTGTACGTACCTACCTTTGTGACTACAAACGCGCACGTATAGTAAGCAGATTAAGTATAACAAATCAGTTAATAAGTTAATCCCTCTTTTTACTCCTCCTTTTGTCGTCAACCTAAAGTGTGGGTTACCATTCTATGTCTATGAATGGAAAATATTACACTCTTTGATGATGTAATAACTTTTCTTTTAAAAGCCTCCTACAGTAAACGGAGGGGTGTCTATAAAATCAAAGCTTAAAGTCTTTTATCTTTTCCCTCTGGGACCAACAACACTTATTAATCTAAGGATCCATACCTTCATCAAAACAATAGGGGTTCACCAAAAACAAACAGATAGCTTACCGAGCGAAGGTCTCTGTAAAATGGATTAAATCTTTTACGTCTTTGATCAATTTAAAACCTCAGTTAAGAGGCTTACCTCTTGGACGGGTATATAAGGAAAAATAAAATTTTGTTCCCTCACACTTTTCTGGAGAGGCCTTTCTGGAGGAGACAGATTAATAAGGGAGTACATCAATCTCACATTGAAAGACTGTTTAAAAACTGTTTTCTGGAGAGGGTACAATAACTTGGTAAACAAATCAATAGGAGTATATATCCATTTCACAATCAGAAAACCTGTCCTCTTATAAAAAAAACCAAAGCTTTAATATTTCTTCTCGAAAAAAACTGAGACCTTTTATGAGAAATCATAATGGATGCTACTCATTAAAATAAGAAAAACTTGGTCTATTATGCAAATAAGGTCACATGACCACCTAAGTAGGTCACATAGTGGACACGTGATCACCTAACTAGGTCATAATGGTCGCTACTCATTTACATAAAAGGGGCATAGTCTATTATGCAAATGAGGTCACATAACCACTTAAGTAGGTCACATGGTCACCTTACTAGGTCATGTGGTAATCACATGGTCACCTAACTAGGTCACATGGTGATCACATTTCAGGTAATACCTGAGGCACTTTGACGATCTTGCTGTGCATCTCCTATTTCAATGTTGGTTTGCTCCACGGGGGCGGCATGACGTCACTCCTGACGTCACAGAGCTACGGTGACATCACAACTCAGGTAGCCGGTGTTGTGCCTATAAGATCAAGTATGTAATCAATTGTCTTGTTTTCCTGTAGGTAAATTGATATTTCCTTCCTGATGTATTTGAGCCATCTCACCTCTACTTGTAACACATTAAGACCAGCCTGAAGCAGGTGTATCAACAAAATTACCGACCTGTTTTATGATTGCAGAACTAGAGTCACCCAAGCAGTTTATTTTCATTTTGAAGAAAGGATCATAGTAGGGGCCTACTCTACTGAAGGGAGGGAGCGGCTATGAAATTAGATTACTGGGAATGGTTACGACGGATGTACTACAATGTCCTCTGGCTCCAACGACCGCCAACAGGACGAGTGGTTACCATGACAATTGCCACCATAATGACAGCAGATCACCTTCATGTGATAGGGGCAGTAATTATGATAAGAGGGGTGACCTGTGCTCTATGTCCAACAAGAAAAGGGATAATTTAAAAATGTGAAGTCTATTGGTAGTTGCAGGCCCTCTAGACTAAATTCTATTAACACTGGAAATGAGATCAATGATAATGTAAAATGTTCTTTGGAAAATGGAGCATTGAATATTTGTAAATATACCATATCTGCACTTACTGATAAAGGTGCTTCAATTCCATGTATATCCCAATAACTGTATAGAGCTGTTTGTAAAGAGAAAAACTTTGAGAAGGAGAAGTGTAGAGTTTTTCTAGCAGATGGTACATCACAATGTGTGTGCATTAAGATCAGATTGACAAAAGTGATAAGTTCTAAAACTTACATGCATGTATGTCACATTGTTCCTAGGCTAAATAGGTCCGTGATACTAGGTGTAGATTTTCATGGAAAACTATAGCTAACATTTCCTACGAGAATGTTGATACTAACGTGCCTTAGAGCCTTGCATGTCAATCCCACCTAACAGTGAATGTTGTATTTCAGCAGTAGTTTTGTCTGATAAGTCAATGCATAAAATAATTGGTGTGACCAATTATGATCAAAACCCCATAGTGTGTGAAAAGAGGTATTGTTAATCCAAACAAGTCTTCAAATGGTCCTTTTTAATACATTTGTAGATCATATCAGATATAAAAGGATTCAATTCTAGGCCTATATTCTCTCAAAGTGGAAGAGGATTTTATGTGTCCTGATTATCTGAAAGAAGAGCCTGTACTGGCTTATGATGGAAAAAATTTCAAAATTGTTGAGCAGAACTTAATTGAAGACCAACAATCTGAGATCAGAACATTATTAGAAAGAAATTCAGATTCATTTATAATAAGGTTGGATCTTACCACTGAATACACACACATAATTGACTTGAAAAAAAGGACTATAAGCCTATTAATATCATGGCCTATAGAATATAAAGTGAAAGAAACCAAAATGTAGCTTTGGATATAATAAACATCCGTTTTTGGGATTTGTTGTATCTGCTGACAGGATTTATCTAAGTCCTGATGAAGTCAAACTTATCAGAAATTTTCCCAAACCTAAGACGCCCAAACAAGTCAAATCATTTAATGGTCTATCCACTTATCATCAGGCATTTATCCTACATTTCTCTAGTACAATGGATCCATTCTATACATTGACTAAGAGAAATGCTAAATTCTATTGGACTAACGTCCACCAACAGGTGTTTGATAAAATCAAACGGTCATTGGCAGAAGAAGTTATTTTGAAATATCCTACCTTTTGAAAGCCATTCACAATTGTCACTGACAGTTCAAAATATGCAGTAGGTGCTTGTATTTCTCAACTGGATTGTGAAAATAATTTGAGACCCGTTGCATTTGCTGGTAGAAAATTATCCCAGGCCGAGAGAAATAACAGCGTTACTGACCAGGAATTAGTTGGAATAAAATTTGCAACGATGAAATTTGAGCATTATGTGATTGGTAGACCATTCACAATCCTGACTGACCATGCAGCCTTAGTTGCCTTAACCCCTTGAGGGCCACTGATGTAGGAGTGCATCATGTCATAGTTCTGATGCATTTGCTTCCCAGCACTTCATCTGTGCATCATGAGGACCCTCCATGAGTGTATCAACCTTGTAGAGTTGTGTATACATCAGAGCAAGCAGAAGGGTTACATGCAACCCTACATCCTGTGAGGCCTGCAGTAGGAGTGCATCATGTCATAGTTCTGATACATTCGCTTTGCCAACACTTTATTGGTGCATCATGAGAACCCTCTGTGAGGGTTGGAACATACAGCCCTGACCAGTGAGTTATGTACACATAAGAGGTACATTGCTGGGAAATGACAATCAATGGGTATGATTCACCAATGTACCTCCAGGCCATAAAGAGCTACGGAGGTAAATCCCTCAGAGCAAATGGCTATCATGCATCAAGTGGCACTTGGAGATCAAAGTAGATTTATTATTTATACCAAGGGAGCAAGGAGGGTGTGTGAGTCAAAGAGTTGGGCCTCAGATCTGCCCCCTCCTCTTCCCCATCACATGGTACAGAAGGGTACCCTTTCCCTGATCATGAGGAAGACAATACAGAACCAGTATTGAACGAGCATGACAAGCATTTGCCATATGGCTTGAGAGGCATATGGCCTTCATAAGACCATATGCCTAGAGAGCCAAATGGCATGTGAGTTCAATACAATATTTATTACATGATCAGAAGACATTATTCAACAAATTCTAGTATATTTGGATGTTGTATTGGCTCTTTTGATGTTAAATCGGTGCTATTTTTATGTTGGATCAGCAAAATTGTTGTCCTTTATTCTGCCATTGCCATTACATCATCAATATCATGCTGCACTCAATCAATGCAAATGAGAGGGGCATAGCTTAGGGGAAATACCGGCTTATGATTGGTATAAAAATAGGAATATCATACCAAGCCACGATCATTTGGTATGATTACACATACCAGTAGACCACACAAATATCCCATGGTCTCTTTGGTCTAATATAAAATCACAATTAAACTGGATTTTAACCATTTTTCAGTGTAATAAAAGAAATTAGTAATATTTATCTTATTTGGAAGTTGTACCCAATTACCAATACAATATGTTATAGTAACAATATATCACTAACAAACACATAGGCCTTTTATTAGGCGTGACAATGGGAGACTATGAAGCTGAGTACGTTTAGGCATAATGCAATTTTGGAAATAAGTAGTATGGGCAGAGGGGCAGGCTTGGGAAAAGGTAACATGATGCCAACAGTGGACTGGAAAAAACGTTGGTCATATCTCCACTGATAACACTGTATGTGGAGGAGCAGTGACTATTCTTATCTCCTGGTTGCCATAGTGATGGCTGATGAGAGATTAGTGCAGGTGTTGGACCATCCTCCAACAGTGGGAGTAATGCAGGTGGGGAGGTGAGGGAGGGGGATGGAGTCAACAGAAAATGGATAACTTGAAATCATTTTGATACACTAAATGCAACATATCTAATCATACACAACTTTGTTTTGACTGTGTTCATACATATATCTGGGTACTTATAAGGTCTATTACCCTAAAGGTTCAACTCTTTGCACAAATCATAATTGTCTTGCACAAATTGACTTTTCTATTCATAACCTTAAAGCATATGAAATTCAACCTGGGATGTTGGGGGTAGGGCCAACGTTTTTCCCTCCACCTACAGTGGCAACGTTTTCCAAGCCTATTTAGATACTAGTACAATAACCAAACTTGCATTTGAATATGGGTAGCCTACATGTAGTACAGTGGGCTACCCACAGCATCATTTAGATATGGGTAGTAGTGTCGGCGAAGTAACATTCGGATATGGGTACTAGTGTAGGCAAAGTGACATTTCTATATATGGGTAGTAGTGCCGGTAAAGTGACGTTTGGATATTGGTAGTAGTATAGGCAAAATTATGTTTGTATATTGGTAGTAGTATAGGCAAAGTGATGTGTGTAAATGGGTAGTAATATAGGCAAAGTGATGTTTAGATATGGGTAGTAGTATAGGCAAAGTGATGTTTAGATATGGGTAGTAGTTTAGGCAAAGTGATGTGTGTATATGGGTATTAGTATAGGCAAAGTGATGTGTGTGTATGGGTAGTAGTATAGGCAAAGTGATGTTTAGATATGGGTAGTAGTATAGGCAAAGTGATGTTTGTATATGGTTAGTAGCATAGGCAAAGTGATGTTTGAATATGGGTAGTAGCATAGGCAAAGTGATGTTTAAATATGGGTAGTAGTATAGGCAAAGTCATGTTTGAATATGGTAAGTAGTATAGGCAAACTAGTGTTTAGATATGGGTAGTAGTTTAGGCAAAGTGATGTTTAGATATGGTTAGTAGTATAGGCAAAGTGATGTTTAGATATGGGTAGTAGTTTAGGCAAAGTGATGTTTAGATATGGGTAGTAGTTTAGGCAAAGTGATGTTTGTATATGCGTAGTAGTATAGGCAAAGTGATGTTTGTATATGGGTAGTAGTTTAGGCAAAGTGATGTTTGAATATGGGTAGTAGTTTAGGCAAAGTGATGTTTGGATATGGGTACTAGTAAAGGCAAAGTGATGTGTGTATATGGGTAGTAGTGTGGGCAAAGTGATGTTTGGATACGGGTAGTAGTATAGGCAAAGTGATGTTTGGATATGGGTAGTAGTGTCGGCAAAGTGATGTTTGGATATGGGTAGTAGTGTCCGCAAAGTGATGTTTGGATATGGGTAGTAGTGTAGGCAAAGTGATGTGTTTATGGGTAGTAGTATAGGCAAAGTGATGTGTGTATATGGGTAGTAGTATAGGCAAAGTGATGTGTGTATATTGGTAGTAGTATAGGCAAAGTGATGTGTGTATATTGGTAGTAGTATAGTCAAAGTGATGTGTGTATATAGGTAGTAGTATAGGCAAAGTGATGTTTAGATATGGTTAGTAGCATAGGCAAAGTGATGTGTGTATATTGGTAGTAGTTTAGGCAAAGTGATGTTTGAATATGGGTAGTAGTATAGGCAAAGTGATGTGTGTATATGGTTAGTAGTATAGGCAAAGTGATGTTTGTATATGGTTAGTAGTGTTGGCAAAGTGATGTGTGTATTTGGGTAGTAGTATAGGCAAACTGATGTTCGAATAGGGATAGTAGTGAAGATAAATCATTATACTACATTGAAGGAGCAGGATTGAATGAGGAGTATCCTGGGAGCCCCAAATCCTAAAATTATCTGATTGGAATGGTAAATTATTTGCAGGAAAATACATATTTCCTAATAGTGATGTTTCAAGAATAGTATCAGAGCTAACGCTAACATATGCACTTCATAATACTTTCATCTTGTGACATATTCATCAAGGTAGGAATCACACTCTCTTTGGTTAAGCTAAGGATTCCTATCTAGATGATTAGCCTGAATAGTTAATGAGTTTATCTAACGATTTGGGCTTGGACAGTGCTTTTTTGGTTTTAACCCAGGTGCGTTATCAAGCTATAACACTACTTTGAGACCTTTTGTTTGTCTCCAAGAAGGTGCTGGTTTGAACCTGGACATGTTAATAAATTGGAGATGTATACAAAATCAACATCACCATACATTTCCAGTTAAAACCATTCGGGGCTCTATGGGAATAGATCCCCGCCGCTGTGGCAAGAGACAAACTCGCTGTCCACTATACCAAGCCAAACGGTACTTTAAGCCAATGTACGTGAAGGATTTTAATAAGTTGTCCAACATACCTGATGTTTGCACACCTCGTTAGTATAGAATCCAACGGTGCCATGTCCAGTTATTAACAGGAAGACATCCTTTGATATCCTATATGAACATGCCATGCCTAAATTCTCCATATTGTTCGAAATAGATAAGAATCCAATCATCTTCCATAGCGATACGTCTCGGCACCCACCATTGCAGCTTGCTGACCTTTGACCCGTAACTTTTCTATCGTTTGGCCTAACAAAATGTATTCTCCTGAATTTATTATGGGGTTATAAGGTAAGAAATTAATACACAATGGAGAAATATGTTAGATAAATGCAATAATCAAGTTATGAGACAGCACTTGTGGGTTTTTTTGTTCAATATTCCATGACCTGCGCAGCGTGGAGTGGACTATTGAACCCTTAAACCCACTTGTGCTGTCTCATAACATTGATTAAATGCTACTCATTTATCAACCATTTAGACCTCTGATGCATTCATGCTTCTTATAACACTGCTGGGCAAAGTCAGAGTGCATTATCCTGAATGCTGCTTTCTGATTTGCTGATTGACCGTGCATTATCTAGATGGATAGTGCACTCCTGTCAAAGTAGGTTAACTTCATCTCATCTTTAGACTTCACAATTGATATTCATGTGTTGTCAGGTGGCTGATGGGTGATTTTTCTGTGTTATAACGGGAATAATGCACCTGGTCATAGCAGTGGTCTTGCTCTAGACTGTATTGAGACATTGAGGGGCCTATAAGGCCTATAAGGCCACTCGATGTCTCAATACAGTCTAGAGCACTCCCACAGCCATGCCCCGTGCATCATTCCTGTCATAACCATTGGTTGTCATGATGGATAAAGGCATCCCTATATGCAGGATAGCACTTGTAGGGGTTTGTTCCCCCTCAGGTACACCTTAGGTGTATCGACCCTCAGCGACCAGTCCAACTGGTGGTCACTCCCCTTTTGTATACCATACCAATCCAGGGTAGTTGGAAGGTGGAGAATATCAGGCCAGGGGATGTATCTCAGCAGTAGAGCTTCCGGTAGAGTTGTGGGAAGTATTGTAGTGTACTTGTTACCCATTGCTGTGGTATAACACTTTGAAGTGGTACAGTATCTCCTTCTCTTTTTCATTGATTTTTTGGCCTGTCTTGTGTCTTTTGTTGGGGTGTGTCACTCTTGTCTTGGTATGTAGGCTCCTTTGGAGGGCCTATTCTCACCTTGGTGGGAATGGCAACCTTTTTCTTTAAAGGCACATTTTGCTTATTGAAATTCTTCTGTCTCTCAGAGTTCTTTGATTTATTTGATGCAGTGTCTTTTGTGACATTTTTCCTGGCAGGTGTTTTCTTTTGTAGGTTTGTTTCCTGTGACCTTTTTCTCATTCTGACTGGCTTGTGATTATGTGGGGGGTTTTGGTGTGCCCTCCTGAATCATTTTTCTAGTCTTTGAGCATGTGGTCACAGGACACAAATGGATTGTTGTTTCCTTTCCCTGCTCCTCCTTTCACTGTTTTTGAAGTTGCTTGAGTAATAGCATATAATGTGTCTTCTGAATCTTCATCATCTTAATCAGGTGGAGTCAAGGGTGGCTCCTTGGAAGTTGCCTTCAGCAACTGATTGAGTGATAAGAATTCAATAGACTCAACTTCATTCTTTGGAAAGAGTTGTGAGTATTCTCTCTCACAATGGCAAAACACATAGTATATAGATTGTTTCAAAATACCCCTAATGGGTGTCTCTGGTCTTTCAATGGTGTTGGGTGGATCATCCCTTTTGAATGGTACCTTCTTTGCAACTTGGTTCTACTGGCTGCTCTAACTCTCCTTGGTGGGGGTTGAGGGTTAGTCATGGGTCCAGAATCTGGGTATTCCCTTCTAGAGATAGCATCTGGTGGTGTGTTATCATCACCTTTCACATGTTGAATGGTGAATGAAAATTGCTGTATATTTAGAGCCCATCTGACCCATCTATTTGGGAGTCCTGTGTTGGTTAATAGTGGAATTAGGGCTGCATGGTCTGTGTATAATTGGAAGTGTCTAGTCTCTAGATAGTGTCTGAAGTGTAATACTCCGTAAACTACTCCCAGTAGTTCTCTCTCTGTGGTATTGTAATTTCTCTCATGTTTGGAGAGGGTTCTACCTGCAAAGGCTACTGGTCTGAGCACTCCTTCATTATCTCTCTGTGAGAGTACAGCTCCTCAGCTCCTAAGCATCTGTTGCCAAACTGAACTCTTTCTCATAGTTTGGATATCTGAGAAGAGCATTGGTACAGAGGGCATGTTTGAATGCTTTGAAAGCATTATCAGCATCCTCTGTCTAGACAAATGCTTTGAGATGTGTCTATAGATTGTTCAATGGTCTACCAATTTGGGCATAACCTTTGATAAACTATTTGAAGTATTGGCATAGTCCTGTGAAGGATCTGACATTTTTGACTGACTTTGGTGTTGGGAAGGTTTTGATGGATTCTACCTTTGTGGGAGATGGTTGAAGTCCCATGGGTGTGCCCCTCATTCCCAAGAAGTCTATTCTGTCCATGAAGTATTCACATGTTGATTTCTTCAATTTGAGTTTACCTACTCTTAAGCTTTCAAGTCGTGGAAGTGTTGTTCCATGGATGGTGATAACACTAAGATGTCATCTAGGTATGGTAGGGCACATTTGTATTTGAGTTTGTTCAGAACTAATATTACTGGATGGCAAAATCCAGCAGGGGCCGTAGCAAGTCCCATCGGCATCCTTTGGTAGACATATTTTTTTCACTGGCTATGAATGCAGTTTTGTGCTGGTCCTCCTCCCTTATAGGAATTTGGAAAAATCCCTCTTGGGCATCTAGCTTACTGAATACTCTTGGTCTGAGTGACCCTATCATGTCTAGAGTGTCATCGGCTCAGGGTGTAGATAAGGCTTGATTGATTGTATTTTAGTTCAGGTGACGAAAATCTTTCAAGAGGCTATGGCCTCCTGATGCCTTCTGTACTTAAAAGGATCTGGATGCCCAGGGGCCCTCAGCACATTCTCTTAGAATGCCCTGCTGCACTAGCCTTTCACACTCTTCCCCTATTGTGGCCTGTTTCTCTGGTGTTTGTCTATAAGGTAGGAAGTGGCATTGCACTGCTTCAGGTTTCATATGTATAGAGTGGGTATACAGGTGTGTAGCACCAATGTCTCCATCTTTTCTTACATGGCCCTGAATGGAAGTTCATACTCAGGCTGTATGGCTGAGATGGATTGTTCAGTGGGTGGGGTAGTGTCTGACACCTGTTGGGTTTTTTCTAGATCAGATTCTTTGACTTCCTGGAATAGAGCTATGATGGCACCCTGTCTGATTTTATATGGGCGCCTGCTGGTGTTGAGTAACACTAGGGGGTGTTTGTTATTTTCCCTGGGGGTTACAGCTGCCCTTTGAACTAGATATGTTATTTTTTCTGGAGATTATATACTACTCCAGTTTTGCCTTGCAGTGATTGAGTAGATGTGACTTTCCCCAATACTGCATGTTTAGAGAATGTAGGAATGGTAAAATCCCTCACTGCCCTAATGGGTTTGAGAATTTGTTCAGGATCAACATTGAATTCAATTTGGGATTTTGTAGTGCTTAAGAAATCTGTGCCAAGAACAACGGGCTGTGTGAGGTTGGGTATTACAGCAAATTGGTATTGGAATCTGATACCTTGGATTCTAAAATTCAGCACAGCTGAATGTTTAACATGACACACTGATCCATCTGCCAAGTGGATGTTGATTTTGACTTCCTTAGTTAAATATGGAATATCTTTTGGAGTTCCATGAGGAAGTCTTGTCTGACACAGGTGATAGTGGCACCTGTATCAACCAAGCAATGTACATCTGAAACATCATAAAGACTTGCATTGATACAGCTATTCTGAGGAAGTACAATAGACAGCTTGGTACTCTCACCTGTATCCTTTGATGATGAATCTGGTGGGGCAATGTGTATCACTGATCAACGTCTCTGTCTGTTAGATGGTAGATTGGCACTAACAATTGTCTCTGGTTGAATGTTTGTTAATCCTGAGTGATTGTTTGTGTTTGGGGTGTCACAGTGCACTGGCCCATCGGCACTGTGACATCCTTTTTTCCTGGTTCTGTGGGGTGGCTGTGATGTTGGCCACCAGAAGTTTGGAGATTTGATCCATCACATGAGGTGGTATGTGGGGGTTACTCTGCTGGGTTCCCTGGTAACCTCTTGTTGGGTTTGTAATCCTCCTGATGTGAGTTGGAACCCTGGTAATGTTGACCACAGTTGCTGTAGTGACCACTCTCCTATCACTGTGTGAAGAGTTACCACTGTTGGAGCGGTAGTTGGGGTCATAGTTATTTCCTCTATATCTGCCGGTGGGATCTTTGGAGACAACCTTAGCTTCCTGTTGCCTTACATGAACACTGGACATTAGGTTAACATCTTCCTCCTCTGAACTAGTGGTGACTTCCTGGACCTTTCTCTTTGTAGACTTTGGGTTAGACTCCTCATCCCTTACTTTTCTGGATTTGTCTTGGGTCTCAGCATCTAGGGCTTGTTCTAGGGCTTGGTCAAAAGTGTCTATCTTCTTTTTTTCCAAGAGCTACTGAGATCCAGGGCCTCATGCCTTGGGTGTATGTCTGAATAAGGTTTCATCTTTTAGGCAGTGGGCATTATACACTTTTCTGAGATGGCATGCATAGTCTAGGACAGGTTGATCTATCCTTTGTGCATTCAGTGCAGTTCTGGAGATAATATTGTCTTGGGTAGCAAAATACTCCTTTATTTCATATACTACATTGGTCCATGTCAACTTATCAGGTGTGGCAGGAAGGATTCAAACCAAGCCAATGCTTGCACTTCAAGGTACTTGGGTAGATATGTTACCATGGTGTCACTGTCTATTACTTTGTACTTCAAATACTCTGGGAATTTGTGATCAATAAATGGTGCTGTTGACATGAGTGGTAGTGGGTGAGAGAAAGTTTTGGGTTTAGTTACCTCATGTTGCCTGATCTTCCTGTCGTCATTTTGTTGTCTGTCTAGGACCTTAGTCATGAAGGACATCATGGAGATCATGACGTCATCTAGAGGCAGATGGTGTGATGATAGGTATGGTGGTGGGTGTGGGAGGCTGTGAGGTCTCAGCTGATACCAGTTTCATGAGGTCTGCTATCTGTTGTTGCTGTTGTTCTACTTGTTGACTGAGGGTCCTTTTCTCCTCTCTCCACATAAGGGCTTGAGCATCATACTGGGGTTTGTTTGCTTCTAGGGCAGTAACTGCATCTTGGGTGGTCTTCTCAGCTGCCTGATTGGTTGAGGACCTGCATCATCGTCGCCCATGGTGGAGGGTGTGGGAGATGTGGCTCTGGAGGAGTGGCTATCAAAAGGCACAGGTGCTGGGGTGGAGGATCTAGATGAGAATGTAGATCCACCCCCTGAGGTAGATCCTTCTTCCTCAGAAGTAGATAGTGTTAATTGGGCGTCCTGTAAGGAGCACTGAGAACTGTTGGATCCCTGAGTAGACAGGGTGGGTGGAATGGGGTTTACTGTGTGTGGATCTGCTGTATTGGAGGCTGAGTTGCCCCCAGTGGGTCTCCTAGTTCTAGAGGGTAGGGAGACCTCTTCAGCAGGTCCCTGACTATGTTAAGCTTTTGTGTGTTGTTCTGCCAGCTTGACTGATAAGAGCTTGTGTAATTTGGGATCTTAGTAGGATGTTCTCCACCACTTTGTCATACTCGAGATATGTGTATGATCAAGTTGTCATATGAGAAATATCATATGACTAGTGGCTATAGTGAGTAAGAATATCAAGCTCTTATTATGTATTCCTGTTATCACTGGTTTATTCAAGGTTTAGGCAGAAGTTATGTATCAGTAATACAAATGTTAATACACAGGTAATTCACACACAGTAAATATAATATGGGTATAAGTAAGTGTTCCACCCCTATGTGTAATAGTAATAATACATTGTCCAATATAGGTTCTAGGTGCATTTCCCACAACCTAGCTCCTGGCCTGCTGATAGAGGGATAATATAAATGTGTAACTTTACCCTCTGGTAGATAGTCCCAGTCGGTTTGGCATGTTCAGACACCCGTATCTCGGTTGTTTATGCAACTGTGCCGCTGTAACTGCGCATGTTGGGAGGGGAACATGTCAGTTCCCCACACCCACTGCGCATGTGCATAATTCGCGCTGGTTGGTCTGTGGCTCACCGGGAGCTCAAAACACTCCCAGTCGCCTAACTCCCTTAATAATGGGAGTTTTGAAACTGGATTAAGACCATGAGATGTGATTCATCCGGGCGCATTCGACCTTGCTGGCCCTTGTGACTTTCCTTTTGGCCCCCACAGATTTGGAGCTTTTCCTTTCGTTGGTACCCTGGTTCCTCTGAGCCTAGCTGTGGGGTTGCCATGAGTAGTGTTGGTATTACCATGTACACTTTAATAAGGCCATAAATTGTAACATATGATTGAATTAATGCATATGGCCTGTGACTTCCGTGAGACAGCGTAAACGCCGCCGGAAGTAGCCTATTGTTGGTCTTCGGTGCTCAGCGGCCTGTGATGGCGGTCTCTGGTGCTCAGCGGCCTGTGACGGTGGTCTGGATTGTCCTTAAATAATTATATACACTTTTATTCTTGGTTAGTGAACCATTAGGTCACTCCAAATCCTGGATTACATGGACGATGGGCCGGTATACTGTGACTCCTAAGAACAACAACAACAACAACATCTACATCAAGTCAACACCTAGAACAAACAAAAACTGTTCCTCACAGAGCAGAGACATTACCCCATTTCAATCATGGATTATATACCATCAACAGATGCATCGCAAAGGTTATGGGGGAGAATACCAAAATTTATGTTGTACTTTTCAAAATGGCTGTATAATTGATAAATTCTATGTGAACCTTGACACAAGTTGTTTGAATGACACAGATACAGTTGTAACCTGTATCAAAATTGTCACCAAACCAAATCAAGTCAAAAAGGAAAGAAAAAAAAGGCAAACTCTAACTATGCCATTGACAACATTTAAAATTATTGAAGTTCAAAATTTTCAAATCCCATCAGAATCTCCTTTGCATTTCTTTCAAAAGTCTCACTAACCCGCTATTCTAGGTATCGACTTGCCCAAAGTATTTATATCTTATTTAAAAAACACAAAAAAAACAACGCTAAAGTCAGTTCATCTAGGCAGGGAAAATTATCACCTCCACCACTAAATCCAAAAAAAATGGCAATTCTAGAATATATAACACCCATCGTATGATGAGAGAATGAAGTCCTAATCATCATCATAAAAAGAGACATTATACCAAATTTGTGGTAACCCCCATAAATTGAAAATGCACCTCTAGCACCATTTATCACCCAAAACTAAAAGTAGAAAGGTGCAATGATTAGTTAGGCCGTAGACGTATATCCTCACAGGATAGCTGACTCCGCCTACGCTATCTCCACTCCCCAAGTACTTAGCTTAGAGCAGCACGCCAGTGTAGATTTTCTCCTGTAACGCACACCGCAGCACCCCCACCGGCCAGGAGAGCAAGCACTGCATTCCTGTAGCTACAATTGCAATACGTATGGCCGCCGTATGCGAAGCAAACTTTGTCTTCCAACCACAGCTAAACAGTTGGCAATCCAATAAAACAGACCTGATAGATGTCTTCCATATGTCTTCCACTACATGTCAGTCGTTTCCTGGCTCAATTCCGACAATTTTGACCGTATGAGGGTGGTGGAAGTGAAGGGGAGTGCTTCAAAAGTTGAAACTGACAAAATTTTGTCTCTCAGGTTGACAAATAAAATAATTTGTTACGACCTCAAATCATGTCCAAATGATACATATTGGACATCAAATGAAAGCTTGAACTGTCAGGATTTCAACTTCATTTTCTGAAATCTCTATTAGTAAATGTGTAGGAGACGAAAAACCGCTACGCAAAGTAGCGGAAATGAATTAAACAATCTAGATCTATCAGCTATCAGTAGTATATACATGCAAACTGAGCGCAATGGATTAGCTACTAACTAGGTCATGACCTACTGGTAGACCGGAAGTGACCTAGTTTCAACCAATCAGAGGGCTGGATTTGACAGGAAGTGATGTCATAATGTCATTACCTAGTTTTTTCAGCCAATCAGAGAGCTGGATTCCATTTGACCTAGTGACCTGACCTAGTTGCATAAATTAAGAGAATTGCGCAATACCTAGGGTTGACCTACTTATAAACCGGAAGTGACCTACTAACCTACTTGCAAAAACGTCGTATGACCTACGTATAAAGGTGTATTGCGCAATGGTTGTAAGAAATTACACAATAGCCATGACTCATGTTCTGATGCAATATTTCTATGGATTTACACAATACTTATGACTCATTTTTGATATCAGATTAAAATGCAACAAAGACACAACTTGGTTCTTTTTTAATTCAATCTTTTTTATTCTTTCTTCGAATCAGAGTACATGCTAGGTATGAATCATTATAATGATATATGCTTGCAAGCAGAGTACATGGATATCATATGGAAAATGAATTCTTGTTGCAGTACCAACTGCACCCGGTCTTAGCTGGAGTAGGACTTTGACTATGATCCTCTAAGGCCCGCATTCTCTCCATCAAATCCTTCAGGGCTCTTCTTCCTATGTAATTCTCCTCCAGGGCTACCACTTTGTCCATTAACTCTCCCATAATCATGAGAATCTTGTCTATTACTTCCGCCGTGCTCTGAAGCCCGTCTATCATGTCCAATTCATGTTTAACTTTCCCTCTCACCAACAGGTTGCTCACGTCTGTTTTCACTACTACTTCTTCTGGACTCATTTTGAAATCCATCTCCTTTTCTTCTCTCTTTTCCTCAGCAGGGGTCTTACTGTTTTGTCCATTAAGTTGAAGGGCACCTGAGAAAACCTTTTCACAGTGTGGTGTGGGTCCTTGGTGCGACATGTCTGTATCAGGAAGTTAATGCAGTGGGCTCCACACGTTTTAGCGTAAAAGTTTTGTACTTGTTTTCTGCTGAACGACCCGTGGCCATCTGACGACTTCTGCATGAACCTCTGGTGATATATAGTTAATGGAGGTAAGCCATAGGGGTCAAAGTAGAACACATTCCCTTCATGAGAAACGTAAAACGCCACCCAGTGCTGTTCAGGTTTAGAGCTTGGATCTGTGTTACTGACGAAACACGTAGAGGGAATTGGTTTTTTAGGACATTGATTACTGGCAAAGGTTCCCAGGTAGAAATGCCTTGTGTGTGGATGGTTTCCCAGTGCAGCTGTTATGTCTGAAGTTCTCATTCTTCTCAGTTCATGTGGTAGTCTGTGACAGGAAGACAGTCAGCCGTTAGTTGGATGTTGTTGTCATAGAAGGAGCACAAGACAGCAGATATGGCATGAGTAGTCGGGGCAGCAAACCTGAGGGAAATGCCCAGCTTTCCTTGCTTGATGAGATTTATACGACTGTCTTCAGGTGCTCTGTCTGGGGTGAGGTCGAAAACAAAGAAGGAATACTCACCTTTGAAATCTTCCAAAGTTATGCCAGTCTTGCCCCAAGGCCGACAACCCACTGTCTATGAACATTTGACTGTAGGCTCTGAAGCAGTTGCCTGTTTCGAAGTCAGTCTTCAACTCAAACTTCTGATCATCATATCTCATGCAAATTTTCTTCACGTTGAAATGTCTGCAGTTGAAAGGATTTTCTGTCTTAGTCCCAGCAGCTGCTGTTCCCTTATCATACACAAGACTATCCTGGTGGGGATTTGAGTAGTGTCAGGTTGAGTCCAACTGTAGTCTTGTGAGCCGCCGTCCAAAGTGTGTTTAGTGACTTTACAACTGGCTATGTGATAGTTGAAAGGTCCCCAATGTGGGTTCCTCACACTGCTTACATGAATTTTATCACCTCGTCGTCGACACTTTTTTGGAGAAGTGACATTTCAGCTTTGGTGATTTTGACCCAGTAGTTTTGATCGGCTGCTTGCATCATGTAGTAATTGGGAAGATGAACTTGATTTCACAGTTCAGAGGCAGCACCTTGCACTGTTTGATCAAATCCAGGTGTGGCTTCATCACTAAGGCATGTTTGTTGCTGGCACTGAATTCTGCTCTCCGTGCCGTCCATCCTGCATTGGCGCCTGCTCTTGCGTGTCTTTTATGTACTTTTGACATCCTTTCAGCTAGGTCATGACCTTATGACGTCACTTCCTGTCAAATCAAGCCCTCTGATTGGTTGAAACTAGGTCACTTCCGGTCTACCAGTAGGTCATGACCTAGTTAGTAGCTGAAGCATTGCGCTCAGTTTGCATGTATATACTACTGCTATCCCCTGAGGATATACGTCTACGGTCGGAGGTCCCGCCACTGTGAGGAGAGTAATCTGAGCAGGGTGGTTTGACACCCAGACCCTTGTGCTTTCTACAATCTTCTAGTCCATGGAAACTATCTACTAAATTGTGCCCATAAAGGGAGAAGAAGAAAACTTTATTTACTCGGAGAATACACTCAATTTCATCCATATTTTGAGCTTTGCTAGGCATGTTTACGTTGAAAGCTGCTGCCTTTCGCACTACGTTGGTCTGCTGCATCGCTTGCTCTCCCGGCCGGTGGGGGCGCTGCAGTGCGCGTCACATATTTCGCGCTGCTCGGGAGCAAGCTTTCCCTTGCTTGTATACCTCCCCGGTTAGGCAGATGCCCAGTCTATAGGCTGATACCCGTGAAATTGGTATAAAAAGGATAAGAAACATCAAAGCTGCTGTTGCTAGGCAACCACACCACTTAGCAACAAAACAAAAGCAGCACTGTATTCTACTAAGCTGATCTATAGAGGGTACGACCCACCAGATACTTTGCACATTTATGTAATTCAAAGTGACATCTGAATCTATTGTTGGCCATTTTGAATATCAGCCATACACAGCCTCGTCATTAAATTTTATGAAGTAGAAACATGCATATTCTTAATCAGCACTCTTTTTAGCATAAGAATCAGGAGAATTGATAAAGATTTATCGTGGAAACACATCCATTTACATAAAGAGGGAGATTATTGAAATGGAACAGCATCGTATTGGCTTAAGGTAGTGTCTTTGCGTACAAGGCAATAACGTGTGTCATAGTCATCAAGAAATTCTGCAAAATATTGTGCTAATATGGGGATAAGGGCAAGTTTTATACATGTAACTGGAACGCATTAAAGATTTTCAGTAAAAAAAAAAAGAACTTTGTAATTTCAATCTTCTGTCTTCCCGACTGTCTGGTACACTCAGATCTGAACTTAAAAACATGTATTAGGGCTTAATGAAAAGCTTATTATGTCTTCTTTCCAACCAGACCAATAGCTTCAGGATCCAGACAAGGTAAGATAGTCTTAGAGCTTGGGGATTAAGCATACCCCTTGAATAACATGGTACCAAAATTGACCGAAAAGTGGTCTGAACCCGTACATGGATAATGAGCCGAAACCCGTAGTGAATCTTGTTCAGGGGACCCTAAGGATCAAAAAAATACCTGTCGCGTTCGGATGTGGGGGCTGCATGGTGGGTCCTATCAGCCCCAGCCTAATATTATGTAGCGACTGGTAGGCATACTGTCATACTAGTAATTGGCATGATCAAGTTGTCATATGAGAAATATCATAAGACTAGTGGTATATAGTGTAATTATCTCAAGGCTCTTATAAATAGTGTTATTTCCAGTTGTCACTGGTTTATTCAGCTTTAGGCAACATGTAAGAAATATCAATCATACAGTAGTTAGTATGTAGGTAATTTGTACATACAGTAAACATACAGTAATTTATAAAGTACAATGTTCAGTTCCACTCCACCTGTGAGGTATTAATAATACAGTGTCCAGCATACTTCTAGGTGGGTTCCCACACCTAGCTCCTGACCTGCTGCTTAGAGGAATAATGTAATAATGGATAACTTTACCCTCTGGTGGAAGTCTTGAAGAAGATAGCCTCTGGCCACTAATGGTAGGAAACCAATGCCTGTCTAGCATAGTTTCACCATAGTGCAGTGGTATAGCAGGTAGCAGGAGATGACTGGAGATGTTACCTCTAGAGCGGTTCTTGGTGATGTGTCTTCCTGGAGGTGCAGACAGGCTATTTGTAGCAAATCTTGGAAAAGCACCTCCAGACTGACTGGAGCCAGCAGCATCTGCCTAACTCTACAATTGTTTGAGGGGACCCTTTCAAGTGTCACAGGGGGACAAAGGACCCCCATGGACGCCGCTATGGCCCCCATTGTCTTGGTCGGTTCTGCATCTTTAGACCCTCATATCTCGGCCGTTTATGCTTGTATAACCGCCATTTTGGGCATGCGCGGAGCTGAATGTGCCAAGATTATAATGCCCGCTGGATAGGCGCGTAACTCCCGCCGGTTTGTCTGTAGCTTACTCGGAGGTTGATTCAGTCTCCATAGCGTAACTTCCTTAATACTGGGAGTTCCGCCTTGATCTTGGGCTCATTCTGACCGTCTAATTATGGGCTTTCCATAGAATTTTTGATATTTGACCTAGGTCGCTCAGGAGCGACGCTAGAGCGACCGGAAGGTTATGGCGTCGTGCTTATGTAACCCATTGTTCAGTCCTTAGAGTGCTCAGACACTCATGACGGCGTCAGCGGTGCTCAGGCACCCGTGACGGCCGGTTGCATTCACTTACAAGTTATTAATTTGTGCATTGAACCATGAGGTCGCACACTGAGACCCTTATTCTTATTATATTGTGCAGTGAACCATTAGGTCGGACCCTTTGATGTCATAAAGTCAGTCTAACTGACTGTGGCTGGTGTGCAGTGGGGCATGAACGCTCTTATACAAAGTTTGAGCGCTCTTATAGCTCTTAGAACCAACCCATGTATTAATTTCATAGATATCCTTTGATTAATACAAAATATGTTACAATTTATGGAATAATAAAATGGTATATCATAGAATACTCCCTCTCCCCCGAAAGAATGCGAAACTCCGTCATTTCGCCGAGGGAATGTACAATTTATACAATTTTTACCTTATTTTGGAGTTATATACTGTTTTGTAAGAGGATTTGAAGTGATGGGGAGTGCTTCAAATGCAATTTTTGTGGTAGAGCTTTGTCAGTATAAACAATTTTCTCCTGGGTATAAGTACATTTCCGAGTTTCTATATCTTACCATACCATAGCTTATTTGCTTATGTAACATCAATATTGGGTACAATTTTCCATTTTTATGTACAACATACAATTTGGCAAATAGTGTGCAATTTTGGCATTTATATTTCCTTGTATGGATGGACACGACAACATATATACACTTTGCCCAAGTCGCTGACAATCGCTGACAATTGGGGCGGTTTATTAAACTTTAAACCTAACAGACAACGTCAGAAACAAAAAGAAAAATTTTATGACCAAATGTCCATGGAGTCCATGACTCAGTTCCTTTGTTCAGTCTCAGTGCAGTGCCATCTGGTGTGGCAGCACAGTACCACCTGACCCAGGTGGTGGGGAGGTCCATCTAGTGGGGAAATATACCCCTATATCTACTCCGTTCCTTTGTACATATAGTAGTCATATTTCCTTGTATGGATGGACACGACAACATATATACACTTTGCCCAAGTCGCTGACAATCGCTGACAATTGGGGCGGCACACGGCATACAAAAACACTTTGCCCAGTTAATACCTGCTCAATTCATGAGCCACACGTAAGTCTTTAACACGTCGCGAGCGGTAAGAATCTGATAAATAAATCAGAACCGCCCAGGATCTCCAGTTGCCATAGCTTTTAACGTCGTGAAGGTGCATAAAATCTGCCAAAAACATGGCGGCACCCCGACGCACACTGTGGGTAGTGAAATCCCCTTCCAGCTTGGCGATCCGACAAGAGTCCTTGAGTTTGTATGAATAAACATTATAAGTCCATGAAAATAGTTGGTCATTGGGTTCTAGCCCAGACTCCAGAATATAATCCTTCAGCAGCTGTACAGGGCAGAGATTACTGCCAGGTGATGCAATAACAGGAATAATTTGTTTATATTGACGGAATTGAACCGTCTTCGAGCTGCGAATACATAAGTCAAGTCCACCATCCCAGAATTTCACATCACTCACTAAGAGGGAATGTATCGAATTTGTGATGTGCCCAACGCGCAACAAGCAACGGAAGGACAACAATAGCGCGGCCCAGAATTTCCTGTCTTTAGCCTTAGATAAGTTCAGGACAGCCTTTATACGTAATAAGTCAGAGGCTGTCAGGGGTTCGGCTGGCTTAGATGCTGAGCCCAACAATCGTTTCGCACCATCCAAGGTAGATTTGATAAGGAAACATGCTCTTGTGGGATGAGGGTAGCCCATAAAGTCATGCAGAGCCCATAGGCCCGAGATGTAGTTCTCAATGGTGTTATAAGCCACGCGACTAACAAGATAAGTTATATATAGACAGACGGTTTCTATTGAGGCTGGTAAATAACACAGATCATATTCCTCACAGAAGTCCTCATATTGTTTCCATTGGGATTTCCTTGTCCTATAAGTGGTGGCAGACCAGCAATTCGATCTCAGAACCTCCCAACTGCGTCGCAGTGCCTCCCGCTCTGTAACAACAATCGATGAAGGTGTCAATAGTATAGCCACAAATAATTACATGGTCGGCATTATTCAGACGAGACAAGGCGTCAGCTAATATGTTATCTTCAGAGCTGATTCTGAAGGCTCTTAGATGAATGTTGTATAAGGCGCAGCACCAAAATAATTCCCGCAACCAAGGCATGGCATGGGGGCTTGTACTCCTGCCAGAATTTATCATGCCCTGTACCTGAGTGTTATCTGTATACACAGCTACAAAGCTATCTTTCCACTCGTTGCCCCAGCGATGCACAGATACTACAACAGGCCACATTTCTTCAATGTTAATATGATCACAGTACGACTCATCCTGCGGGGGATTTTCATGATGGCCACAACACTTGTCATCCCTGTACCAACAACCATAGAAGAAGTCGTCTTCGATGTGACCGCCGAAACCATATTTTGAAGAATCTGTATACACAGTATGGGACGGGGTATCAGTTCTTATCATGCGGGCCTTGCCATTGAACCAAGTTACAAATTGGTACCACCACTCCAAGTCTAATAATAAACTTTCAGACAAATTGAAGCAGTGAATGCCGGGTGGAAGGTCTCGAAGCTCATTATACACACGACGGGAGAAGGTGCGGCCGCCTTTAACGACAGTCGAACAATGGCCCAGGAGACCAGCTAATTTCTCCAAGCGTTTCCTAGTACATGATTTACGGCCCCTGAAGTAATTGACCTCCGCTTTCACACGATCAAGTCTTTCATTATCGATTGACAAGGTCAAGTTCACTGAGTCAATAACAATCCCAAGGAACTTAGTAACTTGGGACGGGGGGACCAGCTTGTTCATTTTTACCTTGAAACCCAGGCCATTCAACATTGCACACAATTGGCTCTGAGCTTCCTGGCAAGAAGACTCTGAATTCCCTATAACGAGGTAATCATCTAAATAGTTGGTACAGCGTGGATAACTGCCGCTGGCCCCACACTTCACTATGAAGTCGGAAACTTGGGTGAAGATGAAGGGAGCACAGCGCAACCCGAAGCATAATGACATATCTTGGAAGAATTCACTGCCATTGCCCACATCCCAGGCAAACCCCTGAAAGTCACGATGGGCAGGCAATACATTAATAGAACGATAAGCATCGGCGATGTCAGTCACTGCGCAGAAATCGAATTGATTCAAGTCCGACACAACATCATCTACAGAATGATAATGGAATTTTTCACATGAATCTTCCATATAACAGTTGATATTGATATGCTCAGGCATAGAGCAGTCAGTGATAGGGCGCAAGGTGTTGTCGGATTTCAGAACGCCACCCATAGCATGAACGCATTTAGGTCGAGAATCCACTCTCCTGACTTTTCCCTCAGAAAGCTCACTAATTACACGTTCAGTCATTTCTGAACAAAAGGCACTGTTTGTGAGAGAAGCATAATTATTACAATTATACATAGATGGGCAGTCATGATCAACAATCCTAAATCCTCGGTAAATACCAGTCAGGACATACCAGTCACTTTCAGTTGCCAGGTCACCGAATTCCAGTAACTTACAAGCAAAGGCGCAAGGTTTAACTTGTGTAACGACAGATTCTAGCACATAAACACAATGACAGGTTTTATCGCTACATTCGTTGAACACAGGTACGAGAATGCCAGGGGCTACATCTACACAACAAATAGGAACATCAACATTAAACCTCTTTGAGAATTTAGTTAAAGTTTCCTTATCCGTACTGAGTCTGACAGATTCTGGTAAATTTTCCCATCTGTTGTCACCGCCTAAAGTCACTTCCACCCGAGCACCTCCGTCAGTGCGCGGGTTGACAGTAACAGGGGTGATCCCAAGGCTACCCAGGTTGTCCAAATTACCAAATAATTCACTACATTGACCAGCAGAATTCCATACATAATTGACACAATCGGTATCGACACAATTTGAACCGGAATCTATAACATCATCAATATGAGTGACTGGAATGTCTGGGGCATCGGGAAGGTCAGACACAAAAACACATTCACCTGGTAATTCATGAATTACCGAGCCAATGTTAGGCTCCCGAGAGGGAAAATTCCCACCAGGAGCATCTGTGTTTCAATCATTAGATTTGTTGGGACATTTAGATTTTGTATGTGATCCCTGACACAATTGACAAACATGTGGGTAGTTACATTCTTTAGCTTTACAACCATCTCCATTATAGGCATTGCAAGAAAGAAATCTCTTTTTCTTTTTCTTTTTCTTACTAGTACCGGGAGAGCTACCTGAATTCTGAGAGGAGGACAGCTGGATACCTAACAACTTCTCCAAATAACCCTTATCCAGGTTTTCTAGGCCCACATGCTGGGCGAACATGTTATGATCAAAATAGCAAAAGGTGAATTCACCGAAAGCATCGCCACGTTCTCGCATGGCAAAATCATAGGTAATGAGAGCATCTTCCTTGTAAATATCCCTCTTGTCCGTGAGGAATTTTACATGCATCCCATAATTTTTACATGGGTGGCCGCGTTCCATCATACTGTTGAGAAGGCCCATACTAGCCGAGATCACATCTCCTAGTGATGGATTTTTGTGTTTACTCTGAGGCATGTGCTGCTCAATATCAAAAGTAGTAAACTTACTCTTGGTGTCCTTTGAAGCATAAACAACCACAGGTGGGACTTGCTGCTGAGGCTGTTGCTGTTGCCTAGACTGTTGCTGTTGCTTCAAGGATGGGACCGGTGCACTGTACATTGAAGAAACAGATGGCTGAGCATTAACCAAGGGGGCAGGTGGATACAGGGGCCTACCATCAGCTGACTGCATAGGCCTACCAGCTCCTACCCATGCTGGTTGTTGTTGTTGTACAAAGACACCATGTTGTTGAGGATGTCGAACAGGAGAGTTAGATTGCTGTGGAATGTAGGGACTACCATCCTGATAGAACAACTGTGGGTGTTGGGCCAGGCCATCCCCCCAGGGTGCAGCTCCCTCAACACTGCCAGTCGGTTGTCTACCTGGGGGCTCAACTTTAACACCAACAGACTGACCCACAGCTGAATTAGATGACAATCTGCCCTGCTTCCACTCTTTCCATAACAGAAATTCATGGTATTCACTGTCTAAATCAACTCGGGACTGGGGAATAGTAGCTTGGCTGTGCGGTTGATTTCCCTGGGTGTGCGGTTGATTATACCGGGAAGTTGACTTGTCCGGAATATTGACGTCGGCCTCTGATTGGCCAATAAATGTGGGTTTATCAAGCGCCGAAATGGCGCCTCGCCAAGCCCGCTCACCATGTTCCAATTCACGCAATGTCCTATTATTTTCTGAACGGATACTAGCTAACTCTAATTCTAATTCTCTGCGCTTAGATAAACGAACAATCTCCTTTTTACGTGAGCGTTCTGCAGCAATTTGCCTCAGCAAGTCCCCATTCTCTCCCAAATAATCGTCAGAATTATCGTCCTGCACGTCCTGCCCGTCCTGCGGGCTGGGCGGAGAGCTCTCACCCCCGGTGGCTTGGTCCTCCTGCCCGGTAGGGTCACGGTTGGATGAATCCGATATATTATGGGACGTATCTCCCGCTTTCCCTGGGTTCGCCACACCACAATGTGGACATTTAGAGGAATTCCCATGATACGGGGTACTACAAGCGACACAATTAGTCATATCGACGGTGGTGGAATTAGCTGAAGAAGAGTTCGCAGGTCCTGACAATAAACAGTTAGTGACTGAGGTTGCAGGGGCCCGAACGCACCATAGAGCGTTCGACTACCCAAACCCCAGTAACATACCTCAAAAATTTTTTGGGTATCTGGCAATCTGGTGCCAGGGTTGAGGGAACAAGCACACACTGAGGGCAAATTGAGCAGGAGATGCCCAATTACAAGCTTACAAGCTATGGAGAAGGGCAGAAGAGGCCGTGGGTTCTGACAATAAAACAGTTAGTGACTGAGGTAGTAGGCAGGGGCCCGAACGCACCAAATGTTGACAATAGCCGGTTCACGGCTCTACGGCATCTAGAACGATGAATACAGGCCAAACTGGCCTCCAACAGGCCCCTACAGGCCCTCAACAACTTGTCACAGGTATGAATAATCTTCATTTACAAAAAACCCATCAAAATAGTCTTTTGGTGCCCACGCGGTACCCGGTAGCTCCCGGTCGGTTCTTTCGACCACCGTGGGTGCTGGGTCTAGCTTGAGTGCAATGAAAGTCCCTCCCAGCAGTGTTCCAGGAGGTATAGAAGTGAACTCTAGTGCACAACAGGCATCCTCAACTTATTTCCAAGCCACTTTGGATGAGCAAATGTCCATGGAGTCCATGACTAAGTTGCTTTGACCAAAAATTTTATGACCAAATGTCCATGGAGTCCATGACTCAGTTCCTTTGTTCAGTCTCAGTGCAGTGCCATCTGGTGTGGCAGCACAGTACCACCTGACCCAGGTGGTGGGGAGGTCCATCTAGTGGGGAAATATACCCCTATATCTACTCCGTTCCTTTGTACATATAGTAGTCATTTTTATGTACAACATACAATTTGGCAAATAGTGTGCAATTTTGGCATTTAATATTCAATTTAGCGTGCAAATTGAACATAAATGACAATTTCAGTGTGCAAATTTACAATTTCGCGTGTAATTGCGTTCAATTGACAATTTCAGTATGCAAATATATAATTTTTGCGTACATTTGGCAATTTAAGTGTGCAAATATATAATTTTCGCGTATATTTGGCAATTTTAGTGTGCAAATATATAATTTCGCGTACATTTGGCAATTTGAGTGTGCAAATATATAATTTTCGCGTATATTTGGCAATTTTAGTGTGCAAATATATAATTTCGCGTGCATTTGGCAATTTTAGTAAGCCAATGTATAATTTTGCGTTCAATTGATAGTTTCTGTATGTACAAATATAATTTTGCGTACAGCTTGGATACACATAGAAATGTTGATTTTCTAAAAATCTGACTTCAGTGTATGAATTGGGTACAGACATACAGTATAATGTGCAACATATAATTCAAATGTAAATTGGATACAACTTACAATCTAGTGTGCAAACATACAATTTTAGTGTGCAAATTGGGTACGAGCGTACAATCTGGTGTGCAAACATACAATTTTAGTGTGCAAATTGGGTACAAGCGTACAATCTGGTGTGCAAATATACAATTTTAGTGTGCAAATTGGGTACGAGCGTACAATCTGGTGTGCAAACATACAATTTTAGTGTGCAAATTGGGTACAAACGTACAATCTAGATTACACTATTCAATTTATGGGATTTGAGACAAATTTTTCCGAGGGCCGGAAAAACAAAGTACTTCATGTACAATAGGCTTGTTTGTCTCTGAGTTACTCATTGATTTTGCTATATGGGTGTATTAATTGGCAATTTCGGCAGTGGGCCGCTGCTTAATTGACTATTCCCCTAGCCTTTTGAGTATGTGTCCCTGAAAGAGATTTATTTGGTGAGTATCTTAAGTAAACATGTTTTATGTCAACAATTTTCTCAACAATTTTTTATTTTTTTTTTTTTTCATTCATTTTTCCAACAATTTTCTTGGATACCTAAAGTGTGTTACTTTAAGTAAACCTTGGCATAGTATACAAGTGCTAGTGGGTACAAAAACTGTCTTAGTTATCTACCTGCATTCATGTATATTAATGTTAGATTTGTACAATTTTACAATTTGTAATTTGCAATTTCGCAATTTTGCGCGTATATGCGCGCATTAATCATTGATTTTTGTGAGAATACCATAGATTTTCATATTATACATCAACAAGTGGCTGTGTATATAATTTTTTTTTTTCTAATACTTTGATAATTTCATTGACAGTGGAGGTGTGTCAGGAGTGAGATGTGAGTCTCCTCCCTGGTGTGCTCATGCAGTGGTGGCACTTGAGGTGTTAGGTGCCAGATTTTGGCATGTGTCTGTGGCAGTGCCTAGCTTGGTGTCAGTGGACAGTTCAGGGTGGGGGGGGGTGTGTGTGTGTCCATTTAAGGAGTGTGTGGCTGGTATTGGAGCATCAGTTCCTCTCTGGAAGTCACTGCTGTAGTACCATGGCCCACCTACAAGCTCTCTTTGCTCTGCCTGTCCCCCAGGTGATGGAGGTGGGGAGTCCAGCTAGGGCCCTGGTTGAGTCTAACCAGACCATCCATTATGGGTACATAGTGAGTAATTTCAAAGAGATCATAGAGCATGGTGATGTGATGGTCTGTAATTACTCCTGCCATTATTTCCTGGGCTCAGCCTTGCGTCGGGGGGCCACTGTGGCCCTTCTGACTAGGGCCTTGGGCAGTATGGGTTTCTGGCCCATGGATTATAACCTAGGGCCGCGGGAGCGAGTGCTATGGGATTATTTGTTGGCGGCATCCCTCCTCGATCTTGCGGCATCCGGGAATCCATCCACGGCTGCCGAGTATGGACTGGGGATGCTGGAGGCCCGGCTCGCTGAGTGGGAGCAGGATCACGGCCATATGTATGGCTCGGACTCGGCCCCGGACTCTCCCATTGATGTTGAACCCGAGGATCTGTGGTAGGATCCCGACTGACTGAAACCTAGGGTGTAAAAAACCCGCCATCCCAAAGGCCCTTTTCAGGGCCGGCAAATTGTCCGAAAAGTTCTGAATACTGTCTCTGATGTGTTGTCTCCTGGTGGTGGACTGGGGGCAGCCTAGGCTGTGGGCAGTCTAGGCTGTTTCCACAGTCACCGGGGAGGGCTGGTGGTTTAGAAAATTAGCAATAGTCTGCATGTTTGACCTTGCGGTCTCCTCCTGTTGTTCGTCAATAATTATATCTGTTGTATTTTCCAGTGCTGTCATGGTCACCGGGCTGGTGCCACAATCATTCTGGAGAAGCATGGAGTAGTACAGTCCTTTGTTTTTAAGGGCTGGTATAGTGCTGAACCTAGTGCGCCAAGGTAGGTGTATCACCTGAGGGAGGTGATAAGCAAATTCTCCTCTCTGTGTTGTTATAACTGCTGGTCCATTCCAGGTAAATATAGCCTTAGGTAGTGGGAAGGTTTTAACCACTATATCCTTATAGGTAGGGGCAGCTGCTGATTTAATCTCATCAAATTCATGTGGTATTGGCCTCAAGGGTAGCGCGAAGTTTGAGTCTCCACAATATATTTTAAAATATATTGTGGGGTTTGTGCGCTTGGCCACATTTTTCTTGCCACAGTGTGTCTGTGCAAATTTCTTAAGGTACTTCATTATTCTGTAGGCTGAGTAGATGGTCAGGGTGAATAATATAGCAATTATCAGGGTGTGGGTTTCCTGAATTGTGAGGAAGGGGGTGTGGGTTTCCTCTGTAGGGGTTAATTTGGTAGGATTCTTATCTGGGAGCAATTTGTGTAGGGGCAGCTCGGTGACTAGTCTGAATGCTTTGGCTGTAGGCAGGTAGGCTACAGTCCCTCCTAGTCTGTATAATTTGAGTAGTATGTATACTATAAAAATGTGAGCTGATATCCCTAGGATGAGTGCTAAGCTTTGGAAGATTGGATGCTCTGTAACTCGACGTAGGTATGATTCCTCGTAGCGCGTTTCCATTTCCTTATTAAGGTTGGAGGCATCTTTTAATACTGTTTTGGCAAAGGGCTCTAAATTTAGTTGAGTAATATCATCCATGATTGGATTTTCCTGTAGTTTTTCTAAGGTTCTAGAAAGGTTTACTACTGGGAAATTTGGAAGATTCTCTCTTTCATCTGGTTTGGTTTCAGAAATTTTGTTAAGTGCTGCCATGAATGGTAAATTAATTGTCTTGAGAATGTAATGAAATGATAAGGTTGAGTTACAGGGCAACCTTGTGTTTGGAAGAGAAAATTCTCCTACACTGATCGTGCACCCACAGGGTACACCTATGATTGAGTAGGACTGGGCCTTCCGAGTTTCAGACGTTTTACCATGGCAGTTGATAAAGTAATGGGGTTCATTAGTAGTGACCAGATACTCATCTTCAGAAATGGAAATAGCATGGGTGGTAGGTGCTTGCAGTGGTGAAACTGTAAACTTGCAATGTTCCTTAATCTGTTGAGCCTGGTTAGTAAAAATGGCTACAGGGCATGTAGGCCTGTGTTTATAGATTCTACCATTTACATCTCTGCATACCTTTACTGTAGTACCTTCACATGCCTGCATATCTGCTGAGTCCAATTCGATAAATAATGATTCATCGTAAGATACTGCTAGAAACTCAGTTGTGGTTTGTAGTTTGGTGACTCCTCTGGTGGGGGTCTCCTGTGTGTCTATAGGCATGGGTGATGTAATCATTTGGTACAGTTTGAAGGTTGAGGTGGTAGATTGAATTATAATGTCCAGATGAATATATATATGGTGAGCTGAGTAAGTGTATGAGGTCAGCTTCTGTGAATAATAGAAATCTAAGTCATTAATTGCGACTTGTGCTCCAGGGTGTGTAATCCTAAGTTTGTTATTAATGTCAATTAGGTATCTAGCAAGGTCTGAGGGTGGTACTATATCAGGGGTTAGGATCCCTGATGATAGCATCCTCAGGGCTGCATTTGTCCTTTGCAGTGATTGAACTGCATTCATTCTTGCTGCTATGATAATTAGTGCATCATTTAATACTTGCATTTTCTCCCTTTGAGTTTTCTCGTGCCTTGAATATGAGTCAAGTGACCTGGACATGTTAGAGGCCCACAGGTTGACCGTGTCACCTATGGTGTTGATTGTGCTGTCCAGTACCTTCTTATCTTGGATGTATGCTTTAACAAACTTATCTTGTCTGTCTGTGATCTTTTCAATGAGACTAGCTGCTTCCTGATCTTGTTTAGCAAATTTTCTTAGTATTTCATCTATGTTCTTGAGCTGTCCCATTACTTGGTTTACATCTTCTACTGTGGCTAGACCTAGCACACCGCGAAACAGGGGTGCTAGAAAACCCAGTATGGCCTCTCTTTTGGCCTTGTCCAATGTGTTTATTGGGTTGGATAAGAACAACTTGATGGAGGCTAGTGTTTCATTTATCTCCTTGTCTGCAATTTCCAGCAAGGTGTCTAGCTCCTTAGCTTGTTGGATAATTTGGCCAGAGGTATGATCTTGTAGAGTAGGAGTGGTCAAATGGAGTATTCTATCCCTTATGGATCCTTGGGTAACGGGTGCCCGAGGTATCTTGTAGGGAATAGCTAACAACAGTGTTGTGGTTGTATGTCCATTGACCAATGGTTGAGGGCTAGGTTTGAATACTACTCCTATGTTTTGTCTCACCACAGGTGTATAGCCTGCAGTAAGTGGTTTTATAGTATATAATAACAGCATAGTTAGCAGTATGGGTGAAACTCTCAGTCTCCCCATGGTGCTTGTGTAAAGCAAGTTTGCTGTTTAAAGTCTTGTCAAATTTGTAGTGATTTGGTGCTGGTAAAGTCTAAGTGTATGGTGTAACACTTTAAATGAAGTGGTTCAAACTGTACCTTTGCAAGATTGAGCTGTCTTGGCAATATGTCCGGTGAGTCTATAGAGGTTGACCAGTAATGGTAAGGTCAGGTTGAAGGTGAAGTAGGTGTGTTCTTTATCCTAGTGCAGTCTCTCCTAATGGAGAAGTGGGCTGGCTAATTCCCAAGTGGGGTCCTGTAGACTTGTGTTCCAGACTGCAGCTGGATGAAGACTGATGGTGGGCTATGGTCCACAGTGCTTCTTATGTAGCCTACCCTACCCACATCCATTGTGGGCCTGGTATTGTTTCTCTGGAGACAATGCATTAATCTCCAGTGTCTGCTAACTGTGGGGTCTATTGTGTAGTCTGTGTACTGGTAATTAGCTCCTCCTGTCATCCAGGACAGCCATTCATGACCGTCTAGACAGTTGTCTGAGGGTAGCTTATAAGGTCAATTGATCTCTATAGACTGCTGTGTTGGCATAGCGCGCTCTTTCATGTGGGGATTAGGCTTTAGACACTCCATTGTGTTACCCTTACTCTTCTTAGACTTCATGTCTGCTTTACTTGGGGGGTCCCAGTCTTTGACCCTTTCAGAGGCAATAACCTACTGATATATTTACAAATTTGATTGGCTTTATATACATAGTAATTCATTATCAGTCACACATGTCTTATGTGTGGATGAAGAGAATTTGTAATACATTTTGAAAATCTTATGACCTTTGGTATCTCAATCTTGTTTCTAATTTCTTGAAACTGCACCACACCTAGATGTCTTTCTTAGTATGTGGTGTGCAGGCCTAGGCTTGATAGGGCCTATGCCTGTGGTTTCTCTTGTAAGGGTGATATCATTTTTGTTCCTTACAATTTTGCTGTAGTATTTGGCCTCATGTGGAATAAGCCTGTGTGCAAATTCATTGTTTCTGACAGCCACAACCTTTTTCAGTCTGTCTATGTGCACTGGTCTGGCCACCAATAGATTGGTGTCCAAGTTTTTGAGTTTGGCACTTGTCAAACTAGGTCTATCTACTACAACATATGGTCCCATAAAAAGGGGTTGAAGTTTCTTACACTCTGTGTTGGTCAGGATTCTTGGTATGTTAAGGTACACCATGTCGGTGACCTTGATTTCCTGTGGTGTAAGTCTCTTATCATATCTATCCTTCCTTTCCTTTTGTAGCTTGGCGACCCTTTCTATAGCTTTCCTCCTAGAGGTATCTTGATTTGTTATCATGTTAGCTACATGGTCTGCTACTGTGGATATGTCTTCCTGTATTCCCAGCCCTAAGTCCATTGGGGTGGCTGGGTTTCTCCCATGGAGTAGGAAGAAAGGGGTGAATCCTGTGGTTTGGGATTCAGTGTTGTTTAATGCAAAGGTTATGGGTTCAATAAATGAATCCCAATTGTTTTGGTGCTTTGAGCAGAATGCTCTGAGTGCTGTGCCTATGCTAGCATTGAATCTCTCTACAAGCCCATTTGATTGTGGCCTGTATGGTGAGGAGAATTTATGTTTGATCTTGAGGTGTTTAGTTAACTTTGTGAACTTTGCACCTGTATAACATGTCCCATTGTCTGTTTGAAGAGTGGCTGGTGTTCCATGATGACAAATTATATTCTTGTAGAACTCTGCTGCTGTTGTCTCAGCTTTTAAGTCAGTAGTAGCCCAAGCTGTTGCATATCTGGTAGCATAATCTATGCAGACTTGTATATGTTTGTTTCCCCTGGCAGTTGTGGGAAGTGGTCCCACCGCGTCTAGGTTTAGGAACTTCATTGGTGAAGTCATGTACTCTCTCACTGTCATTGGTGTTTTGTGTGAGTGTACTTGCCTTTTTGCTGTGAGGCATGTGTGGCAGGTGGAAACATATTTTGTTGTGTCTGCTAGCATAGACTTCCAATATACCCTAGGTCGGAGTGCTGACAGCATCCTACTTGAACCAAGATGGCCGCCGGTAGGTGAGTCATGGAAATACTGTAGTGTACTTGTTACCCATTGCTGTGGTATAACAATTTGAAGTGGTACAGTATTGGTTTTTCTCCAATTTATGGGGCATATATGGACTAATGTACCATTTACCAAGGTGTATGTCTGGCCTTGGTTGATGATTCTATTTCCTTGTGCTTTTGGTGCAGGCAAGGTCCCATCCTCAAGATACTGTATGAGGGGCAATAGGTCCTTGTCTTTCCTTTGTTCCAAGCCAAGGTTTGTACCTGAGATGGATGTGTCGGGAATCTGATCCAGTAGTTGATTTATATCTAGCACATGTTGTTTTATTCTGTCTCTTTCTTTTTCTTTTTCATCGACTATTGGCCTATCTTGTGCCTTTTGTTGGGGTGTGTCACTCTTGTTTTGGTGTGTAGGCTCCTTTGGAGGGCCTATTCTCGCCTTAATGGGAGTGGCAACCTTTTTCTTTAAAGGCACAATTTGCTTATTGTCATTCTTCTTTGTCTCAGAGTTCTTTGACTTAGTAGATGCAGTGTCTTTTGTGACATTTTTCCTGGCAGGTGGGGTTTTGGTAGGTTTGTTTCCTGTGACCTTTTTCTCATTTAGAATAGTTTGTGATTGTGTGGGGGGTTTTGGTGTGCCCTCCTGAATCATTTCTCTAGTCTTTGAGCGTGTGGTCATAGGACACAAATGGTTTGATGTTTCCTCTCCCTGCATAGGTTCAAAGAATCTGACTGATTTAGAAGTTGCTTGAGTAATAGCATATATTGTGTCTTCTGGATCTTCATCATCTGAGTCAGGTGGGGTGAAGGGTGGCTCCTTAGGAGTTGCCTTCACTATCTGATTGAGTGATGAGAATTCAATAGGCTCGAAGTCATTATCTGGAAAGAGTTGTGAGTATTCTCTCTCACAGTGGCAAAACACATAGTGTGTAGATTGCTTCAAGATACCCCTAATGGGTGTCTCTGGCTTTTCAATGGTGTTGGGTGGATCATCCCTTTTGAATGGTACTTTCTTTGTTACTTTTGCAAACTTGGTTCTACTGGCTGCTCTAACTCTCCTTGGTGGGGGTGGAGGGTTAGTCATGGGTCCAGAGTCTGGGTATTCTCTTCTAGACATAGCATCTGGTGGTGTGTTATCATCACCTTTCACGTGTTGGATGGTGAATGAAAATTGCTGTATGTCTAGAGCCCATCTGGCCCATCTATGTGTGAGTCCTGTATTGGTTAATAGTGGGATTAGGGCTGCATGGTCCGTGTATAATTGGAAGTGTCTACTCTCTAGATAGTGTCTGAAGTGTAATACTCCATACACTACTCCCAGTAGTTCTCTCTCTGTGGTATTGTAATTTCTCTCATGTTTTGAGAGGGTTCTACCTGCAAAGGCTACTGGTCTGAGCACTCCTTCATTATCTCTCTGTGAGAGTACAGCTCCTAAACTCACATTGGAAGCATCAGTTGCCAAACTGAACTCTTTCTCATAGTTTGGATATCTGAGAAGAGCATTGGTACAGAGGGCATGCTTTAATGTTTTGAAAGCATTATCTGCCTCTTCTGTCCAGACAAATGCTTTGAGATGTGTCTGTAGATCATACAATGGTCTAGCAATTTGGGCATAACCTTTGATAAACGTTTTGAAGTATTGGCATAGGCCTGTGAAGGATCGGACAATTTTGACTGATTTTGGTGTTGGGAAGGTTTTGATTGACTCCACCTTTGTGGGAGATGGTTGTAGTCCCATGGGTGTGACTCTCATTCCCAAGAAGTCTATTCTGTCTATGAAGTATTCACATTTTGATTTCTTCAGTTTGAGTTTACCAACTCTTAGGCTGTTGAACACGTCTTCCAGGTCATGGAAGTGTTGTTCGATTGATGGTGATAATACCAATATGTCATCTAGGTATGGTAGGGCACATTTGTACTTGAGTTTGTTCAGAATTAATGTGACTAGATGGCAGAATCCCGCCGGTGCCGTCGCTAAACCCATCGGCATCCTTTCATAGACATATTTTTTGTCATTTGCTATGAATGCGGTTTTATGCTGATCCTCCTGTCTTATAGGAATTTGAAAAAATCCCTGTTGGGCATCTAGCTTACTGAATACTCTTGGTCTGAGTGACCCTATCATGTCTAGAGTGTCATCGGCCCGGGGTGTAGATAAGGCTTGATTTATCGTGTTCTGGTTCAAATAACGAAAATCTGTGACGAGCCGATGGCCTCCCGATGATTTTTGTACTAAAAAGGATCTGGAGGCCCAGGGGCCCTCGGCACATTCTCTCAGAATGCCCTGTTGTACTAGCCTTTCACACTCTTCCCCTATTGCGGCCTGTTTTTCTGGTGTTTGTCTATATGGTAGGAAATGACATGGTACTGCCTCAGGTTTTACATGTATTGAGTGTGTATACAGGTGTGTGGCACCAATGTCTCCATCTTTTCCTACGAATACATCATCATACTTGGTCAGCAGTGACTTTAATCTATCATGCTGATCTTTGGATGTGAGCACAGATTTTGGTGGAACATTCTCTTCCAATTCTGGCTCGAGGTCATGTGCCTCACTATGTATAGCAGCTATTTCAGAGAGTCTGATTGAGTTGGGTTCAGGGTCAGCATATGTGGACTCACAGTCTGAGTCTGTGTCACTGAATTGAGTTACGTCCTCAGGCCGTATGGCTGAGATGGATTGATCAGTGTGTGGGGTAGTGTCTGACACCTGTTGAGGTTTTTCTAAATCAGATTCCTTGACTTCCTGAAATAGAGCTATGATGGCACCCTTTTTGATTTTATGTGGGCGCCTGCTGGTGTTGAGTAACACTAGGGGATGTTTGTTATTTTCCCTGGGGGTTACTGCTGCCCTTTGAACTAGATATGGGGCATTGTTGTTTCTTTGGAGGTTATCTACTACTCCAGTTTTGCCTTGCAGTGATTGAGTAGATGTGACCTTACCCAATACTGCAAGTTCAGAGAATGGAGGGATGGTAAAATCCCTCACTGCCCTAATGGGTTTGAGAATTTGTTCAGGATCAACATTAAATTCAATTTGAGATTTTGTAGTGCTTAAGAAATCTGTGCCGAGTACAATGGGCTGTGTGAGGTTGGGTATTACAGCAAATTGGTATTGGAATCTGACACCTTGGATTCTAAAGTTCAGCATAGCTGAATGTCTAACATGACACACCGATCCATCTGCCAAGTGGATGTTGATTTTAGATTTCCTCAGTTGGATATGGAATCTCTTTTGGAGATCCATGAGGAATGATTGTCTGACACAGGTGATAGTAGCACCTGTATCAACCAAACATTGTACATCTGAAACATCATATAGATTTGCATTGATACAGCCATTTTGAAGAAGTACAATAGAAAGCTTGGTACTCTCACCTGTATCCTTTGATGATGAATCTGGTGGGGTGATGTGTATCACTGATGGACGTCTCTGTCTGTTAGATGGTAGATTTGCACTAGCAATTGTCTCTGGTTGGATCTTTGTTAATCCTGATTGATTGTTTGTATTTGGGGTGTCACAGTGCACTGGCCCATCGGCACTGTGACATCCTAGTTTTCCTGGTTCTGTGGGGTGGTTGAGATGCTTGTCACCAGGAGTTTGGAGATTTGATCCATCACATGAGGTGGTATTTGGGGGTTACTTTGTTGGTTCCCCTGGTAACCTCTTGTGTCAGGTTTGTAATCCTCCTGGCGTGGGTTGGAACCCTGGTTATATTGACCAGAGTTGCTGTATTGACCGGAGTTGTTGGATCTCTGATTGTTGTAGGCGCCATTGTTGTTGTAGGATCCACTGTTGTAGTTCCTATGTGGACTCTGGCCCCTACTGTTGGATCTTTGACTATAGGATCCAGAGTTGTTTGAACCCTGGCTGTTGTTGTAGGATCCAGAGTTGTTGTAGGATCCAGAGTTGTAGTTCCTATGTGGACTCTGGCTCCTACTGTTGGATCCTTGATTAATATAGGATCTGCCATTACTTGGGGTTCTGTCTCTGCTATCACTGTATGAAGAGTTACCATTGTTGGAGTTGGAAGAGCTGTTGTCTTTCCTACTGTTGTGACCCCCCCGGTTGTTGTTGTTGCCCCCTCTACCTCTACCTCTATTGGATTGGTAGTTGGGGTCATAGTTATTTCCTCTGTATCTACCGGTAGGGTCTCTTGATGCAACCTTAGCTTCCTGTTGCCTTACATGGGCACTAGACATTAGGTTAACATCTTCATCTGAACTAGTGCTGATTTCCTGGACCTTTTTCTTAGTAGGCTGTGGGTTGGTTTCTGCATCCCTTACCTTCCTAGATCTCTCTTGGGTCTCAACCTCTAGGGCTAGGTCTAGGGCTTGGTCAAAAGAGTCTATTTTCTTGTTCTCAAGAGCTATAGAGATCCAGGGCCTCATGCCTTGGGTAAATGCCTTGCTTAGGGTTTCATCATTCTGGCGTTGGGCATTACACACTTTCCTGAGATGGCATGCATAGTCTAGAACAGGTTCATCTATCTTTTGTGCACGGAGTGCAGTCCTTGAGATTATATTGTCTCGAGTAGCAAAATACTCTTTTAATTTATTCACTACATTGGTCCATGTCAACATATCAGGTGTGGCACTCTCCCTGAAGGATTCAAACCAAGCTAGTGCTTGTCCTTCGAGGTACTTGGGTAAATATGTTACCATGGTGTCACTGTCTGTCACTTTGTACTTATCCTTCAGATATTCTGGGAATTTGTGATCAATGAATAATGCTGTTGACATGAGTGGTGATGGGTGTGAAAAGGTTTTGGGTTTTGTTACCTCATGTATCCTGATCTTTCTGTCGCCCTGCTGTTTATTGTCTATGAGCTTGGTCATGTTGGACACCATGGAGATTATGATGTCATCTTTGGATCCAGAGGCAGATGGTGTGACAACAGGTGTGATGGCAGGTGTGTGAGGTTGTGGGGTCTGGGATGATACCATCTTCATGAGATCTGCTATCTGTTGTTGTTGTCTCTCTAGGGACTTCCGCTGATCTTCCATGGCCTTCTGTTGAGCATCTATTGCTGCATTCCTCTCTGCCAGTTGTTGGTTGAGGATCCTCTCCCTTTCCTCCTGCTGGGACTTGTTGGTCTCTAGGGCAGTAACTGCATCTTGGATGGCCTTCTCATAGGCCCTTATCTTCTCAGCTGTCTGATTAGGTTGGGGGCCTTCATCGGTGTCCATGATGGAGGGTGTGGGGGAGGTGTCTCTGGAGGAGTGGCTGTCAAAGGCTGGAGCTGGGGTGGAGGATCTAGATGAGGGTGTGGATCCACCCCCTGAGGCAGATCCTTCTTCCCCTGAGGTAGATAGCGTGAGTTGGGCGTCCTGTAGAGATCCCTGGGAAATGTTGGATCCCTGAGAACTGGTTGTTCCCTGAGTAGACAGGGTGGGTGGTGTGGGGTCTACTGAGTGTGGGTCTGTTGTATTGGAGGCTGGTTTGCCTCCTGTGGGCCTCCTAGATCTTGGTGGGAGGGAGACCTCTTCAACAGGCCCCTGACTACGTAAGGTCTTTGTGTGTTGTTCTGCCAGCTTGACTGATAAGGCCTTGATGTGTGTGGTGGACCTCACTGACGTGTGGGAGACCTCACTGACGTGTGGGAGACCTCACTGACGTGTGGGAGACCTCACTGACGTGTGGGAGACCTCTCTGACGTGTGGGAGACCTCACTGACGTGTGGGAGACCCCACTGACGTTTGGGAGACCTCACTGACGTTTGGGAGACCTCACTGACGTTTGGGAGACCTCACTGACGTTTTGGGAGACCTCACTGACGTTTTGGGAGACCTCACTGATATATGAGAGATCTTACTGTTGTGTGAGAGATCTCATTGATGTGTGGGAGATCTCATTGATGTGTGTGTGGGATCTCACTGATGTGTGGGAGATCTCATTGATGTGTGTGGGATCTCACTGATGTGCGGGAGATCTCATTGATGTGTGGGAGATCTCACTGGTATGTGGGAGATCTCACTGGTGACCTTGGTGGGTATGGTGTCAAGGTCAAGGTCACTGGGTGGGTGGAGTGGGTCTTACTGTGTGTATGCGGTACCAGCTTTAATTTACTGTGTGCATGATTGTTCCCAGTTGCGGTACCAGCTTTAACTTACTGTGTGCATGATTGTTTTTAGTTGTGTTTCCAGCTTTAAATTTTATGAGCCTGTGAGATATGGGATCTTAGTAGGATGTTCTCCACCACTTTGTCATACTAGTGATTGGCATGATCAAGTTGTCATATGAGACTAGTGGTATATAGTGTAATTATCTCAAGGCTCTTATAAATAGTGTTATTTCCAGTTGTCACTGGTTTATTCAGCTTTAGGCAACATGTAAGAAATATCAATCATACAGTAGTTAGTATGTAGGTAATTTGTACATACAGTAAACATACAGTAATTTATAAAGTACAATGTTCAGTTCCACTCCACCTGTGAGGTATTAATAATACAGTGTCCAGCATACTTCTAGGTGGGTTCCCACACCTAGCTCCTGACCTGCTGCTTAGAGGAATAATGTAATAATGGATAACTTTACCCTCTGGTGGAAGTCTTGAAGAAGATAGCCTCTGGCCACTAATGGTAGGAAACCAATGCCTGTCTAGCATAGTTTCACCATAGTGCAGTGGTATAGCAGGTAGCAGGAGATGACTGGAGATGTTACCTCTAGAGCGGTTCTTGGTGATGTGTCTTCCTGGAGGTGCAGACAGGCTATTTGTAGCAAATCTTGGAAAAGCACCTCCAGACTGACTGGAGCCAGCAGCATCTGCCTAACTCTACAATTGTTTGAGGGGACCCTTTCAAGTGTCACAGGGGGACAAAGGACCCCCATGGACGCCGCTATGGCCCCCATTGTCTTGGTCGGTTCTGCATCTTTAGACCCTCATATCTCGGCCGTTTATGCTTGTATAACCGCCATTTTTGGCATGCGCGGAGCTGAATGTGCCAAGATTATAATGCCCGCTGGATAGGCGCGTAACTCCCGCCGGTTTGTCTGTAGCTTACTCGGAGGTCGATTCAGTCTCTATGGCGTAACTTCCTTAATACTGGGAGTTCTGCCTTGATCTTGAGCTCATTCTGACCGTCTAATTATGGGCTTTCCATAGAATTTTTGATATTTGACCTAGGTTGCTCAGGAGCGACGCTAGAGCGACCGGAAGGTTATGGCGTCGTGCTTATGTAACCCATTGTTCAGTCCTTAGAGTGCTCAGACACTCATGACGGCGTCAGCGGTGCTCAGGCACCCGTGACGGCCGGTTGCATTCACTTACAAGTTATTAATTTGTGCATTGAACCATGAGGTCGCACACTGAGACCCTTATTCTTATTATATTGTGCAGTGAACCATTAGGTCGGACCCTTTGATGTCATAAACTCAGTCTAACTGACTGTGGCTGGTGTGCAGTGGGGCATGAACGCTCTTATACAAAGTTTGAGCGCTCTTATAGCTCTTAGAACCAACCCATGTATTAATTTCATAGATATCCTTTGATTAATACAAAATATGTTACAATTTATGGAATAATAAAATGGTATATCATAATACCCATCATGCTGGTTCTTATCAGTACTTAGGCCTTCTGGCAAGGTACCAGATCAATCATTCAGTAGAGGGCGCCACAAGGCACGTCCAATACTCCCAGTACAGATTGCCTAACAATCTATAGTTGGGTGGATGCTACCTTGTACCCTCCTGCACTTTGCAGCCTTCTACACCCCGGTTCTAGACACTATCCACATCACCAAATTTGGAGAAATAGGGTCAAATTTCTGTCCCATTTCTCAGGCTCCGCATGTCATTCTTTTATTAGAAGTAGGTGCATGGTAAGGTCTCCTCAGGGGTCTCTTACACAAATGGTGCTCGTTAATTTGTGCTCTTAACTGATAAAATGTTTAAAATAAAGATCACAAATCAGAGTAAGAAATAAGTCTGTTTCATAATGTGTATTCGTCTGGAAGAGTACCAAATACATTCATGTTCGTTAATTTTCATGTTCTTTAATTATTTCCTGTTTGTTAATATTGGTGCTCATATATAAAGTATAGGGTACATGGTAAACTACCCTTTTTGTGGACTACATCATCACAGCGCCCCATAACACCTGCAAAATAAATGCAAATCCCATATGATTTGCATTTATAAGCATTTATAGGCTAATAATTTAATTAGCCTATACAGATTTAAGCTAAATATAGATTTAAAGCCCCTCTACAACAACTAAAATCGTGTTAAATGGCCCCTAAAGGCAATTAAAAATATGCCCATAATATTAAAGAGCATGATATTAAACAAAAATTAAGAAGCACAACATAGTGAGCAAGATTTAGGTGCTTTTAGAGTGCCAAAACCATTGGAAGAATATCCTAATCAAACAAATTGATATCTTTATGTGTGTATTTTGGGACTTCCTGATATATAACTATAATAAAATAACATTGTTTTCAATTTATTAAAAAACTTAGTACCCCCATTTAGGTCTGTACAACTTTTATTAATGTAACAGTGGATAAACCCCTTTAAAACTACCAGAAATAAATTAAAGAACACCATCAAAATATTAAAGAATAGTTATGAAACTCCTACAATTTCTATAGAAATAAGTGGATCTTGCTCATCTACTAAAGAGCATGAAAAATTAGTGAACACCACCTAGATTTATACTTGTAACACATTTTCTAATTAATTATAGTAAGGGACCACAAATTTCGATTGTGTAACAGACCCCTGCTGTCCCATCTAACTTCATGAAATATTGATGATCTTAGTGTACATTTTAATACACATCTTCATAAACAAGTTTAATCAAATTTTGGCTTTTAGTGCTGATGTTAAAATATGGCCATCTTGTTAAGAGTCTAGTCTGATACAAAGTCAATGTATGCCTTTTAATAGAAGTATGACAGGCAAGCCTTCTGCAGCGATGTGTCCAATAAAATATTGACTGAGTATGGTCGTAATGTCTCCAGACGTTGACGTATATGGATATATATAAAGATGGAAGTGTGAACTCAATGGGGTTTCTGGCTTAATTTCTAACTTTAACATAACCCTTTTCAGTTTGGACTCTAATGGGTTTATAGTTTACTTTCTGAATTCAATACTAACTATGGACATTCTATGTGATTTGGGGCATATTTACAAACCAACTGCAATGAATTATTAGAAAAGGTCATCTGGAATAAAAATAACAAATTGAAATATCAAGAAAATATTGGGTCTGGAGATGCATCTGATTAAAGTCTGAGAACACGCCCTTTATAACTACTATGGAAGGGTCCTTTAGGAGTGTTTGTATTGGAATGTTACATTATTTAGGTCCCGTGAGCACCAGTCTCTTTTACTTTTGCAATTAAAGGGTGTTTAAAATGGTATTTATGAAGACCCAAAGACCAGTGGACCTCTATTGACTGATAGGGCCATGCAAGTTCTATATATGTACAGAATAAACACTGCGTGTCTATCTGTAGGCAGTATATATTACCAGTAGTTGCTGTGTTACTATACTACACAAGCAACTGAAGACAAGTGTGACTGGGCCTTAATTTAATCCATTTAGAAGTCCTTAATCTGCTTTGTGTAACGGCCCCTGCTCCTCACTTAGACCACTCACAGAAAGTGTACACAGACTAATACTATCATTACTGATACTAATGTATAAACAAGGTCAGTGATAGGACCTTGTTTATACAATATTTACATTACTCATACAGAGTGCTTTGACCCTGTATGGGAACATATATATATATTGTATCATATACACTGCTCGGCATGATGCAATATATGGCAACAACACACTCTCAGCCGCAATTTTAAATGGGATATAAATGCTGCTGTAGTGCATTTGTGTTTTCACATAGTCATTCACAGACTGACTTAAGAGGCTTATATGTGTATCGTGATAAATGGATGGCTTCATTAGACACACTCAACACTCATCACTTGGACACCCTTTATCCAATTATTATCAGTAGTTTTTTCTATGCCAAAACCACATCAACCCTTTTTCTAGTGATAATTTGAGGAGGGGTCGGGAGGGTGGTTATATTCATAGGGGATTCCCCATTCCTTTTTATTTTGTTCAGGATCCGGTTCTGTTGCATTTTAGGTTGCTTTTATGATCAGGAGTTGCCAGAAATAATAGACTGTCAGTTATCCCTTGAGTATTTAACATGTGTTTCTGCCTAGGTGTTTTGAGCATTTCCAAAAGAATCACACAAGGCTGGGAGCACTCACCATTTGATAACCCTTACCATATGCCGATACAAATGTATACAAGGGTTATGAACTAAGGTTAGTCATTGCTGTATTCAATGGTGTGCCTTTTCTTTGCAGGAGGCCATGGATCAATGCAGCATATTATAACTGAGTGAAATGTTACCATATAGCGTTTCATTATCCAATGTACATAATTCGGAAGAACTCTCTTTGGTGTCCTCTTATACCTGATGCTTACCTATATGTATCCATTGATGATAATGATACAAACGTGTATGCAGCTATAGCAAGTTTATTGAATTGGAAACTTTTATACAAAATGTTACCATCTCTTGTGGCATAAACCAGTAGCTCTTTCAATAGCAGGGCTGTAAGGGTTATTGTGCAGTGTAAGAGCAGAGTGCGCCAGGGCAGCGTACGTGGACAGTCCCCAGCTGACTGTCAGATAAAGCTGAGCCTTGGCACGGCCAGACCCACACTGACACTGATATCAGGACAAACAATGAGACACCCAAATCCAATACTCCGTCTTCCCTCTCCACCCCTCACTCCCCCCTTGCCCCTCCCTCCCTAACAGAGAACCATCCTCCCCTCCCACCTCTGCCCCACCCCTCGGGCACCTTCCACTCCCCCCTAGCCCCCTCCCACACCTCCTGGGTGTAGAGCACTCCTGATCCCTACCCATCCAGTACTGACCCCCTCCCCCTTCAGGGATGCTATTGCCACCCCTCCTCCCCCCAAAGGCTAATCCTTTATCGCTGTAGATCGCCTTTTGCATTAAAGAGGCACCAATGTCTTAATGCATTTTAACGATTTCATGATGTGTTATAATTATGTTGCATAATGCATTACTGGTAAGCCAGGTTCCTCTGACACTTTGGGAGTTCTGGACCACTTCTCAAGCACATCTGATTACTGTGATACATTCCTGCATTTCTGGCAAGTGACAATTGCATAAGCATTCATGGATCAAATAGGTATAATGCCTTAATGCTTTAGCGGAAGTTAGCACCTTTGTTAGGAATGTAATATATAATGGATAGACTTGCACTCCTTGGCTTCAGGGGGTGATAGAAGCATGAGCTGGAGGCGAATGCTTATATCAAACCCATGAAGCCAACGAGTGCAAGTCTATCCATTACATATTGCATTTATAACACGGTTTCCACCATTAATTCTAAGTATTTTCCTTAAAAAATGATATAATCCATTCATTTCTTATGCGAGTCGACAAGACGGCCCTCCGCCATCTTGGTTCCATTGTAGACATAACCTACCTTGACACGAAAGTAAATTCTCCATTTTTGCAGCTTATGTACCAAATATATCGAAATACTTTGGACATAACATAGTTGAAACCTCATTCTAACTCCCTGTCGGGTAGATTACTTGATATTAAGGCTGAACTTAACATAAAAAATTATTAAACTTCTGAATCGAGCGACTTGCCGTGCGTCTTCCCTGTTCTGTCAACACTACAGGTGCCGCTGCCTGGTGTGTACAGAATGGATGATATTTTAGACTGGCGCAGCTCTGTCTCGACGTGTTTGCAGTAGTAGGTCTATGAGAGTTGGACTTTGAGGAGTTCGCCAGCCTAACCATACGGGTAGCCGTGAATTTTGAGTGCTTCATCGCGAGATATAGGAACTGATATTATCCATTTTCGGCACTGAAAACTCTCTAACTGTGTTATAAGCTATTATAAAACAGCTGACAGTGCTCTGCTGCATGATAGAAGTGACCTTGAGTGCATTGTGGGAGTGTAGTGCAGACCTAAGCAAGGTTACCATAGCTGTAAACAAGTCAAGGGCCATTAATTGGTCTAGACATGCCTTAATTGAGTACTTAAGTGATTGGAATGAAATGTACAACGTTTTATAAAGACACTCAGATGCATTCGTGCATTATAGGACAACAGACAGTCTTGATGTGAAGAAGATCGTTGTCTATTCTCTAACCATTGGTGCAGCTTTGCATCAAGTAAGACAGTCAGCATTTAAGTGCTGGTGGATCTGCACTTTATGCATCATGTTGACCCTCCGGTCAATCCTATATCGTGCTTCCAGGTTACCCGGTGGAGACTTCCTTGCTTGATGTGGTACCTTGTGAAATAAGCACTGAAGGCTACAAGTTGTTATAAAGTGTCCCCTAAAAGATCTGCAGTAAATGAGGCAATTTTTTTCATTGGTCAATATGCATCCTGCTTATGCCATATAAAATGTTAGCCAATGCGTATGAGGCAATGACGCATTAGCAGTCCCTAAGGGTTTAACCCAAGAGGACTTCAGCATAGCTTCACTGCCCCACAAGGGTATTACAGCCAGACATTTGTCACCATGGGAACAGCACTGTTCAACCAATGTCTAATGACACAAACAGTACATCAACTTAACCATATATAGGTCCACTGCAAATGTGCCATGACAGGTCTCTCAATAACTGTTGTAAGAGATAATAGCTGGTAAACCGCTTTAGCAATTGCAATTGCAATTGGACAGTCTACTACCTCGCTATAAAATACGTCCCCAACTTCGGCTGATCATATGAGGCACATCCCATTCACGGCATGGTAACTAATGTCCTAAATTCAGTTTAACTTTACTTCTATGGTATGTTCTTAAAACTAATAGGCCTTTCTTTTTCCCAACCTAGTTTCTTGACATTCGATTGTAGACATCTTGTCATAGTTGAAGTATATGTTGATAGTAAAACGGGACTTGAAAAGAAGAAAAAGGAAGAAAAGATATCAGATGTAGGCAGTGAGTTAGCTTTGCCTCTTCAGTTAGAATGAAAAGTACATAGGGATAAGTCAGAACGATGTCTAAAGGGAATAGATAATAAGCAAGTCAAGTGAATGTATCTTATCCGATAAGAACATTTACCAACTGTCTTAGTTATATATATGCATTCAGAGCACAGCCTCACACTGGGTTTCATCCTCTGTTTACATTTGTGATTCCCGGACACTGTATGCTAATTGTTAGGTTAGACGATATTCCCTGTGAGAGGCAACATTACCATAGCTGAGAAGTAGAAAGACATGTAGTCTATGAATAATCTATTTAGCACCATCTCTCAATGGGCCATTTTAGACGTTTGAAGGTCCGCACATCATATTAACACATTACCCCCAATTATCAGCTTAATCCAGCCCTGCTAGCATTTCAATTGGCATCATACGAACCCTATGGGGTGGATACATTCCCAGAGAGTCAGTATGATGCAGCAAAATGCACTGAAATTGCAACAGTACTGCAAATTGCAACCATGAGGGCTGCTCAACATAAGCAGAAGAGGCATCATGCTGTCGGTAAAGAGAACTTAACGCCACCCTAATTACCATAACGATGTGTATTCCCTTGACGCTCCTCTCTCACAGGGCATATTGAGACATGACAAACAAACTGGAAGGTGTTGACAAATAAGATGTCGCTTTTAATCATCACTAAAAGTTTATCAGCATCTATTATCATGAAAAAGGCTCCACTGATGATTGGCATTATTGAAGTGGTTGCCAACATCTTTTGTCTGGCTAATAACAGCAGGTCAAGTTCTAACACTTTAACCCTTTAAGAGCCGTTAATGCAGGAGTGGACCAGCGGTCGGCATGATTCACCAATGACGTGCTATTGAGATTATAAGCCTGTCATGATGCTTGAATGCAGCACGGACCTGGGCTACATTCATGCATCAGGACAACCTAATGGCATCATGTATCAATGTACTATGCAGCCATTAAAGAGTTGTCGGGTCAGACTTTAACCCCCCTAATCCCAGCACCAAAACCCTAATTAACCCACATTGGTCATCAAACACTGACCTGCAGTAAAAGGGTTAACAGGGTCTCTTCCCCTTTTGGTCACGAATCACTGGGGTCTTGTGACCTGAGCCAGTTGACCCTTGACCTTGAGATGCTGACCTTTGTTAACCTTGGGGCAGGTTTGGTGGCCATCTGTCTGAGTGGCTGCCATTTTGTCAGTGGATGTGTCATACCATATGTTGTCCAACTTAATAAGGGCTTTCTAAGAAAAGCAATGGTCATCTTGATAGAAGAAAGGTGTATTTTAGTCATATATAGCTATGGGAGAACTACTTCTTGAAGTTCTGTTCTAGTTTTCCTGTCATATAATGGCTTTTCAGACTGACTTCTGTAATACTTGCTATACACTAGGTGTTACATTACAATGTATACCTGACCGTAATGTCCTTTTACATATATCCTACTTACCAAAAAAAATAAAGTTGCTTGTATTGCCCTATATAAGGGCTGGGGGACCATTGCCTCCGCATTTTTAAATACACTATAAGTCTTGAATAGGCACTTTATGAGTGCTAGAGGTATACTTTAATTTCCTACATTGCAAACTCATCAAAGTTATGTTAGCAAGATATTGTCCTTTACACTGCAAAAATGGTGTTTAGATTTTAAACATGTTTAGGTCTAAACATGTTTAAAACCTAAACATATAGCTCAGTTAGGTGTCTCATCGACTACTAATTTAGGAAATGAACACTTTAATTCTAAATACCTAAACATATTTGCTAAACATGTTTATATGTTTAGAGTTTAAACAGTTCAATTCTAGGTGTTTAGATTTAAACGTTTATATGTTTAGATACTTGGATGTCAAATCCACACCAGGTAGCAGCACTACCTTCAAATGGACTGTCTGCACACATTTATATGCAATTGTTGTGACCAATATGTCCCCAAAACCCTTGTTCATCATAGTGTCATTTCATTGAAAATCATGAAAATAGAAACAGCAATAGAAAATTGACTAAATCTAACTTGCACCACCATCATTCTCATAACATAATCAATAAGATCCATGACTGACACCTAATTCATGTTATATTGTAAAGGATAAAGCAATGCCCTAAACTGTTGTACCTTCTCATTCTAATGCAGTGTGTACATATATATGTAAATAGCTGCAGCTGACATCTTGGGAGACTTTGCCGTGTAAATACCTGCTGATGTCCTCCAGTAAAATGTTAATGAGAAAACTAAGAAAAGATATTTCTTCATTCTTTTTAATGCATGCATGTCTGCAAACCCTAAAGTCCCACCAAATCACTTAGACAATTAAACACGAAAAAATCATAAACATCTAAGCATAAAATTACATGATATCTAAACACAAATTTTAAACCTAAACACCTAGATCTCTAAACACTTGAGCTAAGCACATTGTTTGGCTAAACATGTTTAGGAAACTAATGTGATTACAAAAACGTTGCAAGAATATGTTTAGAATTGTGTTGAGGATCTAAACACCATTTTTGCAGTGTAGATAAGGATAAATGGTACAAGTAAGCAGAAGGCCTAAGCAGTAGGATCTTAGTCCAAATGGTAAATGGAGGGGGGGGGGTGATGTGGTTGCAGACATGAAAGCAAAGGGGTGTGTCCTGACACCAGACTGTTTGGGAGTACAGCATGGCAAATATTTGCACTGCATTTGAAAAGAGGCATCCGTGGATGTCAGATAAATTGGCACTCCAAATCATGATAGGAGGAGAGGAGGGGGTGATCGTCTAAGGCTCAGGGTGGCAGTCACTAGGACCATAAGGCACAGAGGACAAGACTGCAGAATTGTATATTGTATGTGAAGGATCATTGACCATGATTTTTATAGGGGCATTATGTACATTGATGATAATATCAAAAAGTAAAAAGAAGAAAAAAAAAAAGAGAAATTGAATAAATACTACTATGTTCTTACTCAAACTAAAATTTGATTAGTATGTAAAACTTTTTTGGGTGTTCAAACGAGATTTCAGCTTCTCTCTTTAAAGGAAATGAATATGCATGAATGCACTTACGTGCATTTAGGCACCATGCTGACATTTCAAACGTATTAATTGGTGCATTTAGATGCCTCATCAGTATGATGCATCAATGTATTAGCCTCCCTCAATAGGTTGAAATACAATCATCATTATGAGGTGTGCATGCAGTCCTTTTTTAATATTACTTCAACAAAAACGTTTTTTTTAAATCAGTCTCTTACCCTTGAAAAGACAAAACAGAATTCACCCAAATCCCACATGATTCACCATACAACATAACCACTAAGAACTGTGTGTAAAGATTGAATTGGATTATGCTTTCAACTGACACAGACAGGCTGTGTCAATTTTCTTTTCCCCTTGGAATATTGTTCCTGTAGTTCTTTAGGCAAATGCCAACAGCCAAAATGTAAAATTTACCGTTTGAGACATGGAAAAGTGGCCATCAATCTCTACCTTTTGAATATCATTGATTATTCTCATCAATGTGAATATTAACAAGTTTGTTTGACATTGACCTGTTTGTGCACCCTTGTACAAATAACTATTTCTGTCCAAGGTGCTTTAACAATACCAGCAACTATTCAAGACTTACTGTAGAGGTTGGGTTCTCAAATGAATACTGGTCTCAACTAAGAGCACTGGACTTGTATAAGCGCAGGTATTGAAATCTATAACTTTTGACAGGCCATTATGGCAGTTCATAGTGTATTCTTTCCCCTCCTATTCCAGTCTCATGCGCTCATGCCACTGCATATGTGCTAGGCCATCTGACCCTACTGGAGTGGGATGTCCAATAGGTGCTGCCACTATTCCATATGGTGGCAGAAGTTGGAGATAGCAGGCATGGGGTCTTTTCTCTGTGGAGACGATATTTCCTTGCAAGCTAGGAAGTCTTTTGTTCAAGCCTCAGAAAGGCTCTCTTCGAAATTATAATTCAATTTAATTTTCCAACACAGTGGTTAGAATGTATTGTTTAATCGTGTGTTATGCTGATTTTTCCATCACACCTTTAAGAAATAATGTAGTGTGGAAGTCTGCTTATGCAGTCTGGTCCTTATCAATCTTTATGTCCTTGGTGTTTATGCAAAATGAGGACCGTTTCAAGACTAGAGGGCGGGCTTCCCTAGCCCACTTAAAAGGGTCTATTTCTCCTCTTTCCTATCCCCTCTGGATGTGTGTGATGCACATATGCGCGGGCACCGACATTCCTCTGTGAAATTGTGTAATGTAGTTCTCGCCATGAATATGACCTTAGCTGTTGAAGTGGCGTTAAACAACTATTACTCACTCACTCCATGCTAGAGGCATTGACCACAGGGACCAGGTTGTCTGAAGCTCTATGCAGTTGGGAACCAAAAACTTAGTTTTTCCTGAATTTTTGCTAAGAAATTCTGTAGTTTTACACAATATTTACAGCAAATGAAAGATGAGACTCATTGCTTTCAGGCCAGGGTAGAAGGTATTACATTAATATAGTGCACAGTTTACCTCTGAAGTACAATTTATAAACTTAAAAATCATTAGTTGCTGTTTCTTAAAGTTTGGCTCTATATATTTTGGTGAAAAAAATATTCTAACCATCAGCTTTTTTTAGATAGTGTATAATTGACCCATCAAGTTTATAAATGAGTCTGATTTATTTTTCTACCTCTATGGTGGCTCATTACACTATGGGAGATATAACTTTTGTTAGTTTACAAAAACTGTGATTTTCTGCACAATTTCTGCTTGTTTTTTTTTTATGTGGGACCACATAGATCACCATATATATGGACACATGATCATCCAGTTATACCAGGAATGTCTCTTGAATGCAGACATTTTACATGCACAGCTGCCTCCAAAACTGGAAAACACCCAGGTTCCCAACTTGCTGCATCGAGCTATAGGAGGTGCTGTCCTAGAGGGCAGGTCTGTAGCTGTGTGGGGCTTTGGCTAGGGGTGGGTGTGACTGACCAGAGAAGGGTAAGCAAGCAATAGTCGCTGATGGAATTACATGCTAGAGGTGGAAAGAAAAAAAAAGGGTCATTGTGAGAGTAAGGCATAGGACAATCATGACTTTGTTAAGAAAACAATGGATGAAGAGGGAAAAAGAGAGGCACAGGTGAAGAGAAGCAGAAAGAGGGAGACATTCCCAGGAAATAGTACAATGGCACCAGATTTTAAGAGATGACCCATCAGACCAACAGGAAAGACGCATAGATGTAGGCTGATTCCTCCTTGGGCTATAACCATACATATTTACATATGAATAGGCATTATTAGACCAGCACCAGCACCATACCTATGTATAATGACAACTAAAGAATATCTGGTATTATCAAGGTAGGGCCTGCTCCTAGCCATTTAAACCTTCAAAGGTCAATATTGCTTTGATATGCATAATGTCCATTGGCTTTCCTGATGCATGAATGTAATTCAGGTGTGTTACTCATTCATGCATTAAGCCAAAGGTTGGTACACTCCTTGAGGGTTGGCATGTTGCACCAATGGGCATGATATGCTCCTGCATGATCACCAGCCCTTAGACCTGCATGAAACTTTCAGGTCCTGCAATTTTACTTGAGCCCATCTCCAATATTTTTTTTAATATTTCAAAAGTATGGAAAAAATCAGTTTAGCAAACATCTGACTGACAGACAGCAGTGGAATGCCAGCTTTAGATGGCTATGCTGTATGTTGGCTTTAAAGGACTAACCGGCTTCTAGACATCAGTGGGCACTGCTGTAACCACCCACCTACCACCTCCCATTATGCCCACATTCATACCACAGATAGACTATACAGGGTGTCTATCATCTGGGTAGGAAAGACCACATATGGTCAATTGCACCGAAATGGGGACAAACTGATATTTCTTCATGGGAAGGGGGTAAATTGGATTAAAAACTAAATATATTTCAATTCTACCATTTCCATTGGATCATGCCAATAAATAGCTTTCATGTTTACCCTACTTTTACCCATCTATAAGCAATATCTAGAGCAGCAGCCTGTGATATATGGTGTATTCTGGGGGTGTTTTTAGCATGTTTTCTCTATTTCTACCATTTAATCCTCAATAGAAAACAAAATTTCCTAGAGAAGTGAGCCATTTTTCGATCTATCAATGTGCCATAACCTATGTTATTATATTTAACCATTGTAACAATCATTCCTTTTATCTCTAAAAAGCTAGGTACAATAACCCTGTGGTGTAGCTAAAAGGGAACCATACATGCCACACTTTATATTCTGTTATACCAGCTGGATGGCACTGCATAAACAAGGTTAAAAACCATAATTAGAATACCTTATATGTTTACTTTAAGATGGAAAAGAAAAGAAATTGGTAGATTAAACAAATAACCTTTTATCTAGAATCATGTGAATTAAATTAACTTTGGGGTAGTTTTGAGGGAACCATACGTGCCACATACCCTCAAGGTCCTCTGATAGTCAAATAGCATATTAGTGAAAACAATTATTTTCACAATATTCTCTATATGTAATGTCTTCATGACATAAATTAGGAAAAGATTCTACCAACTACTTTTGATAAATGACAGTTATAAGTGGCATGGAACCGTATGTGCCACATGGAACCATACGTGCCACACAATCTATTATGCCTTTAACATCCAGAATCACAATAATGTGGCTATATAAGATTACTAATGTAGAGAGACAAGGCCCAGCATCATTGATAACAAATGAAATATGAATATGGCTATAAGAAATTAGATAAGCCATGCTCCCAAAAATGAGCCTACATGGACCAGAATCCCATAGGATTCAATGCTATAAAATTGAATTAATGCTGAAATTGGCAATTATTCATATTAGTGTTCCCAATTTTCAGGTTAGGACTCTGAATGCATCAGTAATGTACACAAAAAAATTAAGAACATTCCAAGCATTTATAATATTTTCATAAAATGTCCCCCTGTGACCCCATTTCGGTGCATTTGACCATATGTGATATCGAGTACACAGTAGCTCATGATATTTGCACCCTTTCATCATTACCTCCATGGACACAGCGGAGTGCAAACATCTTTGAACTATGTAGAATTACTTATCTCTTGCTTGTGTGAATGTATTTTTAGGGTTTGGTCAACTCACTTACCAAAATACAGGTAGACAACCAACCTTTGCTGTGATGTTGGGAATAAAATGTTAAAACTCAAACTCATTGTCAAAATGAGATTAATTTATGACCAGATTTGGAACAAAGGTTATGTTTTGAAATCTAAAAGTCTTGGCTTCTGAGGTGGGTCAACAACCTATTGTTTTGTTTTTCTGTTTTTATTTTATTCCTTTTTCTGTTTTAAGTAGTTACAATTGCTTCAAAATTTTGTTTGTAATTTTGTTTCAAACTAAGGGGTAAGCTTATGAGGGGGTTGTCTCTTCAATGCTTGGCAGTAGCCAATTGACCCTTTCTGCTTCTTGTACCTGGCAGTATAGAGCATCTACGAAATCACTTACTCACACTGTAGGTATTATATCCTGCACCGGAAGTATGGTGTCTCAGTGATAATTCACCGTCTATACATTATGTATGACTGTTGTCCTGTGTTGGTGTCACCATCTGCCTCTGCTGCACCCACCAACGCCCCTCTTACATACACCACTCTCTATGCCGCCACAAGCCACAAGTTATTCTGAATGCAGATGTTGCTGACAATTTGATAAAGGTCTGGGTGTGTGAACATATACCTCTGGGAATAATGTTTGAAAGGCATCTCTCAAGATGGAGCAACTAGACCTTTTCCTGACTCTAATCCTACTATAGGCAGGCATCTAGTGGTCACTGATAAGTACGTCAGTAATACTGCTTTCCAAACCCTACGCACATAAGTCCTAATCTAGAGGGCGGTTGCAGTGCATTACTTACAATCACCAACTCTAAGTCCCAGGGTGTCAAATTGTAGCAGCTGTGCCTAGCTCTACCATCTTGAGAAATGCTCTCCTAAGCAAGATACACAAAGTATTTATGGACCACACTAAATGATAGCCTGTCCCTCAAAATGATGCAGGGATGCAGCACTAATAAGTAACTCACCACGCCTTTTTTATCGCCTGAGGCATTTCTCACAACATTGAAAACGTCTTAGGGATCTGATTGTATGGCTGGGGAAAACTCATGGACAATCCATTATGATTTGGGATTATTGGATCAGCTGCCCAATTTGTTTTATATGATTGGATTGGATTATAGACTGATCTACACTGAAAACATGGAAGATCCGAAACTAGTCAGCGGTTACCACTTTATGTCCTCAAGTTGACGATACCTAAAACGACAACTTTAGGTAGTGAAAATGATGACTTCCAGTTGACCTGAGTCGTCAGGATGACAATACTGACAGTACAGAGTATTGACGACTCAGGTTGTCAGGATGATGACCTAAAGTCATCATTTTGACTACCTAAAGTTGTAGTTTTAGGTACCATCAACTTGAGGACCTAAAGTGGTCACCGCTAACTAGTTTTGGATCTTTCATGTTTTCAGTGTAAATGCGATAAACGTTTTTCATGTCCAGTTAAAAAAAGATTAGCAACTTCAGGGCCATCAAGACGCATCAATGCATTGGTTAGTAAAGATTGACAAGGACAGAAATTGTATAAAACTAAACGACTACCATTGCACATGCTGCCACTATCATCTTGTGACAGAAAGGACAGCATGCGGTAGCGGCTTATGGTGTTAATGCACATTTTGATGTTTTACACTAGAGGTGGTAAGATGGATCGGTCCTTGGGCCTTTAAGGCCAGCAGGATACTTTATTATGCTTTTTCTGCATTGCATATTGATCACACACCAATGTAATGCTCTCCTGGCACACCTACACACCAGCAGTGCATTTCAGCATCATGGAAACCATATTGCAGTGTACAAACCCTTTTAGGAATTTAAAGCACCCTCCCCATTGGTCATCATAATGCACCAATGAAGTGCTGGTAAGTCTGCTCGCCAGCACTTCATTGGAGCATCATGCGGACCCTGCGAGAGGGAATTATCCCCATAGAGTCCACATAATGCATGGATGTAGTCCTGGCAGGTTAGTCATCAGAGCCCGATGGACATGATGCATCGATGCATTAGCAGCCTTTAAGGGTTAAAGCACTATGTACACCTTGATATCACAAGCATCAAGACATCTGGGGGCTGCGGTCCCAGGTTGCATCATTTTGCGACAGGGACTTTTCATCCCTCCATATACATCACCTGACTTAAACCATGAAGGAAAGGGTTAGCACATTAACATATTGTTGCAAGTCACTACATGCATGCATCTCTCTAATTACTTCATTAAGTACAGAGCATTCTTTGGACATTACCTACCATACCCACTCTAATTTGGAAGGTTTCAAATCCCAGTGGCTGCTTGCAGACATACAATGCAGAGAAATACTCTCGTTGAGAAATACTTCCCCAAATGGTTCCATTTGGACACTAACGATTCTGTGAATGTAGAAGAAGAAGTATCAACACAGGTGCCTATAGATAGTTGTTTGCATTTTCTATAGAACCCCTCGGCTTGTACTTTGATATTTAGATATTTCCTGGAAGGTTTCTTCCATGACTAACATCTACATGAATATGATATGGTCTTTCCTATTGTATACCTTTCTTTATGGGTGTATATATGTTAAATAAACATAAAGAAAGGGAAGTCTAGATACATTTCCACTGACATACAATAGTCTAAAGTCTCCCCCTCCCGATCCAGACAATCTCCTACTGTGACATTTAGAGAGGAGCGTTATTAGGTTGGGAGGCAGCAGCTGATTGGAACATGGATGGGAGGGGGATAGGTCAGTGGGCAGGAACAGGGATATTCTGCGCATGACATGTTATAACAGCCTTCAGGTTGCTAGTCCTTATGGAGTGAGTGGTCATTATTTATCAACAGTCTGGGTGGTGAGCCCCTCGTTGTTTTAAAGTAGCACACAGGTTCTTTTTTTGCCAAAAAGGAGCTAAATTGTTTTTAACCCCCTGCCCCTGGAAATTTGTATGTCCCCCATATAATGATAAGACACATAATGCCAAGAGGTTGCCCAGTCATATATATGGTCCATAAATGATTTTTTTCTCAATGATTTCAAATTTTGTCATCTTTGAACAAGTGATTTTCACTAACGGACCTATAGTCTTGATCTACAGTCAGACTGATGCTTCCTTCTACAAATGGTTCAATTTGGACACGGACTGCTCTGTGAATGCAGAGAAGAAAGTTTCAACCCTTGGCTCCGATATTAGGACATTTTTCCTGGAAAATTGCTCCTATCACTGACAGCTACAGGAATATGATATGATCTTTCCTAATGTATGTCTTTCTATATGTGTGTAGATAGAAAGCAGAGGAAGTCTGGTGTTAGGGATACATTTACAGCAATATAGTGTAAAGTTGCACCGTCCTCCAAACCAGCTGCTATATATCAATGTCTACTTCCTGTGACATTTAGCAAGGTGCATCATTGAACCAAAGGCAATGGAAATCTGGTACATCAACACTTTTATGTTAAGTAACTGGAAGTATTGCCTTTATGTACCTTGAACTCTGCAGCATCAGCCAGTGAATGTCCCTCCTAACGACCATTAGCATGCTTGACCTTCTCAGTCCCATTCACTTGCCTATTTGCTGTTGATGTATGATGAATGAATACATAAGCAAATGTCCACGAGCATGGGATAATTCTGGATTGTATTCCCAGAAGGCCTCGTTGAAAACGGGAAGAAGCACCGAGGGGAATGCGATCCAAAATTATCCCATGGGAGTGGACATTTGCATTTATTTTATGGCTCTAAGGATGAATTTGCTTTTAAATAAGGAAAGACAATGATATTTACAGATTTTCAATGTGTCGCGTCGTCCCGGTTTGTGTTGATCCGCCATGACAACTTGCTCAACGAAGTAGGTCACGTGATACAGAGCTAGCCACTACTTTTAGTTTCGATATTAATGGGCAATATAGATCTTCTTTTTTAACATGGCGCTAACACTTAGATATACCTTAAACAATTCATAACACATTATTTAACTAGTTTAATCATTCTTTTTTTTTTGCGTAAAACTTCTAATAACCAAACCTAAATACGAAACTAATTAGCTCTGTATAAATTTCAAAATGGCGGCGCTGAATATGCGAGGATAGTATTCCACCCCCCTATTGAATACGGAGTAAGTAGTACTAATCTATAGTGTCGTCGATATTAGCCATATAATAAAGTGCCCCCTTTGCTGATTCCACTCAGCACCATTGATGCAGTTATAGAGGGTCTCTTTGTTGTAAGTAGGGTCAGCAGCACTGCACTGGTGCATCATGAAGAAAAAGGAAGCTACCCTTAGGACAAACCTGTGGTCCATATAGGGTTAAAATTGCCCCATACATGCTTGTACCACTCAGGCCAAGCGACTCCTTATCTCACAGCCGGACTCAGAACCACTGGTCAGTCCTGATAACAATAGCTTAATCATCAAGCTTTTACCATGGAAACTAAGTGTATGGGGCCTAGAGGGCTATGCAGTTGGTCAGTTACATGTTCCCCTTAATTTTATACTTCAGATGCTGTCGAATGTTAAAGTTCATGATTTCAATTTACCTTACATTGTTAAAATGCAGTCCACTAACAGTATGGGCAAGAGGTTTAGATACAATCCGGGGTTGATACTCTCCCAAAACTGTAACCACAATGCCCCCAATGCAGAGGAAGACAGTAGAGCCCCCCTCCCCCTAAAAAACATAAAGAAAATAAATAAAATACAAACCAAAACAAGCAAACTCATAAAGCACTATGCTGCAAATTCAGGGTATAACTTGTTCTTTTGTATCAGACCTGTGGGCTCATGTTCTGAGCTGGTTATGGGACTAATCAGGATGTGATAATAAGCATGTGCCTTGTTCTCACACACCAGGATGACCTAGACCAAAAGTGGTCTATCAGGAACAAATTTCTCATTTGAAATCATGCTGATAAGTAATAAACGCTTACTATTCAAGACCGTGATTTCATGTGACAAAATAAAACAGTGCATCTGCACATTACAATTACAATTGTGTAGTCTGGTTAAGCTATATTTGTCCATGATTTTTTTTTTCATTTTTAATGAGCTAAGGGCTGTCCCTTGCATGCAATATATTCTCAAAATGCAGCAATGATGCTGATCTGTCTTGTGCATAAAGCTGACTTATCATTATTCCTTGTATTCACTCAAAGATTGTCATTGATTTTGTACTTAGTTTCTATGACAACCAGAAAGAAGTCATAAGTGACAGGTGACAGCCACAGGTACTGCTAAATAATTGGGTAGATTAAGTCATCGGCCATCCTCATTCCCAACCAATCTGCAGCAATGGCTGATTCTTTGATTCCCCCACGTTATAAAGTACATGTTAGATGACAGTCTCTACCAGGTGTCTCTGACTGTCTTAAACAAAACAAAAATTTGTCTCAATGGAGCCAAAGAATATTATGTGTAGGCTGGAGACCTGTTAGATTGTTACACTATATATAAACATAGGTTATTAGATCGCTGGTTATAAACTACAGATTGTTGACTGCTTCAGCCCACAGTACCCTTGGGGTACCAGATGAAGCAAAATTTTTAGGCTGTGAAGCAGTGAGGAAAATGCCAGCTAACTCGACCTGCTTCATATAGAGTTCAACAAAGATATTTTCAGAATTGTGCAGTATTTGGGCTTCTCAAAAATCGTCAGTCAAGCCATCTTGGATCTGAACTCAAAGAGATCGGCACCTTCGCCAGTGTTATTCTAAGAGGAAACTGCCATCCGAATCGAGATCTGGATTATACTCTATGAGACCTTTCATTTGATATCTCATATGTTTATATCTGATGAGTACGTCCAGAGATACCAGTAATGCAAATGCAAATCTAGTTCGCCACTAGATAGAAAACATCTACTTAAGCGTTGGTTCCACAGCCATACAATCGGTCGGAATAGCCCTAATCCGATGATTTATAATATATCAAAAGTATAGAAAAAAATCGGTCGGATTAGTGCTAATCCGACCGATTTAGGTCTGTGGAACCAACGCTTTAGAGAGTCACGCTGTTAGCATATTTTATGGCGTAAAGTCATGTCACTTAGCAATGTCACATCAATAAGCAATGTCATGTCACTAAACAATGTCACATAACCACAACAAACAGGCAGAGTTTGCCATGAAAACTGGGCAAGGTTTGCTGTGAGATGTGGGTACAGTTTGACTTGAAAAAGTAGGCACAGTTTGCCATCAAAACTATTCCCCCAAACTCTAGTGGCGAAGCCACTAGTATCTTAAAAACTCATCGAACTCAGACCTTATGTCAAACTTGTCAAATATGCCATAATATGGGATGAAGTGAAATCAGCTTACTGGGAGTCCATCATGCTTCCCTCATTACTCCCAATTTGCCTTATTCCCCTTATACTTCATCAGTAGGGCTCTGGATAATATGGGGTAAGAAGAAACAGGGAAGGTGGTACTATGAGGGGAGACAGGTCTCCTTGGGGAAATTCTGCTGATTGTTGTTTGGTCAGCTCATTTTGCTAATACAGTAATATAGGCATTCCTGGAGGTGCGCTGGCGACATAGAGTTTAAAATGTTGCATTATAGCCCAAGCTCCACTAGGCGGCATGGAGCTGTAGCGTCAGAGGCGTCACAGGTTTTCTGTGCATCAGGGTATCTTTTCTGCTTGCCAATAGAGGAATGCAGCGTTTCGCGGCAATTTCGAGATGAAACACTGATGCAAAATGCTGCATTCCTGTATTGGCAGGCAGAAAGGATACCCCAATGCTCGGAAAACCTGTGACGGCTGTGACGCTGCTGCTGCTCCGTGCCGCCTAGTGGAACCCTGGCATATGTCTCGAGGTTAGTGTCGATCATGCTGGAAAGTCTACTTATATCAACTCTGCCTAGGTGCATCATGAACACCATTAAATGATATATCAATGCTCTGGTCTCATGGTGGGTTATCCATCATGGCTATGTTCAAGTATCATAAAATAGGTATATTGAATTAAAGTAACCTTCAACCTTTTAGAGGCTACAGCGCATCATGGTTTATTACATGATTTCTGTGATTCTGAGTGCTTTTCCTGGATATTCCCATGCACATACCTGTCGATATTGCATGGCATGATGCATGCATCATGACTTTTGTAAGGTGTGCGGTCCAAGGATAACAGGCACCAAGTGTGATTATCCATGGATAACATGCACACCTTACATGTCATATGTTATATGTTAAAACCTACGAAATTTTCATTGCCAGGGTAGGGGTCAAACCTGCACTCTACTGATCCCAAATCCAACTCCCTATGCTGTGTGCCACAGGGACTGACGAGAATAGCAGCAGTAGAATTACACCACAGGAGGGTGTTGCTCCTATTGTAAAAAGGAGCTGTGAGCATGTGCCCTCTTTTCTAAACAAGTCATGCACTGCTTCACCAAAGTACTTGCACTCACCATCAGTCTGAAAAGTCACCTGCCTTGTTTAAAACAGAGCGAGAGAGCTGCAATATCAGGTACCTACTCATGTCACACAATCTATAGTATATTATACTGACTGACTTCTCCCAACTTGGTACCTACTCAAATCCCCCTTTTTTAGCACCATACTTGAATGACCAGTTGTGAGCAACAAAAGGGACAAGTTATAGCTACATGAAAAGAAAACACTGGAAACGAGGGCATTTTTAGCCAGCTCTTCCTTTTACTATAGGAGCAACAGCCTCCAGTGGTCAGAGCTGCCTGTCCCATAGCTATATACCATGTTTCCCCGTTTATAAGCCCTGCATATCTAGCAACTTGCCAGGGCTGCACGTTTACCAATGACAATGAGCTGCATTAGCGGCTATAACAGTGCTTTGGACCAAACCTAGCTCGTCTCACTATGCTTTAACACCTCATGCTGCCATCAGAAGGAGTATGAGATGGGGTCAGGACTTATTATGTCATTGGTTAACACCTAGAAGAAAGTGAATTTTGATCCTGGTCAGCTCATCATTATTTCATAATAGAGAGTTTAAGATTTAGGAACGTGTACCTGTACGTGAACGACAAGTGCTCTAAGTACAGGTTCCAATACAGGTACAGGTAATGTGGTTAAGAAATTCCTCTCTGTGTGGGGCTTTTCTGTGCTGAGGTACTAGGATTGCACTCAGTGCATGTTAGGGTGGATTGATTGACTAATTAAAGTGAGATATACTTATACCAGCACCAATTAACACCTCCCAATGCTACATATATACCTGACAAGCATGTGATTTTATTCCCTTCTCTTAGGGATACATATAAGTAATATATAATTTTATGTCATTGCAGATACGACCGTTACTATAGAACTGTACTGGATATGCTGTATTCAATGGGGGGATGGAATACAATGTGGCCGTATTCAATGGGTGTCTGCCATCTTGGATTCTGAACAGATTTGAGCTGTGTTTCTCTATTTTAAAGCAAATTAACCCTGTAGGGCCATGACATAAATGCAAATGTAAGGCCTCATTGAATACGGCAGACTCACTTCGGGGAATACGATGCAAAAATATTCCATGGTCGTTGACATTTGCTTATAGAGCTTTCCTACAAGTACGTCTAGATAGGAATCTAGAAGTCTAAAAATTCAAGCCTAGAAGTTGTATACTTGTAGATGGGAATACCGCCACGTGACCTTTGACGTTACACGTTGTGGTAGCCATACACATACATATCTTAAACTCCCTTTTCTCTCATTTAAGTTGTGTTTAATAGTTTAAGAATATATGGGCATCAGCATCATAGAATTCTTATCAAAGTTGTATATTTGTGCCGCTGAAGGGTTAACTGCTGAACATCAGCATCATAGAATGTGTTATCAAAGTTGTATATTTGTGCCGCTGAAGGGTAAACTGCTAAACAGTCATTCCTTATGCTGCTTATAAATATACAGACAACTTCCCTTGATGACGATTCCTTGTAGAAACATCTGCAACCCTATCAATCTACCAACCACAAACATTTATGATCACCAGAGGGCAAAAGGGCTCTTCTCACAGGCTCAAAATAGTAAAAAAAGAAGATTATACAAATATCGGCATGACCCCTTCCTTAATCAAACATTTATGACTTTAAGGCCTACACCTGTTGGATAACCTCCAGAGATGCACTATGTAGCCTTCCAGGACCATTAATTAAGATGTGCATCATATCCATTGGTGCCTCATGATGACTATTTGGGTCTTTATGAACCTCTCAGTGTCTGCATGATGTTGCACTGGTATGTAGTCTCATGCTTTCATGACAACCGATGAACATCAAACTATAAAGGGTTACGATGATTCACATTGTATGGGAACCACCTCATATAGGAAGGAACCTGACCATATATTCTGAGAAGAAAACTTTTCCCTGTATAAAGATGGAGAGGTTTTAATTTGGCATAGATATGGAATGACCAACCATAATAACTCATGATAACAGTCACTAACATCTACACAGACAATAGCAAATCTGTAGGGCATCTCTTTTCTACCATCACGCACATAACATTTGTGCAGTAGTGGTCTATTTAAGTGCAGGTTCTCAAATTAACACTGGTTTTGATTTGGCACCTGGGGTGTACTAGCATTAATATTGAAGAGTACACTATGAGGTAAGTATTGAAATGGTGCTGGTCTTGAATGAAAAATCAGGGTTGAGCTACACTATGAACAAAAAATGTTGGAATAACAGCTGAATCCCTAACCCAAAGTTGCCAGAGATCCGATATTATATTCACAGAGAGTCCTTATGCAACCTTCTTGCAGACACTATGCTGGTTCACTGCAGTACAATTGCAGTCTTACGCTGTTCAGTTTTACAAATGCCCCTGGTAGATTCAGCGGTTATCTTATAGAGGGTAGAAATCTTTAAGGTCCAAAATGCCCATACAGGCCACTATGGTAAATGTACTCACTTCACAGGAGACATAGATGTAGGGATACAATAATTGGAATAATTCTACACAGACAAATCAAATCTACATTAAGGTGGGTGATGGGGACACCCTGGGGGCCCTGACAGTTAATTACACGTGAATCTAAGTGCGTTAATGGTAGCACAATGCCATGAAGTCAATTCTTCCCATTTGTAGTACAATGCAAAAATGCTGTATCTGCAAGTGACTTAACAGTATTACATTGGTGTATGATGTTGCATTGATGCATCCTGCTGAACCTCAAAGGCCAATGTTGCATAAGGGCATCCTGTCCTTTAACAGTCATCATACATTTATCCGGTGCAATATACTGATCTTATAGGGGTGTTTCATTAATGCTGTATGCTTGGTACATAGAGAGAACGACCGTGGTGTACGAGGTGGTCGGTCCACCACGAGAGAGTCGTCTCCCGAGGTGTGGATCGACCACCCAGGACACCAGGGGAGGTTAGTTCTCTATTTATTTTATGTTTTTAGAGGGTTTAGATAAGGAAAAATCAACAAAATCCGTTATCGTAGTTAACCATACAAGCACCAATCCGCCATTTTGAATGTTTACCTGCATCCAGATCGAGGCTGCAGCAACTTGGCTGCAGTACTTGATCGCCCGCTGTGGTGGATCACGACACGTTACGCCACTGGGGGTGTGGCGATCGGCAGCTCAACGTTAAACCTATGGGAAGAAGTTATTGACATAAAATAAAATTCATAACTGCACCTTGAGAACGATACAGCAAATTAGTGTCACTGATTCAATTCTGCAACAGTGCATCCTGATTACAATAGAACATGGACTTTGGTATATGATGTTGTCTTTAAAGTGTTTAAATGTGCTCTGAGATGGGTCCCTGCGGGCCCTTACACAGAGTACCAAAGCTGTGTGAATGACTGTGGCTAACGTCTGAGTGGTGTTTTACCCGGCTCCATTTACTGTGAACTCCAAGGTGAATATCTGTCCTTCTCAACCACATGCAGTTGGCAGTTTAATTGCTTAACTTTTAAAGGCCAGAGATTGCTTTAGTAGTACATTATGCCTGTATGTTTCATATCTGTATATGACCACCCGACATATCTGTATATGACTACCTGACATTTCTGTATATGACTACCCGACATATCTGTATATGACTACCCGACATATCTGTATATGACTACCCGACATATCTGTATATGACTACAAGACATATCTGTATATGACTACCCGACATATCTGTATATGACTACCTGGCATATCTGTATATGACTACCCGACATATCTGTATATGACTACCCGACATAATCTGTATATGACTACCAGACATATCTGTATATGACCACCCGACATATCTGTATATGACCACCCGACATATCTGTATATGACTACCCGACATAATCTGTATATGACTACCCGACATATCTGTATATGACCACCCGACATATCTGTATATGACTACCCGACATTCCTGAAGTATCACCACGATGCTCTACTGCAGTCCCTTTTGTAACTAACTACTTCTTGTTCTCTCGTCTGTAATTCCTAATTTTACAGTTGTGGCTTATACAAGGTTAGCACCATCTGGCACCTGAAAGAAATGGCCTCAATTAATCATGTGCCTTTATATAGCAATTCCATACTGAAAAACATTATACTAAAATGCCCTAAATTTGTTACAAGGTGCACATAATCCTTTATGGGCCACTAGTGCATCAGGCCCACTAGTGCATCATGCCCACTAGTGCATCATGCCCACTAGTGCATCATGCCCATTGGTGCATCATGCCCATTGGTGCATCATGCCCATTGGTGCATCATGCCCATTGGTGCATCATGCCCATTGGTGCATCAGGCCCATTGGTGCATCATGCCCATTGGTGCATCAGGCCCATTGGTGCATCATGCCCACTAGTGCATCATGCCCACTAGTGCATCATGCCCACTAGTGCATCATGCCCACTAGTGCATCATGCCCATTGGTGCATCATGCCCATTGGTGCATCATGCCCATTGGTGCATCGTGCCCATTGGTGCATCATGCCCATTGGTGCATCATGCCCATTAGTGCATCATGCCCATTGGTGCATCATGCATATTGGTGCATCATGCCCATTGGTGCACTATGCCCATTGGTGCATCATGCCCATTGGTGCATCATGCCCACTAGTGCATCATGCCCACTAGTGCATCATGCCCACTAGTGCATCATGCCCATTGGTGCATCATGCCCATTGGTGCATCATGCCCATTGGTGCATCATGCCCATTAGTGCATCATGCCCATTGGTGCATCATGCCCATTAGTGCATCATGCCCATTGGTGCATCAGGCCCATTGTTGCATCATGCCCACTAGTGCATCATGCCCACTAGTGCATCATGCCCATTGGTGCATCTTGCCCATTGGTGCATCATGCCCATTGGTGCATCATGCATATTGGTGCATCATGCCCATTGGTGCATCATGCCCATTGGTGCATCATGCCCATTGGTGCATCATGCCCATTGGTGCATCTTGCCCATTGGTGCATCATGCCCATTGGTGCATCATGCCCATTGGTGCATCATGCCCATTGGTGCATCATGCCCATTGGTGCATCATGCCCATTGGTGCATCATGCCCATTGGTGCATCATGCATATTGGTGCATCATGCCCATTGGTGCATCAGGCCCATTGGTGCATCATGCCCATTGGTGCATCATGCCCACTAGTGCATCATGCCCATTGGTGCATCATGCCCATTGGTGCATCTTGCCCATTGGTGCATCATGCCCACTAGTGCATCATGCCCATTGGTGCATCATGCCCATTGGTGCATCATACCCATTGGTGCATCATGCCCATTGGTGCATCAGGCCCATTGGTGCATCATGCCCATTGGTGCATCATGCCCATTGGTGCATCATGCCCATTAGTGCATCATGCCCATTGGTGCATCATGCCCATTGGTGCATCAGGCCCATTGGTGCATCATGCCCATTGGTGCATCATGCCCATTGGTGCATCATGCCCATTGGTGCATCATGCCCATTAGTGCATCATGCCCACTAGTGCATCATGCCCACTAGTGCATCATGCCCACTAGTGCATCATGCCCACTAGTGCATCATGCCCATTGGTGCATCATGCCCATTGGTGCATCAGGCCCATTGGTGCATCATACCCATTGGTGCATCATGGCCATTGGTGCATCAGGCCCATTGGTGCATCATGCCCATTGGTGCATCATGCCCACTAGTGCATCATGCCCATTAGTGCATCATGCCCATTGGTGCATCAGGCCCATTGGTGCATCATACCCATTGGTGCATCATGGCCATTGGTGCATCATGGCCATTGGTGCATCATACCCATTGGTGCATCATGCCCATTGGTGCATCATGCCCATTGGTGCATCATGCCCATTGGTGCATCATGCCCATTGGTGCATCATGCCCATTGGTGCATCAGGCCCATTGGTGCATCATACCCATTGGTGCATCATGGCCATTGGTGCATCAGGCCCATTGGTGCATCATACCCATTGGTGCATCATGCCCATTGGTGCATCATGCCCATTGGTGCATCATGCCCATTGGTGCATCATGCATATTGGTGCATCATGCCCACTAGTGCATCATGCCCACTAGTGCATCATGCCCATTGGTGCATCATGGCCATTGGTGCATCATACCCATTGGTGCATCATGCCCATTGGTGCATCATGCCCATTGGTGCATCAGGCCCATTGGTGCATCATACCCATTGGTGCATCATGGCCATTGGTGCATCAGGCCCATTGGTGCATCATACCCATTGGTGCATCATGCCCATTGGTGCATCATGCCCATTGGTGCATCATGCCCATTGGTGCATCATGCCCATTAGTGCATCATGCCCATTGGTGCATCAGGCCCATTGTTGCATCATGCCCACTAGTGCATCATGCCCACTAGTGCATCATGCCCATTGGTGCATCATGCCCATTGGTGCATCATGCCCATTGGTGCATCATGCCCATTGGTGCATCATGCCCATTGGTGCATCATGCCCATTGGTGCATCAGGCCCATTGGTGCATCATACCCATTGGTGCATCATGCCCATTGGTGCATCATGCCCATTGGTGCATCATGCCCATTAGTGCATCATGCCCATTGGTGCATCATGCCCATTGGTGCATCATACCCATTGGTGCATCATGCCCATTGGTGCATCATACCCATTGGTGCATCATGGCCATTGGTGCATCATGCCCATTGGTGCATCGTGCCCATTGGTGCATCATGCCCATTGGTGCATCATGCCCATTAGTGCATCATGCCCATTGGTGCATCATGCATATTGGTGCATCATGCCCATTGGTGCACTATGCCCATTGGTGCATCATGCCCATTGGTGCATCATGCCCACTAGTGCATCATGCCCACTAGTGCATCATGCCCACTAGTGCATCATGCCCATTGGTGCATCATGCCCATTGGTGCATCATGCCCATTGGTGCATCATGCCCATTAGTGCATCATGCCCATTGGTGCATCATGCCCATTAGTGCATCATGCCCATTGGTGCATCAGGCCCATTGTTGCATCATGCCCACTAGTGCATCATGCCCACTAGTGCATCATGCCCATTGGTGCATCTTGCCCATTGGTGCATCATGCCCATTGGTGCATCATGCATATTGGTGCATCATGCCCATTGGTGCATCATGCCCATTGGTGCATCATGCCCATTGGTGCATCATGCCCATTGGTGCATCTTGCCCATTGGTGCATCATGCCCATTGGTGCATCATGCCCATTGGTGCATCATGCCCATTGGTGCATCATGCCCATTGGTGCATCATGCCCATTGGTGCATCATGCCCATTGGTGCATCATGCATATTGGTGCATCATGCCCATTGGTGCATCAGGCCCATTGGTGCATCATGCCCATTGGTGCATCATGCCCACTAGTGCATCATGCCCATTGGTGCATCATGCCCATTGGTGCATCTTGCCCATTGGTGCATCATGCCCACTAGTGCATCATGCCCATTGGTGCATCATGCCCATTGGTGCATCATACCCATTGGTGCATCATGCCCATTAGTGCATCATGCCCATTGGTGCATCATGCCCATTGGTGCATCAGGCCCATTGGTGCATCATGCCCATTGGTGCATCATGCCCATTGGTGCATCATGCCCATTGGTGCATCAGGCCCATTGGTGCATCATGCCCATTGGTGCATCAGGCCCATTGGTGCATCATGCCCATTGGTGCATCATGCCCATTGGTGCATCATGCCCATTAGTGCATCATGCCCATTGGTGCATCATGCCCACTAGTGCATCATGCCCATTGGTGCATCATGCCCATTGGTGCATCTTGCCCATTGGTGCATCATGCCCACTAGTGCATCATGCCCATTGGTGCATCATGCCCATTGGTGCATCATACCCATTGGTGCATCATGCCCATTAGTGCATCATGCCCATTGGTGCATCATGCCCATTGGTGCATCATACCCATTGGTGCATCATGCCCATTGGTGCATCATGCCCATTGGTGCATCATGCCCATTGGTGCATCAGGCCCATTGGTGCATCATACCCATTGGTGCATCATGCCCATTGGTGCATCATGCCCATTGGTGCATCATGACCATTGGTACATCATACCCATTGGTGCATCATGCCCATTGGTGCATCATGCCCATTGGTGCATCATGCCCATTGGTGCATCAGGCCCATTGGTGCATCATACCCATTGGTGCATCAGGCCCATTGGTGCATCATGCCCATTGGTGCATCATGCCCATTGGTGCATCATGCCCATTGGTGCATCATGCCCATTGGTGCATCATGCCCATTGGTGCATCAGGCCCATTGGTGCATCATACCCATTGGTGCATCATGGCCATTGGTGCATCATGGCCATTGGTGCATCATGGCCATTGGTGCATCATACCCATTGGTGCATCATGCCCATTGGTGCATCATGCCCATTGGTGCATCATGCCCATTGGTGCATCAGGCCCATTGGTGCATCATGCCCATTGGTGCATCAGGCCCATTGGTGCATCATGCCCATTGGTGCATCATGGCCATTGGTGCATCATGCCCACTAGTGCATCATGCCCATTAGTGCATCATGCCCATTGGTGCATCATGCCCATTGGTGCATCATGCCCATTGGTGCATCATGCCAATTGGTGCATCATGCCCATTGGTGCATCATGCCCATTGGTGCATCATGCCCATTGGTGCATCATGCCAATTGGTGCATCATGCCCATTGGTGCATCAGGCCCATTGGTGCATCAGGCCCATTGGTGCATCAGGCCCATTGGTGCATCATGCCCATTGGTGCATCATGCCCATTGGTGCATCATGCCAATTGGTGCATCATGCCCATTGGTGCATCATGCCCACTAGTGCATCATGCCCACTAGTGCATCATGCCCACTAGTGCATCATGCCCACTAGTGCATCAGGCCCTTTGGTGCATCATGCCCATTGGTGCATCATGCCCATTGGTGCATCATGCCCATTGGTGCATCATGCTCATTGGTGCATCATGCTCATTGGTGCATCATGCCCACTAGTGCATCATGCCCACTAGTGCATCATGCCCACTAGTGCATCAGGCCCATTGGTGCATCATGCTCACCCTACAGTATTGATGCACTTCTTGACGATCCATATGATGCACCAATGAAGTGATGGTAGGCAGACTCATCAGTAATCAATGCACCTGGATGGCCTGGATGATGACCACATATTTGTATATGGGATAGACCATACATGTGCTACTACCTACGGATTTTTTAATATCAATTTAGCATATAATTACTTTGAGATGAAATGTTCGCCAAAATCTTAGTGTATGCTCTTGAACCATATTCCTGTTCATGTTTCTCCATGTAAGGATTCATATGTATGCAGAGTCGGATTTCGCCCTTTATTTAGCCCTAATTTTGGTTAAATTCTAGGGTATAAAGAGGTAGATAAACTCTTAAGTACAGGTAAAAAGGAGGGGGCGTGCGGCCCTGCGCCCCCATCTAAATCCGCCACTGGTATGGTTAATGCACACATTTTAATATAAGTTAGGCCTAGAATAATAAACAAATAACACATAGAGCAACTGATACAGCAATTGATGAAAAGCAAAGGCAGAAAGGAGTGCATGGATGAAAATTGCATAGCACTGCAATTCACCAGCTAAGGTATTATCCAAGGAAATGGAGAGAAAATAACATAAGAATTAACCACCCCGTTGCTTATAGATTTGGAGGGGGCAATATCCCCAGTTCTTATAGCAGACAGGAGCTCATCCACGGTCTATCTAGCTAGTTTTTAGTGCTTAAGATACATTTGAGGACCCTTGTACCCCTGGTGCTTAAACAATAGCACCACTTATTTAATACGGGCAATTAAACATGGTATCCGTCAAAAATATGCTGGAAATGGTAATAGTACGGGTCCTACAAAGTTCAGAAAATCGTATCTATCTCTCTCTTTTCTAACACAAAGTGATATATTCACATCATTTCTATATTGTCTCAGATGGATCCCTCATGATTTGCCCTATGCAATAGAATATGAATGGTATAGTCATCATAGCAACATCATATCCATAGAGGGATGGCCTGACAGTTTTTCCTCTGCCCGTTTTGACCTTCAAAAGCTGTCACAGAGGAGAATCGCCTGCTTGTCTGTCAGATCTCATATGTTCTCCGATCCTACGAGAAGAGAAATGTCTGAAACATTGGCAGGGGGATTCCACGACTTCAGCTTTGGACCACCGATCAGGGAGCTTCAGGACCATCCCCTATTACTTGGCAAAGTCTCCCGAGGGGAGGGACTGTCCTTTCCCCCATCTATTTGGATACATTCAGCATAGGGTCATTAATCCCCTTCCCATTCTTGCTCGTTCTCATGAGACCTTGCATATCGATTTTTTTCAATTCAATTACTATAGAGGGCGCTGCGTTATGCCCCATATATTGCCCACTATGCCTGCACTTAGGATCCTTCTGGCTATATGCTGCTTCATTAGGGGTCACTATGGTAAATTTACAGGGAGGTAAACACTGCTCTTGTAGAGGCACAGTAATTTGGACGGATTTGTCCATCTGCCAATCAAGATAGGGTTTACTTGTAAGTTTATGTTGGTTTGATTTTGTCCTAAATTAGGGGACTTTTACTTCAAGTGCTGCCCTGAGAACTCCCTTATTCTCCCTTACTTGTGTGCCAGAAATCAAGGCTTAACCCTGTGGGGATAGGATAATGCCTTAGCATTTTAAAATTTGATAGTGCATTAATGCATCAATCATTGATCCTCCAAATGCATGGATATAACCTTGGTGATTAACTCACCTGGGTTGCATACATGTATCATGGAAAAGACCCTGGAATGGTCGGCATGATGCATCAACGTAATGCTAGCAAGCAAATTTACCGGTACTTTATTGGTGCATCATGAGGACCAATGGGCCTGATAGGGTTATGATATTCACCTGCACCAGCAGTCCATTATATGGTTATGGATGCAGTATATGCAGCCTTGGGTGGCAACTCACCAAAGCCTATTGGGTCATTATGCCAACTCAAGAGTTTACCTACAGGGTCAGAATGATGCATGACTGTAGACTTGCTGACTTATTTACAACCATGCACCATGTCAGACAACCAGTTATGGTTGGCCATTAATGCATTATAAGTGTCCCTTGAAGATTTAAAACTGTTGCCTGTATATGATACATCTACAATTCCTGTGCATTGAATTTCAGTATCTTTTCTATCAATAGCATTTGGTTTAAGTGGGGGGATCCCCAAGTCACCTGATGGTTTAACAAAAAAAGGTCATGTCACATATTATCAGTAATTTTCTATTTTCCTGTGTCCATTAGTAATGGAGGAGTAACTCACCAGGGTGAGTAACTCACCAGGGTGAGTAACTCACTAGGGCTACATTTAAGCATCATGCCAACCCTACAGGGCTGATACCGTTCTAGAGGGTTGGCATGATGCACCAATAATGTGCTGGTAAGCAGGCTAGCAAGCACTTCTTTGGTGTATCATGTCGAACGATGGGCATGATGCACTCCTTCAATAGTTGCCCTGGAATGGTTAAGGGGCTCTATGTCTGGTCGACACAGTTCGCCTTTCAACTTTCCAAAATCACTATCCGTTCATCAGGCCAAAATGAGTCTGAAAAATTAAAATTGTACCATCAATGACAATATAGCAGATGAGATCAAGAGTTATTAACTTCTGTTGTGATGTTATTGCTCAAAATAAGGGTGTGAGCCCTTACTCCTTTTGGACGACTGCACTACTCTCGCTGCTTCACACCATCCAACGGGGGGTGAATTTGGTGAACGGGGTCGGTATGATGTATGGATACTGTATGTTCAGGACCACTGCCTTATGTGTTAACATTACACTGTGGGTCATCAGACTCATCACCCCCCCCCTTTGTTTGTCACATGTGGATCAACACGGTAAAAGGTACGCCTGTGCACCCCCTCGCGAGGTTACTGTAAATATCATTTGGATATATAAGAAGGAAGGTCAGTGCCCCCATGGGGTTAGATAATGGTTTTATTTCACTCTGGTTACAAATCTCTTGAATAGCATGATTCATGAATGTATCCCTCAATTATAGTTGGATGTTACAATGATCTTCATCTAGAAAAAAAAATCAAGTTGTTGGCGGTGGCTTATGGCGGGGCTAACTTTTAGTTTGACTCAATCATTACTGACAGCACAAAAATAAATCAACTATACTTTGAGATATCCATACAAATTAACTTATTCTTAACTCTCTTCATTCATACAAACTGAGCTCCACATGCCTCTTAGTCATTCAAATAAATTTTATTATTAGCTCTTAGTTACAATAAGATTCGGCACTTTGGTACAAAAAAGCATAAAGTATCATAAACATGAATATGGATCATAAATAAAAAACATCTTCAATGAAAGCAATGGTATATATAAAGAAACCATAAAATATTCCTTTACAGGATGCACCTGACATATAAGGTTTGAGGAATTCTTGGAACCTCATCATAGCAACATTATATCCATAGAGGGATAGTCTGCCAGTTTTTCCTCTGCCCGTTTTGACCTTCAAAAGCTGTGAACAGAGGAGAATCCCCTGCTTGTCTGTCAGATTTCATATGTTCTCGGATCCCATGAGAAGACAACTGTCTGAAACATTGGCAGGGGGATTCCAAAACTTCAGCTTTGAATTGCCAATCAGGGAGCTTAGGGACCATCCCCTATTTCTTGGCGAAGTCTCCCGAGAGGAAGGACTGTCCTTTCCCCAATCCATTGGAATACATTCAGCATAGGGTCATTAATCCCCTCCTCATTTTTGCTTCTTCTCATGAGACCTTGCATATCGATTTTTTTTCAATTCAATTACCATAGAGGGCGCTGCGCTATGCCCCAAATATTGCCTACTATGCATGCACTTAGTAAGTAATCAAAATGTGATTTACTACCCCTATAAGGTACAACATCAGTTCAATCCTACAAGCAACAACTGGGATAATATTTGTACATGTACAACCTGTGCCTAATAACTATGCAAGTTGCATTCCCATTGTTTATACTCCCTTCTTTATTTCTTGTACAATGTCTCGGAGACTGCGGTTCCAAATAAAAGACAAGACATATTAAACACACAGCAAGACTACACCCATGACAACTTCAACATTGAAATGCTGCATAGTCTTTCAAGGTCCAACACCCTTTGACTCAACACGTTGTGTGGCTTATTTAATATTACTTTTAAGCTGGACTGATCTACCTTCACCAAAACACAACCTTCCCTATACTATAGGATCAAAAAGTCAAGCTCAGAGGTGTGTCAAGTAGGATATCATGGACAGACTCTCTATATACCAACATATCACTGACAGCATTATATTCTATATTTCATGACACAGGATGTAACATTTCAACCTTGCAAGGACGGGGAGGGTTGAAGGGATGCAAGATTCTCCCACAATCAACAGTGGCAGTACCACTGCAGTGACTGAGGCTCCGACAATGTATGGATCATGTCCAGATATTTTTGTCTTCTCTACTCGTACTCTATTAATATATTGTACATTATACCATTCATACGACATCCATTATTGCCCACAATATCATACTCGCCTATAATGTATGCAGTAGTACCACACCCTGCCACTAGGGGTGGTACACATGAAGGTCATTACACTATATATAAAAAGGCATTAGTTTGTCGTTGGTTCCCACCCATTGAAATAAGCTTAAGTACTTGTCTGGAACAGATAAACCAAAAGAGGCTAGCTCAAGATATGTACTTTTCTTCAAAAGTTAACTCGATTTTTCTCTAAAATTTCAAGGATTTTAAGACTTAAATAAGACTTCTCCTTACCTTTAGATCTAACACAGTATTCTGTAGCCACAAAATCGTCAAAGCTATTTTTTTTTGCAATGTCTGCCATCTTTGATACAGATGAGAATAAATCGGCACCTCTCCCGGTTTCATTTATCATAAAATCTGAAATTGCTATGTTACGCACCGTTGCTATGTTACACGCTGCTATGTTACATGTCTACAATGCCAGGGGGCTGCACTGGGACATCAGAATTCTGCAGGTATTGATGACCAGTACTGCCCCAAACTCTAGTCAGGCTTCAGAACTCCACAGGTATTATCATTGATGGTACTGCCCCAATCTCTAGTGGCAAAGCCACTAGTTATGTATATACAGCCAGGTGCTAGTACACCTGTCAGCATTACCAACTAGCTATTCACTGAGTTAACATCTATTCAGCATGTACTTTGTACAATCAAGCTATCATCAATTATCCACTAATCGCCAGCTTCTTCTTATCACTATGTTAATGTAGTAGCTTTGATATCCCATAGCTAGATATGTCATGTGGTGGAGAAACAACAGGTTTCTTGAGTGCTTTCTCATGGACCAAGCGATTTTTTTGCAAAATTAGTTGGTGATAGTGTGTGGTGCAGTTTTGTGTGCGACAGGCAGAGTGCTTTGTTCCTGATGGAGGCCATACATATATACTAGTCACACTTTGTACCATATGAAATCAGTGGCAGTGCAAGATAAAGTACACACACTGTATGTGCCAAAATATCAGTGAATTCCCATTTATTTATACGGATGCTTAGTAGATTTCATGACACAGGATGTACCGTTTCAACCTTGCAGGGATGGGGAGGCTCTTCACAACTGAAGGTTGGAGGGATTCAAGAATCTCCCACAAATAACAGCGGCAGGAGAACTGCAATGATTTGGGTTGACAACGAAATTCCACCAATGTATGAATGTTCTTTAATTGATTTTGCAATCTTTCCCCTTTGTCCGTGCACTGTACAGGTTCAACCTCAGGATAGACACCTAGGCTCTCATCACTGTACTCCTTCAGATAAGCCATCTACTGGGTCAAATGTTCAGAGAAGGTAATTTTCCTTGCATGGCCCTGCATGCTCTGAAATGTTGCTTTCTCATTATCATGTATCTGAGTGGTTTATCTTTGAGGGCTTTCAAGATTGAAACCATATGACGTATTTCCCTGTAGATAACTCGATATTACTACCTCCATTGCTTTGAACCTTTTTACCACTTTATGTGGCACCTTAACACCAGCTTGAAGCAGGATTAGAGGTGTGTCAAGAAAAAAATAAAGTGGGTTGATGCCCAGAGCCTTACTCAGAGGAATTATTATGGTGTATGCCCCATGCCTGATCAGCCATCTGATGTGGTTACTGATGGTCTGTTCTTGCACAGCATGTTGCAGGAAAGTTTCATGTTAATCATTTTCCAAGCGAATGTTGGCTCCATGCAGGATGACTAGGTCAAGTTGCTCCTGTGTAAATCTATCAACCACCATATTATGTAGTCTGAAATATATGTGAGGACATGCTTTATCTACATCTGCTCCAAACTTGATGAGCATCTTGAAAAGGGCAGTGGGATCCTGACTCCTCAGTGCTTCTGAACGTGGACATTTATTGGTGAAACCCACAACATTTGGGTCAGCACCATGTTCCAACAGAAGCTGCATATGTCTAACTTTTGAACTTCCTTGCTGACTTTTTGTACTTTTGCACCTCCTGATTGCCCTCAGCAGAGGTATGTTTTTTGAAATGGCTATTATGATAATTAGGATCTTCACCATGTTGTAGCAGCAGCTTAATGATATCAGCTGGATATTTATTCTCTAGTGCCAGTGTTAATTGGTACAGGGATGGATCAGGTGCCACACATTTAGCACCAGCATCAAGAAGCATCTTCACCCCTTCAGTCCACCCTGTCCTTGCTGCCTCACCTAGTGCTGATCTCTGTTTGTGAGCTGTGTGTAAGGTAATGCCCTTCCAACTGAATATTTTTTATAATTATATATTGTCAGTGTCTCATTAGCGTCCCACTAACACTAATCACCTGTCCAAGTTACACACCATTTAGCCAGGGCACCAGTCTACATGTACTTATACTAAGGATTGCCACTTATAGGTGAATGGCATCAGGTAGGGGGCTTCCCTAAAGCATGTATGTATGTTTTCACAGAAAATGGACCCCCCCCATCTCCCATGTTGCATTATGTATGCATGGAGGAGACCCTAACCCCCTGAGTAAATACTCAATTGTCATACTGAAGTCCCCCCTTCCCTCACCCCCTCCCTCCTTGATACACATACACTTAATGATTACAATAACCATTTTGAGTGAGAATCTATTATTCTTAAACAGGGGCTTGGTGAATTCTTACTTGCTACACACTTCTTGTCTGACCACCCTCCCTCCTGTCCCAACTATAAGGTAGGCCTTGAGTCATGATGAATCCCCACTAAGGACTGATTCAGTTTATTTTGCAGAATCCTTGTGAGGGGACTAGCTCTAGTATCCTATTTAAATGCATACATAAAAATCATGCCAAAAATCCTGTAGGCTGCCCCCTAAATTGCATATACACATGTGTCTGCATTTGCCAACCCCCCGTCCCTTATCCCCTGGGTGTGTACAATACTTTATGGAAGCCCCCTTACACTTAGGCTGCTACTAAATAACAGGATGGTTAGCTGTCAGCAGACATTGCCTACTGGTCAATGGTTATTCTTAGACACTGTGCCCCTGCTTACCTAGACTAGAGCCACTTTACCACAAAACAGTGTACATATGGTGCAGCTCACATAAAAGGCATATACTTGAAGCTGCCCTTATCTTGAAGCTGCCCTTCCTGGTTTTTACATTATAAGTACTAGTCGTAAACACTGTCTATAAGGCACCTGCTCACTTTAGGCAGATTACATAATGCACAGAAAGTATAAACTTGTGTATAAGCTGTAATTGATATGTAGGGCATTATAGTATGTGCAATTATAGTACACAAAAAACATACTAGGGGGCAGCACTGTGCCAGTCAGAGACCATGGTGGACGGATTCTACAAGTTACTATGGACATGCTTATGGGGAAAAAATCAAAAGTCATATTGTTACTGAAGTGCTTAGCAGCACTCTTTAGCCTTACAGGAATAAAGAGGAATATATATGTATGTATATATATATATATATATATATATATATATATATATATATATATATATATATATATATAATAAAGCAATGCCCCTCCATGATTAAAATATTAAGATAATAATTATATATCAGTAGTGCAGGGGCCAAATATACCTAACTAGTGGTAGACCCTCGGTGAGGCCTGTCCGCATTCAACTCTGCCTATAAGGCATCGTTGAATATGGACAGCCTCACCTCAGTGAATACGATGCAAATGTATTCCCTGGTCATGGACATTTGCATTTATTTCATGGTTTTACAGAGTTAAAACAATGAAATTCTACTGAGTTGTAGCGTGTTTACATCATCAGAATGTCACATGACCTGGCCATGGAATACGGGAATGTTGTATTCCATGAGCCCATGTGATACGGAGGTCCTTGGTTAAACCTATGGGACTGTTGTATTCACCATGAAATAAGATTGCAAACACATTCATGAATAGGGAACTTGGTGCATGCGTTTGAAGGCAAAAAGCAAACTAGACATTGGTGTCTGTTTAACCAAGTAGTCTTTTAAACATGGGTCTAGTTAGGTATACACAGCGTGATTGAGTATATTCATAGAGCAGCCAAACAACACAGTGCATGAACCGATTATTAGGATTGAGGGGGGAGACTGGCCTTTCATGACTGTGCCTATTTATATGCCCTTGTGTGCCAACAACCCTGCATACCATTAGCTGTAGTGTGGAGGTGTACAACCATTATTTGTATCAACAATCCCTTGCAGTTGCGCAGATAGTGGTTGACCAGCTAACTGCTATCTGTGTAAAAACAACACTATCTGTATGAAAGTGTATCAAAGTCATCTGTATCAACTGCACATTTCATTCCCCCTTACACTAAGTGTATCAGCATTGCTTTTAGGGTGAATATTCAATTCGTTAATTTAGAAGGTGCACATGGGTAGGCCCCTCTCCAAATATTTATCTTCACCTGTATTTGGGAACAAAGTGGGTGGGAACAGGACACTCTTGGTCAAAATAGGTCAAATTAGCCCAAGATGGGTTGAGTAACCCAGGATTGGCCCAGATATAGTTAGTTTGGCCATTGAACTGGCATGAATTGGGTCAAATGCACGGAAAAGAGGCCAAATGAGCCCAAGATGGGTCCATTGACCAAAGATTTGCCTGATATAATTTGGATCAATATGTGTAAATTTAGCTTAAATTGGGTAAACTGGGACAAATCATCTCTATTTGGCCCGTCTTTTGACCAATTTTGACCTGATTCAACCCAATTTGCCTACTTTTGGTCAATCTGCTTTTATTTGACCCAATTTATCCCATCTTTGGCCAACTTTACCCACATTTTACCTAATTTTCCCATATTGACTTGTGTTGACCCAGTTGGCCCTTGTTGTGTCCATCTGACTCAATTCGCCCCAATCTCTGACCAGTTGACCCATCTTTGGTGAATTTGACCTATTTCAACCCATATTGACCTGATTCAACCAACTTGTGTTGATCTGAGTAATTTTGGCCCAATATCTGGCCACTGATACACTGAGATACTGGCTGGATGTGTCTTAATATAGCATTGTAAAAGCTTCTACAGGTACCAGTAGTTCATACAGATAGTGTTTGCATGGTTACTACAGTTTTTTTTTTACTCTAATATAGTGGTGGGATGGTCAGCCTCTATCTATACTACTACAGATTGCTCTTGTTGATATAGATAGTGGTTGTACAACAGGCCTAGTTGTGACTCACTCACTCTAAATTGGACATGCAGACACCAACTGCCAAATCACCAGGCACCATTCACATCATAAACTAGTGATCCCAAAACACCTACATCCAACATTTCCCTTTCCATTTTTTTCTATCTTGAGAAACTTGGATAAAAAGGAAAGAAGTGGTCCTCTATCACCAGTGCGTGGCATGGGGCACATGCTATTCTGCTTTGTTTAGGTCAGCCAGTTTGAGGTGCTAACCTTTGATGTGATTGATTAACACTTTTCTTCTACTATAAACATAGTAGTAGCCTGGGTACCTGGCTTAGTTACACTTCATCTAGGGCCACGAGGAATAGCCTTCCTCATAATCTTTTTCAAAATCCCCTAAGATCCCCAACTTACAACATTTTAAGTAACAAGGATTGAATAATGTGATCATATTCTCATATAATGTGTGATTAGTGTATAAGGTGAAATAGCTCGAACCCCAGCTTTAACAAGGATTTTCCAAACTACCAGACCCCGGGTACCAGACACTGTAAATGCCAACTAGAAAGATAATTTTAGAAAGAGTCTTACTTATTATCTCTATACACTCTACAAATTTGAATTGAACCAGGCCATACCATGTCCCTTTTGTCTCTGACACAACATATTTGGATTGTTTGAAAAATTATCTGTCTTGAGGAGGCAGCTTTAGTTGACAACAACAAATATATTGTCAACTGTCTGACCGGTCAGAAAGATGACATTGATGTTGTCATTCCCTTAAGAAGGTATTTGAAAAAAGAAATTGACAAGTGACATTGCACTCATTTCATGAGACACATTGATTTTCTGTATGCCACTTTGCGGGTGTGAGTTGTCAGTTGGTAGGCAGTGGGTATGTAAGGGCTGGATAGTGGTGAAGGTGTGTCAGTATTCCTAGTGCTGTGGGTTCTGCTGGAGAATAAAGTGCACCTGCTGTAGGAATATTTCAAATCTAGTTTTGCCTTAGGGTTAACAGTTTTTCTGTCCTCAAAGGTATGACCCATTGTGAATGTTGACTCCTTGTACTGCATATATGTGGATCAAAACGGTAAAAGGTACGCCCGCGAGGGGGTGCGTGGGAGTACCTTTTACTGTGTTGATCCACATAAACACTGCTATTACACTGTATGATTAGCGGAATACAGGGATGGAAAGGGTTAATTATGGAATACAACCATCTAAAGGCATATATATATATATATATATATATATATATATATATATATATATATATATATATATATATTGCCTTAAAACATCCAAATCATGGAAGTGCATTGAATCAGACCTTAGGAGGTTGACATCACTTGGTGATGGTATTTAGCTCAAAATTGCTGAGTGAGATTTGACAGTTTAATACATGACTGTTCAATTTGAAGTTACTGGGTTTTAGATTTAACTCTTGTTAGAAACCTCTTGTGTAGCATGATGCATGAATGCCTCTCATTAGTATGTAGACGGTACAACTGTTCCACCACGCTTAGCAAAAATTTAGGAAAAAGTAAGTTTTAGCTTCCCAACTTGCTGCAGTGAGCTAAAAATATTCAGCAGGATCGTGATAAACTTTTTCATGCACAAATCAGTGCAAGGTGAATGAGGCCTACTGCTTGGGCTTTTTTCCACCTCCTTGGCATTATATTTATATTCAGATGGGATAAGATTTTGCATGATACAAACAGTTTAGACATTGATATCATAAACCTTGTAAAACTCCATACAGAGCATTTTTTTGATAATCAAAGTACCACAGCCTCTCCTTTCTTTTATAATGATGCTCAGTGATATCTATATTTCATGACACAGGATGTAACATTTCAGTATTGAAGGAATGGGGAGGGACTTCACCACTGATGGTTGAAGAGATATCAGATTATCCCGCAAACAACAGCGACAAGACCACTGCAGGGACTGTGGTTGGCATAGAAACTCGAGCAATGTATGGATCATGTGCAAACTTGTCTGGTACTTTTGCCGTCCATGGATCCTACCTCTGGATGTCACCTCAGGGTAGACATTTAGGTGGTTATCACTGAACTCCTGCAGATCAGCCATCTGATGGGTCAAATGTTGAGGAAAGGTAGATTTCCTTTGATGGCACAGCATTGTTTGTTTCATCTCATTTTCCTGTATCTGACCACACATGTCTCCTATAGCATTGCTAATGAAGTCAAATGACTTGTTTTCCTGTAGATAATTTGATATTTCCATCTCCATGTATTGGAGCTGTTTTATCACTCCATGTGACACCCTACCACCAGCTTGAAGCAGGATTAGAGATATGTCAATAAAGTCAGAATACAGTATGATATACGTTGCCCTAGTCAGAGGAAATCTTGGGCTGTCTGCCCCATGTCTGATAAGCCACCTGATGTTGTTACTGTTTGCATCTTGGTCTACAGCATGTTCCAGCAATGTTTTATGTTTATCATTTTCCATGTTGACGTTTAATCCATACAGAAAAACCAAGTCTAGTTGTTCATGTATGAAAGAATTGACACTCAAATTATAGTTTCCATAGCACATCATTTTAGCTAGCTTAGAACATATAAAAGGCCATCCCTTATTTAGATCAGCTCCATATGCAATGAGTATTTTAAAAAGCGCTGCAGACTTCTGACTCAATATTGCTTCTGAAAGTGGACATTCCAAGCGGCCTTCAAAACTCACATTTGGGTCTGCACCATGTTCCAACAGAAACTGCACATGTCTGAGACTTCCTGTTCCTGTGCAGTTTTTGATTGCCCGTAGTAGTGGTATATTTGCATGATGATCATCGTGATAATTAACATCTGCGCCATATTGTATCAGCAGTTCAATGATATCAGTTGCATATTTATCGTTTGCTAATGCTAGTGTTAATGGGTACTGAGATATATCAGGCCCAAAACATCTAGCACCAGCATCAAGAAGCATTTTCACCCCTTCAGTCCATCCTCTCCTTGCTGCCTCACCTAGTGCCGTCCTCTGTATGTAGGGTATGTTTACAATATCACTCCCAAAAACCTGGACTCGGTTGTGATCAGGTATGCTCAATGTCTCATTGAGGTCCCATCCACTTCCTAATATTCCCTCCAGATGTGTCACGCTCCATTTATCAATTATTGCGTAAACTATGTCACCCCTCTTCTGCCAGTTCTTGGAACTAGAATTGTAGTTATCATTTGTCCAATCAAACACATCACCAAAATCAGTTCTCATACCAAACAAGTCGACATTTAGCTGAGACCCACCATTGTGACACTTCTATGGCAGTTTGCCTTACAATAAGACTTGTTTTACTTGTGATTCATCGTCTAGGTTGTGTCATATTATTTGCCTTTAATCAGGTTTGACTCTTAACTAGTAGATGAATGAAATGGGCATTGTAGAGATTTGTATTTCAGTTGGCTATATCCCCTTGGTTTTGCACCCTGGATGATCCAAAATCTGTAAATGCAAAAAATAAATATATATTATGAAAAATGAGAGCCAAATGGTTTAAGATTCACAGTCATTCCTATCCTAGTTTGACCTAAATATGCCTCTTACCCGAGATACAGCTGATGCAATCAGAAAACTAGGCTTAATTATGACCTAATCAGTTAGAAAGTGCAATTTTGTCCAACAAACCAGTGGATGCTGATATGATGAATGAAACGCTACTCTGGCTAACATCATACTTAACCGATAGATATCAGACAAGGTGTCACCACCCTAAATTGGACGGGTTTACTGGCCATAAAGTCCCTTCTGAAGTTAGTTATTTTGAGGAATTTGGCCCCAAGGGAAGAGAAAGAGGGGCCAAACCCATTGTTATTTGCTATCGAAATGATGAGTAGGGGTGTTTCAATAGTCCCAGAATATTTTTTGTTCAAAACATAAATTCAGGAGAAGTTTATGGGGTGAAGGGATCCTGATGTGTATTCATGTGCTGATCAAGCTTCACTATGCAAAAATCACTACCTGGTTACCATGGCAACTTGTGCAAAATCTAGGCTGACTATGTTTATGTGGACCTATCTTATTTTTTTTCTCCATTTCATAGGATAAAATATGGTGTAGGTTGCTAAGCACTGTGAGAATTTTAAGCATTTTTGATATCAGGTCAAAGGTGGGAAGACCTGTGATTTTTTGGATGGCCACAAGACTTTTGGGGTGGTGACACCACAAACAATTAGATATGAATCCAGAAAGACGTGTAGGTCCCACAGGGCTGTATCCTGGGTCCACTGTTGGTTTTAGCATATATAATGGGATATATACAAAACAAGAATGTAGCATAAGATTATATGCTGATAACAGTATTTTATGCCTCACAGAAATCACCTGACACTGCAGCTCTAGCACTGTAAAGAGATCCAAACAAGCTAATAAACTGGACTTTCTTTTCACAGATCCCCAAGATTATCAAGTAAATTGATGGATTAACAGCCTTTACAGAACATCCTTAATATGTTTTAGGTAACTACCAGGGACACTTGGTTCTAAAGTTTATTTTATGTGAATAACTTCTTCCCATAGAGATAGCATTGCAGGGCCGATCCACACACCCCCAGTGGCGTAACATGTGCGGATCCACCACAGTGGCCGATCCGGTACCGTAGCCTCCTTCTGGCTGTGTGTAAACATTTAAAATGGCGGACCGGCACTCGTGTGGTGAACTACGGTAACGGATTTTGCTAATTTTCAGTTAATTAAACACTCTAAAAACATAAAATAAATATAGAACTAACCTCCCCTGGTGTCCTCGGTGGCCGATCCCTCCATCGGGAGTTGTCTCCCCCGAAAGCTTTAGCCCGAGGGGGAGACAACTACCTCGTGGTGGATCGACCACCTCATACACCACGGTCGTTTAGTTTTATCTATATGTCTCTCATGTAAAGGTGAGCCCAACAGAAACAGCCTTGATACTCAAACCTAGCATAAACTTCAGTATGGCACCCCTCATACAACTATGTCCACTTAAATGACCAGTGGTCGCTTTTGGGTCAGATAGTCACCACAAATGAGTAAGAGTAGTACCACTAAGAGTATGTTCTTAAAGCAATACAAATGTTCATTACCAAGGTGCTATCCAGCTGATGTTAGTATCAGTAACAATAATCAACCCACAGTATGGGGGCTCGCCTTCAGATGGGAGATGCATTATAGTTCTCTGTGAATCAATGCCATCGCCATACCACACTCACCGAACATGACTTGTACAGGGTGTGCACTATGACTAGCTCTCCTTACCTGTTCTCTAATAAAATCTTACAAGCACCAGATTGCACACGACTGCACTATGTAACATAGATTGCACATAATCCAATGCTGTAATAGAATAATTCTGTCATAGAATTATAATGCAGGGTACAGTATATAGCAGTAACTATATAGAAGTGTTAAGATATATGTATAAGCACAGAGATCCAGGCTTGCTGTAAATACTGTGTGTGTATACTCCCCTTTGTATTAAAGTCTGGTGTGAGTCTGCTGCTATGCTGCTATGAGTGGGTTAGTAGGTCAGGACTGGGTAGTGGGGGATGGTGTGTCAGTGTTCTTAGCGCTGTGGGGTTTAGCTGGAGAAAAGTGTGCATGTGCTGTATAGATACTCCACCCCTATTTCCACTTTGGATTTACATTTTTCTGCCCATAATTCAGGGTTCAACTGTTGGTGGTTTCAAATGGTGGGGTATTACTGGTTATACAAGCCTTTATAATTGTTGTTTGCCATGTTTGTCTGATCTAGTCTAGGGGGTAGCTAAGAATATTTTGAAATGATCTCCTGAAACTTGGCATTGTAGGGTCATTCCCATAACTGTTTCCATGGACTGCAGGTCCTAAATAATACTCAATTATTTGGCTGTATGTATGGGGTTTAATGAAGGAATGCAATTATCAAAAGGCTTTCATTGTATTAACACAAGTGTACGATATCAGACCTTAGGGGGTCGACGTCACTTGATGGTGGTACTTGTTAGTTGTGTGACAATGTGAGTTTAAAACATGTCTGCTCCATTTGAAGTTCTATTTAACTGTTGTTAATTTCTTGCGTAGCTTAATGCATGAATGTCTCTCAATAATATGTGGTTGGTACAACTGTTCCATCAAGCTGTTTTGTTTTATTCACTCTGATTACAAGTGTAGCATAATGCATGAATGTCTCCTAATAACGTGTAGGGTATCTGGCTCTTGTAGCTTAATTTAATGTCACTAACGGGACCAAGATGTCCCCACTATAATGTTTCAGAATGAAAGCATATTATTACCTATATCCAAGAGGGAAGTACAATCAGGCTCATATTTTATACCTTTTTTTTAAAATTATTTTATTGGGTAGATAAATACAGATACAAGTAAATGCATACTGCATTTCCTGTATCTGTATTTATGTGCCCAATAAAGTACTTAAAAAAGGGGAAAAAATCAAAAAGAAATCATAACAACCTAAATGTCTATGGTTATTATCGTCTATGTAACACTGAATTTTAGCACTACTACCTCCTCACCAGCAGACCATTCCCAAATCACAAACTCTGGCTGTTAAGTTTGAAATTTAGTTTATAAGATTCATTCATCTGGATATATCTGATTGGAGAGTGAGGAAGTATGCAGGAGGTGTCAACTCAGTGTTAGGATAATTCCTATCTGCAGTATGGCCACTTGGATTTACAGAAATATGCCAGCACTAACAGTCTTTTCTATCTAACCCTTTAAACTAGGTGACTTGGGGCGAGTCTCTATAAAACACAGTTTTTGCCTGTTGTAGATTCAGGTACAAGGAGAGGTCAGGTAGATTAATCAATTTCACCTTATCTCTATGCCGCAATAGTCTGTTACATCTTTAATTGAATGGTGATGTTCAGTAAATTCTATATTTCATGACACAGGATGTAGCGTTTAAACCTTGCAGGGATGGGCAGGCTCTTCACCACTGATGGTTGAAGGGATACAAGATGTTCCCGCAAACAACAGCGACAGTACCACTGTAGTGACTTGGGTTGACTTTGATACTCCACTAGCATATGGATCATAGCCAAATATTTTTGCCAACTTTCTCTTGTCTCTAAGATCCTTATGCATTCAACCTCAGCATAGATATTAAGACTCTCATCACTGAACTCCTGCAAATCAGCCATCTGCTGCATCAAATGTTCAGGAAAAGTAGTTTTCCCTAGGTGATTCTGCATTCTCTGAGATTTTGCCATCTTATTCTTCTCTGGTTTAGCATGTATGTCTGCTATAGCTTTGAGAATAAATCCGTCGGACCTGTTTTCCAGTAGATGATTGGATACTTTTATCTCCATGTTTTGGAGTTGACTCACCAGGCCTTGTGAGAGCTTAAAACCAGCTTGAAGCAGGATGAGAGGTGTATCAGGATATATTGAATAAAATCTTAAAATGTGAATTAATATAGTTTCTTGTGGAAAGCCTGTGGTGTCTGCCCCATGCCTGATTAGCCATCTAATGTTATTACTGTGTTGGTATTGTTCTACACTGTGATGTAGTAAAGTTTCACCTTTGTCATTCTCCCCATTAATGTCTGCTCCATGCAGGAAGACCAAGTCAAGATTACCCTGGTTAAATCCATCGCACATCATATATCCTACTGTAGAACAGATGGAAGGCCCTGCTTTATTTACATCTGCCCCAAACTTGATGAGCATTGGGAAAATGTCAGCAGAGTTCTGACTCATTAGTGCTTGTGACAGGGGGCATTCTGTATGGTTGTCAGTACACACATTGGGGTCTGCACCATGTTCCAACAGAAGCTGCACATGTCTGACTTCTGTTATACTTTTACAATTTCTGATTGCCCGTAGAAGTGGTATATGTCTCTCGGTATCATCGTGACAATTTGGGTCTGCACCATGTTGTAGGAGAAGCTCCAAAATGTTAGCTGGATAACTAGAGTAACATGAGGGATGTGATAATGCCAATGTCATTGGGGATTGAGATGAATCATATGTTATACATTTAGCACCAGCATCAAGAAGCATCTTCACCCCTTCAGTCCATCCTGTTTTTGCTGCCTCACCTAGTGCTGTCCTCTCTGTGTAGGTAGGTATTAGTACCTTAGGCCCATAAGGCCTCCAACAAATATAACTTGGACATACCCGATTGACCCTAAGCTTATGGGCAGGTACCGTCAGGACCTCATTAACATCCCATCCGGTACTTAAAATTCTCTTCAGATGGTTCAAGCTGCGATTATGAATTATTGCATGGACTATCTGGCTCCTCTTGTGATGCGTAGACAGAAAGTTCAGTGGGACTCTCTCAACTGAGTTGATCATGATAATTCTACATAAAATGGTCCAACACAGGTTTAGAAAGGTCTGGATATTACTGGACACATTATTGCCATTTGTCCACTCAGATACATCAACGACATCAGTTTTCCTACCAAACCAGTCAACAATTAACCGAGAACTGCTGGAGTCTGTCATTGTAATTCTTGTATGTCAGATATGTGTCATAAGTCTCTAAGGTTTAACTCTTCCCTGGTAGAGGTTTAAAATAAGTAGCTACTGCTTACACTGTAATACCAGGATATATTACAGGAGAGATGTTAGTCAACATTGTTCTGTACATTATACATAACTGTGGCTGGTTTGTACCCCTTTGAAACTTAGACGACGTGCACGCGGGCTGCTTCGAGGTCTGCAAATACAAATAACCAATACTTTTCAAAAATCTTGAAATAGATGTGTTATTGTGTAAACCAAATATTGTCAGGCAAACCCCTCCAGGTACAATACAATTTAACCATTCACCTTCTGGCATGTATGATAAAAATGATTTTTCTTTATTACAAGCACAAGTCCCTATATATTATGTTATATCGAAATCAATTTAATGCATTAAACATGTGATAGCTTAATAGAATCATAGTGATTTATGTTATATATTATCCAGTTACCAAAGTTCATTATTCATTCTACTTCTGTCAAAAGCCAGCTTCAGGTAGCCAAAACATAGGCCATTTGAATTTGATTCAGCTGTGATTCACTTGATTTAAATAGGACTCCCCCGGAAGAAAACAAAAACAACAAAAGAAAAACTTGCAGTTTAGGCTTCAAATACTAAGATATGGTCGTCTGAGAGAGGTTTGAAGATAGTCTTTGGTGATTTTCCCAACCATCAGTTTAACCTCTTTGCACATATAGGCTTTACCAATGAATATATATATATATAAAATAATATGTGAAAAGATCTCATACAATGTTCATTAGACAGTGCAATAGCATTACATTACACATATGACCCAAGTGCAACTAGATGGTAATAGTATAATACTGTTCTTGACATTAGCTAAAGGAGGCTAGTCATAGTGCACAGACACTGTTCATCATGGGAGGTGAGTTTATTAGAGAAGAGCTAAAGCCCGCTAATCCTAGTGCACACCTAAAGCCCGCTAATCCTAGTGCACACCTAAAGTCTGCTAATCCTAGTGCACACCTAAAGCCCGCTAATCCTAGTGCACACCCAAAGCCCGCTAATCCTAGTGCACACCTAAAGCCCGCTAATCCTAGTGCACACCTAAAGTCTGCTAATCCTAGTGCACACCTAAAGCCCGCTAATCCTAATGCACACCTCAAGCCCGCTAATCCTAGTGCACACCTAAAGCCCGCTAATCCTAGTGCACACCTAAAGCCCGCTAATCCTAGTGCACACCCAAAGCCCGCTAATCCTAGTGCACACCTAAAGCCCGCTAATCCTAGTGCACACCTGGTACAGCTATAGGCTCTGTGAGTCATGGTAGGTGCATGTGTTGTGATGACGGTATTGATTTACTGAGAACTGGAATCAAGCGTAGGTAACCCTTAGTGTGCTGGTTAACTTAAGCACACTGAGGGTTAATATCCTTTGTAATATTATAAGAAAGCCATGGTGGGTGAGGGTTGGGTGTGACAGGCATGACAGCTTTGTAAGGCCTAGTGCTCTATCTACACCACTGCACACTAGTAACTACATAGTTGGCCCATATGTGGACATAATGCTCAATTCTTAGGTGGAACACCACACTTCTCGAAATGATATTTTATTCTTTAGAAAAAGAAACTGCCATCCCAGAGCCAAAGGTGCTGGCCACAGGGTTATAGGTAGTATTGTAAAGAGCCCAGATTTGGTACATTTGAGCAAAGAAGGAGCCCTTATTGAGTCACTGCTGTGGTAGCTACTAATGATCACCCAGTAATGTAACCATGTATTTAGTCACCAAGGCCAAAATCCTAAGATCACCTGCTAAGATTTGACCCATCTCCAGTCGTAGCTGGCTGAACCTGTCGTGGAAACTATTGAAACACGATCCAGCTTGTGCAGACCTGGTACATCGATTGGCTGTGTGAGTCATGTAGCTGCTAGTGGTATGACGATGGTATAGATCCACAGGGAACTAGAACCAAGTGTACCTCGTAGATACCTGTTATACACCAGGGGTATCTTGTAGTGGTATTATACCCTTACCTTATTATGGTGCATATTATACCCATACCTTATTATGGTGCATGATCTTAATTGCAAAGAGCCTTATGGTGTATAACTTACCTGTGAGTACCTTATCCTTTGTTATGTTGCTATGTACCATGTGTACTGTATTCCACCTGTCTGTGCTCTGCTTGTTTGGCCCCCTGTGGACTCACATTGTGAGTTAAGTAGGGCAGTGTCATATATTATAAGGTTATCAGAGCATGAATATTCTTATTCCACTTATACACACTGGTAAATGCCATGCCGTAAAGAAGCATGTACATGCTCCATATGCAGTTCTTTAATGAAGTTATAAGGGAACAGGTGCAGGGGTGGAAATTTGAAAAAAAAAATGAATGAAATAAATATGTCATTCATACTGTAATCACATTTTATTTCTTGCACAGTACTTATTTTTGTGAATTATAAATGTGCGAAGTTATGTCCGTCATGAATATTGATCCAGTCTGGATGGTGTATGGATAGACAGGAGGTGGAGGTAACATAAACACTGACACTTGCAAACATTACATTCAATCCCGATCAATGCATGAATGTTAATGTTATTGTTTGTCTTCATATATGTATAACCTGACAACATACCTTTATACTCGGTCTGAAATCACAGAAGGTGTGCAAATGGGAATTTTGGTGAAAGTCAGCCCCCTACACTTAGGATTTTGATTTTTCCCTAATTTTTTTTGGGTCATATTTTTGGGCTCAATGAGTTCTTGATGTTATATATGGGTTTTAGTGGTCCAATATCAATATTCTGACCTCCAGGGGGTTGAACATACCTAAAATTGACCCCTTTCAGATTGGAAAATCAACAAAATTGACATATTTCATAATTTTTTGTAGAATGAAGTCTAGGTATGTGTCTGTACACTTTTATTATGTAAATTATAGAGTCTTGTGGTGAAATAGGAGCAAAAATTATGTTCCTGGTCGGAATTTTTCTATTCTTCTGGAGCATTTTACTTTTTGTAAAGTGGTCTGTCCGGGCGATAATTTGGTCATTTGGCTTCCCCCCATTAAATACCTAAAAGTGAAATGGGTTCAATTATGCTTTAAAAGATTTGCTACATGTTGGGGGTAAAGTATGTTGAAAATTAAATTTGATTTCCTCCATAAACTTCACTGTGCCTAAGTGCCCAATGTATAGGACAATGGATTACTCTACATCCTTTGTAGTAGCAGAGATGGGAAGTGTTATTTTGTCCGGGCGAAATCATGTCCGGGCGAGTGACCATTGAATAACATGCCATGTTGAGGGGTTGATTTTCTACAGAAATTTAAATTTTATCTTAATGAAAATAACAGCTCTAGACCATTTAGACCTGTAGATTACAGAAATCACATTGTTATGTATGTCAGATGTGTCTTTCATATCATAAAAGGAGTGTACTTATAATAAATGTTTGTGATTCTTGGCATATGTCCGGGCGAATGACATTTGAGTAATATGCCATGTTGAGGGCTTGATTTTCTACAGAAACAATTGTCATATTACCAAGACAATATCAGATCTTGACCATTTTGACCTGTATATCATGAAAATAACATGTTTCTTTATGTCAGATGTGACCTTATTATCGCAAAATGAGAATGCTTTTAACGGTTTTTACCATGATTCTGCATACATTTCTTGTCCTCATACAAAATTCAATATTCCTGCCCCTCCTCTGCACAATAGGGATATTCAAATATTCTAACTATGCCAGTTATTTACCCCCTACATATACCTTAGTACTCAGTGTATGGGATAATTGATTGCTGCTAAACCTTTGCAGTATCAAGGATGGGAAGTGTTTTTTTGTCCAGGTGAAATTGTGTCCGGGCGAGTGACCATTGAGTAATATGCCATGTTGAGGGTTTGGTTTCCTACAGAAATAATCATTTTATCTCATTGAAAATCACAGATCTGGACCATCTTGAGCAGTAGATGATGGAATTCACATTGTTATCTATGTCAGCTGATTCCTTGCTATCATAAAATGAGCCTACTTTTAATGGATTTTGATCACAATTCTGAACATAAGGTCCAGGCGAGTGATGAACTACAAGGTATTTTGAACAAAATTTACAGATTTTTTTCCTATCAAAACTATATACCAAATGAAAGTACATGCCGCGGGCATTGTATTCCATATAATCAATAGTTCCTACCATAGTCTGTTCAGCTTTTATGTAGAACAGAAAGAAAGAATTATCTTAGAATCTGAGATTTACTTGAATTCCAGGCTAGGCCCTATAGGAAAATGACCTGAGGGCAACGCAAAAAGCCCATTACGTCTGACTACAATACTCCAAATCCAACTATTAGACCCAGTACTACAAGCAAAAATATAATAACAGTGGACCAGAAGCATATCATAGGTCATTTTGAATCAATAAAGGGAAAATACCCCAAATGGTCACTCGGGAGGACATCATTTCCAGGTAGACAGCTTCTGGGCATTGCCATAGCAACGGTTTTCATATTTAACTCATAATATTTCATGTGCAGTTACCCCAAGACCTATACACTATCCACAAAAAATATTTTTGAGATACTACATAATTTCTTCTCAGACCTCTCAAAACTCCACCAAGGTCTATTTGCACACTTTCTATGATTTTTGACCACTCATTGTCTTTTTGTCAGCAGATGCAGATGTAAAGTGAACTATGTCTATGTATATTACAATTTGAAAAAAAAAGAGAATTCATGTACACACGAAAATGTCTTAATTGCTATTACAACGTTATAGATCTAGCACCTAAGGAAGTGGTTACTAAATAATATGTCTAATTACATTATTGGTCATGTAACTGCATCAACAGGATCAATGTAGGATGACCATGATGCATGGATGCATCATAATGCATTACCTGTTAATGGTGCATCTATGCATACTGTGGCTAAATTACCCACTATTACTATGATGTTCTAGCCCTTGGGGGCCTCAGTCTGTCTCTGTCTCTAGACAAGAATGCAAAGGTAATGGATGCAATTATTATGAAGGCTTAAGGAGGTTTAAGATACTTTAGAAAAAAAGTAACTGATAGGTACAACATTGTTGTAGTGGCAGATGACCTCTTGAGATAAAATATTGAAACCTTTCCATTAAAGTACAAAAAGGGATGCAAAGGCAATGGATACAAAGGTAAAGGATGCAAAGGTAATGGATACAATGGTAAAGGATGCAATTATTATGAAGGCTTAAGGAGGTTTAAGATCAAAAGGTACAACATTGTTGTAGTGGCAGATGACCTCTTGACAATTGAATATTGAAACCTTTCCATTAAAGTACAAAAAGTGTACCTGGAGTATGGTTGTAGACCCATAGAACCTAGAAAACCCATTCAACTGTGGCCCTTCCAACCCAGTAATCCTCATTACTGAATAAGGTCAGGCTGAAGAGATTTTCCTACGGCCAGTTATAGTCTACTAATTGTCTCTCCACCACTCTAAGCTGTCCAAATTGGATGTGGCCCGGTAGTAATTGGGTAGACATGCTTATACTTTCTGTCAGGACAACTGGTTGACAAGTACTATATAAATCTATTATTGGAAACCAGAAATGGCATGTGCCAAGTCTAGTATCCGTGTTGGTGCTCATTTAAATATATGACGTCCTGTTGTAAGGGCAGGTTCCAATTGAAAGCTTAGAAATCAATGTTCTTACTACTTTTGGTTGTGTCAAGCATTTATGAAGAATAACTTATGAATACATGATTCTAAGTTGCTAAATTTAAAGATTTGGTATTTATATTTGTGCCCATGAACTACTTAGTTATATCAAATGTACACCATGGAACTCCTCCTTAAGGAGTTAAACGAGCCCTGTTTGCACTGTGTGGTGTTTTGTGTTTGAACGGCTTTTTGTGTTTGATTCTGAAAGTATTTACTCACTCTTTGTCAGCAATTAGAAATTAGTCACTATATATCAGTAATTGCTCACAAGCTTAGAGTGGTGGAGAGACAATTAGTAGACTATAACTGGCCGTAGGGAAATCTCTTCAGCCAGACCTTATTCAGTAATGAGGATTACTGGGTTGGAAGGGCCACAGTTGAATGGGTTTTCTAGGTTCTATGGGTCTACATGCATACTCCAGGTACACTTTTGTACTGGGTACTGAGAGAGGGGAGTATTACAGTGGGCCACAAGGGTCAAATTGAAGTTGGAGCAAAGAGTTGACTTTCACAAAAAAAGTTAAAGTCCAAAACCAAAATCAATGTTCAAAGTCAATTTCATTTCATTGCTGTCAAGCTGTCAAGGTGTCAACTCATGCAAACCAACTTATGACAGGTATCTTTTAGCATTGCACGGTACACTCTATGTCTTTCTATATATCTATACCAGCAACTACTGGATAGCTATCGGTTCCCTCACACAATAACTGATGGTTCCACACCAAGAAGCTGCTGGTTCCAGCATCCCATAACTGGTGGTTCCCACCCACTGTAAATGGTGGTTCCACACCAATCAGCTACAGGTACTGGATCCCATACCAAGTAGCTGCTGGTTCCCACACCCAGCATTTGGTAGTCCCATACACATTAGTTACTGGTTCCTGTACCCAATACATGCTGGTTCCCACATACAGCAGCTACTGGTTTCCACATCCAGTAGCTGCTGGTTCCCATATAAACTGGTTCCTAACCCAAGTAGTTGTTGGATCCCACGCCCTTGCTGGTTCATCTACCCAGTACCTGCTGGCTTCCACATAGAATAGCTGGTAGTGGTTCCCACATCCATTAGGTGCTGGTTCCTGCACCCACTACCTGTTGGTTCCCAAATACAGTGCCTGCTGGTTCCCACATCAGGTAGTTGCTAGTTCTTAAAACAGTAGCTGTTGGTTCCCACACAGTAGCTACTTGTTCCCATATCCAGTAGCTGCTGGTTCTGATATAAAGTAGCTACCGGTTCCCATACCTAGTAGCAAAAGCATGATCTGGATAAATTTGGATGAAAAAGGTCATATTAGTCAAAAATGGGTGAAACTAGGTCATAAGCAGTCAAAATAGCTAAAATTTGTCAAAATAGGTCAAATTGGTTCCAAGTAGGTCAAATGCATGAAATGAGGTCAAACTAGAATAAATTATGTCAAATTGGTTGAAAATGGTTCAATCAGGTCAAATTCTATCAAATTAGGTCAACGGTGGTAAGAATAGATCACATTGGTCAAAATTAGGGTAATTAGGTCCAAGTGGGAGTCAAATTAGTCAATTAAGGTCAAATAATGTCAGAGTAGGTAAGGATAGGTCAAATAAAGTCAAATATAGCGAAAATAGGCCAAATTGGTAAAAGGTAGGCAATGAGGTGAAATCAGGTCAAATATGGTAAAAGTAGGTCAAATTGGTCAAAAGTAGGTCAGTAGGTCAAATTAGGCTAAGATAGCAGATAGTGGGTGCAGGAACCAGCACCTAATGGATGTGGGAACCACTACCAGCTACTCAATGTGGAAGCCAGCAGGTACTGGGTGCAAGAAGCATCAAGGGTGTGGAAACCAGCAGCTACTTGGGTTAGGAACCAGTTTTTATGGGAACCAGCAGCTACTGGATGTGGGAAGCAGTAGCTACTGGATGTGGGAACCAGCATGTACTGGGTACAGGAAACAGCAACTAATGTGCATGGGAACCACCAAGTGCTGGGTGTGGAAACCAGCAGCTACTTGGTATGGGATCCAGTGCCAGTAGCGGATAGGTGTAGAACCGCAGTTACAGTGGGTGGGAACCACCAGTTACAGGATGCTGGAACCAGCAACTACTTGGTGTGGAACCATCAGTTATTGTGTGAGGGAACCGATAGCTACCCAGTAGTTGCTGGTATAAACTTTGTTCATATAGAAAGACTTAGAGTGCACCATGCAATGCTAAAAGATACCTGTCACAAGTTGGTTTTCATGAGTTGACACCTTGACAGTTTGACAGTACATATTTATAGGAATTATACATGCATAGGTCAACATTACAATCTGTCACCTTTGTCCGATGGATTAATTTTTATCTAAGAGCCTCAGAACATAATAAGTACTATCCCCACTTATGCCATCAAGACATATGCTCCAGTACAGCGATATGCGATTTTATATTTATAACATAACATAGACTCTAGTTAGTTTGTTGCCACATGGTGCCTCTTATCCGGTCAGCTCCAGTGTGGCAACTCCAGAAATACCTGCATGATGGCAGAGAGTTCAGATCTGTGCAAAAAGCATTATCATAATTGCATCTTCAAGTACAAAATAAGCACAGGTCTCAGTTGAATGCAGAACTAAGACCCCCTGAACCTCAGAATGTCCCTTTTAATTATTTTGAATAAGTGCAGGTCATATATGAGTTCAGCGTCTAGAACCATGATGTATATGCTCAGTGGTGTAGGACAATAATACATTTTATATATCTGCATTATTTAAAAAAAAAACACTTACTGTCTGTTTATCACCAAAATGTTTAATGTTGCTTCAATAGGGATGATTAATGTGATTCAATGGAGAATATCAATGTGAACATTTGGTAGAAATCTAGACTAAAAAACCTGGTCCTTGTGCTTTACATAATTGTAAGACTTTGCCCTCCAGACCAGAAAAAACTGTAGGCCTTATATACCACTTCAGTCAAGTCTACAAAATGTCACAAAATATTGACTGAAAAAGTCACTTTTGAGTGACCTTTTCCCATTTTCTGTGACTGAAAAAGTGAAATCCTGACTCTTCCAGTCAGCTGTCTCTCACTTCAGTAGACTTTTCCATTTTCTGCTAGTCCATTTAGACTTTTTTCTGTCAATGTTGACAGAAAAAGTCAACTTTTCCTAAATCTTTAGCAGAATTACAGTGAGTGGGAGCAGTTTTCCAATAAGTTTTTTACTTTTCTCCAAATATTACTTTTTTTCTTCAGTATTTCAAAGAGTCAATCAATTCAGTCAGATTTTTCAGTTCTAGTCTGATTTTCTTTCAGTCAAGTCAGACTTTTCCAGTCAACTTTTTCATTGACTGACAACCAGTGGAATCAGGTGTAGTGACATTAAGTCAGAGGTGGACTGAAAATGTTAGAGAACTGACTGAAAAAATCTGAGAACTGAATGGAAAAGTCTGAAAACTGACTAAAAAAAGTCTGAAAGATCTGACTGAAAAGTCTGAAAATTAATGGAATTAGGTACCACTCATTTAGTCAGGCTTTTTCAGTCTACTAACATGGAGTTTTAGTGACTGAAATGGAATAAGGCCTTATAGCATAGCAGCATCAAGCAGCCTTAAAATGCCTAGACATTCATCAAACCTGTTGATCCAAGGTCTGATTGAACACTGGGTCTGTTTCCATGGCAACATCCAATAACAACAGACTGTTGGTCTGCCATTTGTCCTGCTGCCATTTCCCTAGGGCTAGAGGCCGGGAGTAAACCAATTAATAAACTACATCTGCTACCTTAACACATTATAATTTTACTAGTATGAAAAACACCCAATAAGGGCGCATTGGTGCATCATGACAATCATATAATGAATCTGAAGACAGCACATAGCCTTCAAAGGATTAAAAGTAATGGTAGCCATGGTATGGTGATCTGGGCATTATGAGATATCCAGCCAAAGACAGTGGACAGTCTCAAGAAAATGCCACAGGCTACTCCACCCCCACCTCCTTCCCCTTCTACAGAATTAGGTTGTTGTAGGTACCACATTGTGCATTATTGTTTCATGTTCACTGACCGCCATGATAGATAATGAATGGAAACATGGGGATCTACAATACAATGGAAATCTTGCGTTTAAATGCATCATGCTAATCCCACCACTTTGATTTTTTTAATTTTTAACTTTGCTGTCATTTTCTCTTTTCTTTTTTTGGGATAAAGGGGTGAATGATTGGGAATCACTTTTTCATGTGAAGAATAATTATGTCTTGATAATATAACCCAACAGGCCCATTTCACATATATGATTTCTAATGCATTGAGGGGCACTTATTATTTTAGGCATAATATATAATGATACACTCCTGCAGGGTTTGCATGATGCACAAATACAGTGCCATGCTGGTGAGTGAATTGGATTCAGAAGATCGTCAAGGGTAGCTTGAGATCGTCTTCTGTTTCCAGAAGTACCTCCAGTGGCACCTGCAGTTTCACTAGTGGACCTTGAAGCTCCTCCAGTATTACCCGGAGTCCCTCCAGTGGCTCCTTGGTTCTTGTTGTTACCAGCCCCTGAATTCCCAGCTCCTAAATCATGCTGAGAGGAGACGTCTTCATATGAAATGTCAAGAGCTCCATCTTCACTGGTATGAACTGTGTCCAAACCCTGATAGGATAGATCATTTTTAACAGTGTAGGCTCCCAAAGTAACACCTCCGACACTAAATCACAGATTCTTACGTCCATCCCCATCAGATTTATGTTCAAGTTGATAGAAACCATCACCGGTGACATTCACCCTAGCATTGTCATTGATGAATGGATCATATACAGGTAATCTTTGTCGCACCAAGCCATCTGCAGGTGTCGAAGTTGTCATCGGTGCCACACCTTTGACAAATGTCTGATCAGAAGGTATTGCTTCATCTTCTTCGAATTCTTCCAAATCAGCTTCATCTGCCACATTACAACGTAACGTAGTATCTGTATGAAATGATTTTTCATCATCGTCTATCTGAACATCTCCAATATTCGAATTATCGTCGTCATTTAGTTGACATTCAGTCGCAAACTGTGTTACTAGTTCCTCTTGAAATGTAGTCAACTTCGGTGGTGGTACCGTTGTCTCTACTCTGTTATATAACAGTCTAGGGCATTATTCTATTTAGTCGTATTTTTGTCCTTAATCTCTTGCATTAACTGTTCGATCATAGCATTTTGAATCTGTACTAATTTTTCATTTTCAGTTTTTCCAAGATCAATGTGTTTTTGATCTGTTCTTCTTCAGCTAACAATTGGTTGCATTTCTCTTCTTGATCTGCTTCCCATTGTTCATGTTCAATTTCCAGTTTAAGCTTCTTGTTTTCCAATTCAGCTCATGCTATTTCAAGTTTCTTTTGGATAATTGGACACTCCTTCTGAAGGGATTCATTCCTAGCTTCTTTATTTTCTACAGTTTGCTTCTTTATTTTCTACATTTTGCTCTAGATTGTTCAAAATAAAAAGTAGAATCTTTTGTTCATTTTCATATTTCTCACATTGTTTTTTGAGATTTCGAAGTCGCAACACTTTGCGTTCAGAATTATCCAACTTTTTCTGTTGATCAAGTCTCATCATTTCATCTCATTTGATCCCTAGCAGTTATTCCCTGGCTTTTGTTTCCCCTATATCAAATAAGGATGAACTTAAACCTTCTAAGGACTTTCTGTCTGTAATCAATGCTAGTACTGTAGTACTGGTAGTAGTACTAGTGTGCCTTCGAGCCGAAGTATTCATCATTGCGATGAGAGTTGTCTGATTCAAAGTATTCAGTTCATTTTGTAGGAATGAATCCGGTAATGGTCCTGCTAAATGCGGTTTCCTCGGGTTCGAAGTCATTTGTATCTGAGCAGTTGTTACTCACTTACTAAAAATAATTTTCATTTGATTTCTGATGACATTTACAAGTATCTGTAGTGGCATCTTACCCAATCTCTGACAATTGAAATAAATATTTGACCTTATTTATGAGGTAAAGATAACAATTTCTGTAGGTAGTTTAGAATAAAACAAATGAAGAGGAAAAAACTATAAAGGAAATAAATGGAATCAATAGAGCATAGAATTGGGTAAAACAGGTAGGAAAAAGAAACGTCCTTGCATTTGAGGTGATGTGGTCAGCGTGGACATGTGGATGACAGATCACCCCCTGGGGACCAAGATCAAGGTTACAGTCAGAAGTCTTACTGAAAGCTCACAAGATTAAAGGACAGAAGTGATGTGAGAGTCAGAGAGGGTTCTGGGTCTGAGTAATGACACATTATTAATTTACTGTTACCGTTAATATATGGCATCCAAGGAAGAGTTTCTGAGGGAATAATTCATCATGACCTTTGCTATGTTTGTTCAGGTTACCAGAGGCATAGAGAGAACCAAACACACCTATTTACCATTCATATGTGAGTGAAATAGTCATTCCCTTGAAAGGGAGGCAGAAACCGATATAGAAATGCAAATGTTGATCGACCACAACAAATTCCCAAATAATTTTTCTACAGATTATCAAAACTCACGAAGTATAGCCGCTTGAATCTTAAAAGATCATTGAAACCCATGCACAACTGGTATTAACTATTGTAACTCAAGTGTCAACTGATAAAATAAAGATGTTTAACTTCATCTAAATTTTGTATCGAGAGAAAAACCATGGCTGGAGCCTTGCATGGGTACAGATGGGTATATAAAGTCTTTGACGTTGTATACCAGTAAACCGTATACTGGGTGGTACTGGTAGTAGTACTAGCGTGCCTTCGAGCCGAAGTATTCATCATTGCGATGAGAGTTGTCTGATTCAAAGTATTCAGTTCATTTTGTAGGAATGAATCCTGTAATGGTCCTGCTAAATGCGGTTTCCTCGGGTTCGAAGTCATTTGTATCTGAGCAGTTGTTACTCACTTACTAAAAATAATTTTCATTTGATTTCTGATGACATTTAGAAGTATCTGTAGTGGCATCTTACCCAGTAAACCGTACACTGGGTGGTCTGTGGTCCTTTAAAGAGTGCATTATGCCTCCATGTTAATCGCATCATGATGTACATGTATTTAGTTCTTAGGCATCATGTCTTACCTGCGTCTTCTACTAAGGTCCCAAATGTACATAGTTTCATGATCAAATAGTGTAAAGAACTATTCTCAAAATTGATAATTGTGAAATCTTCTTTATGTCTGCTTTTATGAGACATGTCATCAAACACTGGTATACCGACATTAACGGCGGGAGGCGTTTTTAGCGCCTCCCACACCGCGTAGCGGCGGTACCACAAAGCGGTACGTGAGTGTGCTATGATGATTGCATTTGCCCCATGTGATGAGGTCTCACAATACAAAATTACTGAATAGAGAAATTGATAATTGTGAAATCTTCTTTATGTCTGCTTTTATGAGACATGTCATCAAACACTGGTATACCAACATTAACGGCGGGAGGCGTTTTTAGCGCCTCCCACACCGCGTAGCGGCGGTACCGCAAAGCGGTACGCGAGTGCGCTATGATGATTGCATTTGCCCCATGTGATGAGGTCTCACAATACAAAATTACTGAATAGAGAAATTGATAATTGTGAAATCTTCTTTATGTCTGCTTTTATGAGACATGTCATCAAACACGGGTATACCGACATTAACGGGAGGCGTTTTTTTACGCGGTCACAACCGCATTTCTTGTTTTGTGAACATCTAAGAGGTATTCTCCTCCATGAAGCGTCAGATCTAGCTAACAAAATGTAGGCTGAATGAAGGGCATGCTCAATGAGTTCTTTTTGAATTCTGAATCTGCCGCTCACATTCATACATCATGCTGATGCAGATCTCATAGTAAAGGGCCCTTTCATTTTTACAGTGACTGGATTATCTACCCTCAACAGCAAATAGTTTATTTTGTAATGTTTGTTGAAAAGATGAAAAAAAGTAATCGGAAGAATAGTAAATTGGTTCAGGGAAACTTACACCTTCAGGAAGGACACCGTACGATACTGTGTTGATTAATGATACCCTTCTATTAGGTAGACATTTTTGATTTGCAATGCTTTTGCAATGCTTTTGAGAATAGAGAGGGCAGAAAACAATTTAATTCCACAGCACTGCCCTAATTACTAAAACACCTCACATCTTTGTTCCAACGTTGCTACTGAATATCATAGCATGCCGTTGTTTTGAAATCTGTGCGGGTCATTGGTGCCATGATTATCAGCCAGGCACCTGTAGTCTTGTGATGTCATCCGTGAACAGTATATTTTAACCATATACGGAGTGCATTGTTTTATTGGCATGTTGTGTATCTTTTTAACTATGATGCTGGCCTGGTGAGTCACTCAACCTGGTGTATTACTTACCAGGGTTTCAGCCATGCATCTCGCTAACCTAATGATTTGCTGCAGCACTGGCGAGTTACTCACTGGGGCTGTTTTGTTTTATCATTGTGACAAACAAATATAATCATTAGACAGTCCTTAAAGAGTTAGCTATAAATTGCATGCATTCATGTGAACACCACGCTATCTAGATTTTCTTCCACACCAAAGGCACTGTATGATTCCAGACCTGCTGTAAAACTGACAGACAAAGAGCTGTCTAAAACTCCTGCCCTCAGAGTCACTGCTTTAGATGCCCCCTTCATTTCATATTGATTGGTGTGATACGTTCACAGGTTCAATTTAGAAACCTTTTCATAATCCACATGTCTGAGCCAGCTGGTCTGCTGCTAACCATACTTTTCCTTACTATTCGTGGGTGTTCCTGGCCAGAAGGTAAATAGGCAATGGGGGAGGCTATTCTAAGTAATGTGTTCACATGAATTAAGTGAAAACAAGGTAGTGAGACCGTTACTGGGGATTGCTGTTACTTGATCTGGTACCCGTTTTGGAGAATAATACTGATAGCTGCTGTTGTCATACTAGTGATTGGCATGATCAAGTTGTCATATGAGAAATATCATAAGACTAGTGGTATATAGTGTAATTATCTCAAGGCTCTTATAAATAGTGTTATTTCCAGTTGTCACTGGTTTATTCAGCTTTAGGCAACATGTAAGAAATATCAATCATACAGTAGTTAGTATGTAGGTAATTTGCACATACAGTAAACATACAGTAATTTATAAAGTATAATGTTCAGTTCCACTCCACCTGTGAGGTATTAATAATACAGTGTCCAGCATAGTTCTAGGTGGGTTCCCACACCTAGCTCCTGACCTGCTGCTTAGAGGAATAATGTAATAATGGATAACTTTACCCTCTGGTGGAAGTCTTGAAGAAGATAGCCTCTGGCCACTAATGGTAGGAAACCAATGCCTGTCTAGCATAGTTTCACCATAGTGCAGTGGTATAGCAGGTAGCAGGAGATGACTGGAGATGTTACCTCTAGAGCGGTTCTTGGTGATGTGTCTTCCTGGAGGTGCAGACAGGCTATTTGTAGCAAATCTTGGAAAAGCACCTCCAGACTGACTGGAGCCAGCAGCATCTGCCTAACTCTACAATTGTTTGAGGGGACTCTTTCAAGTGTCACAGGGGGACAAAGGACCCCCATGGACGCCGCTATGGCCCCCATTGTCTTGGTCGGTTCTGCATCTTCAAACCCTCATATCTCGGTCGTTTATGCGTTTATAACCGCCATTTTGGGCATGCGCGGAGTTGAATATGCCAAATTTATAATGCCCGCTAGATAGGCGCGTAATTCGCGCCGGTTTGTCTGTGGTGCACTCGGAGCTCCTTTCAGTCTCCATGGCATAACTTCCTTAATAATGGGAGTTCCGCCTTGATCTTGGGCTCATTTTGACCGTCTAATTATGGGCTTTCCATAAATGCTTTGATATTTGACCTAGCTCGCTCAGGAGCGACGCTAGAGCGACCGGAAGGTTATGGCGTCGTGCTTATGTAACCCATTGTTCAGTCCTTAGAGTGCTCAGACACTCATGACGGCGTCAGCGGTGCTCAGGCACCCGTGACGGCCGGTTGCATTCACTTACAAGTTATTAGTTTGTGCACTGAACCATGAGGTCGCACACTGAGACCCTTATTCTTATTATATTGTGCAGTGAACCATTAGGTCGGACCTTTTGATGTCATAAACTCAGTCTAACTGACTGTGGCTGGTGTGCAGTGGGGCATGAACGCTCTTATACAAAGTTTGAGCGCTCTTATAGCTCTTAGAACCAACCCATGTATTAATTTCATAGATATCCTTTGATTAATACAAAATATGTTACAATTTATGGAATAATAAAATGGTATATCATAGAATACTCCCTCTCCCCCGAAAGAATGCGAAACTCCGTCATTTCGCCGAGGGAATGTACAATTTATACAATTTTTACCTTATTTTGGAGTTATATACTGTTTTGTAAGAGGATTTGAAGTAATGGGGAGTGCTTCAAATGCAATTTTTGTGGTAGAGCTTTGTCAGTATAAACAATTTTCTCCTGGGTATAAGTACATTTCCGAGTTTCTATATCTTACCATACCTGAGCTTATTTGCTTATGTAACATCAATTTTGGGTACAATTTTCCATTTTTATGTACAACATACAATTTGGCAAATAGTGTGCAATTTTGGCATCCAATATTCAATTTAGCGTGCAAATTGAACATAAATGACAAATTGCGCAAATTTACAATTTCGCGTGTAATTGCGTTCAATTGACAATTTCAGTATGCAAATATATAATTTTCGCGTATATTTGGCAATTTTAGTGTGCAAATATATAATTTCGTGTACATTTGGCAATTTGAGTGTGCAAATATATAATTTTCGCGTATATTTGGCAATTTTAGTGTGCAAATATATAATTTCGCGTACATTAGGCAATTTTAGTGTGCAAATATATAATTTTGCGTTCAATTGATAGTTTCTGTATGTACATATATAATTTTGCGTACAGCTTGGATACACATAGAAATGTTGATTTTCTAAAAATCTGACTTCAGTGTATGAATTGGGTACAGACATACAGTATAATGTGCAACATATAATTCAAATGTAAATTGGATACAACTTACAATCTAGTGTGCAAACATACAATTTTAGTGTGCAAATTGGGTACGAGCGTACAATCTGGTGTGCAAACATACAATTTTAGTGTGCAAATTGGGTACAAGCGTACAATCTGGTGTGCAAATATACAATTTTAGTGTGCAAATTGGGTACGAGCGTACAATCTGGTGTGCAAACATACAATTTTAGTGTGCAAATTGGGTACAAACGTACAATCTAGATTACACTATTCAATTTATGGGATTTGAGACAAATTTTTCCGAGGGCCGGAAAAACAAAGTACTTCATGTACAATAGGCTTGTTTGTCTCTGAGTTACTCATTGATTTTGCTATATGGGTGTATTAATTGGCAATTTCGGCAGTGGGCCGCTGCTTAATTGACTTTTCCCCTAGCCTTTTGAGTATGTGTCCCTGAAAGAGATTTATTTGGTGAGTATCTTAAGTAAACATGTTTTATGTCAACAATTTTCTCAACAATTTTTTTTTTTTTTTTTTTTCATTCATTTTTCCAACAATTTTCTTGGATACCTAAAGTGTGTTACTTTAAGTAAACCTTGGCATAGTATACAAGTGCTAGTGGGTACAAAAACTGTCTTAGTTATCTACCTGCATTCATGTATATTAATGTTAGATTTGTACAATTTTACAATTTGTAATTTGCAATTTCGCAATTTTGCGCGTATATGCGCGCATTAATCATTGATTTTGTGAGAATACCATAGATTTTCATATTATACATCAACAAGTGGCTGTGTATATAATTTTTTTCTAATACTTTGATAATTTCATTGACAGTGGAGGTGTGTCAGGAGTGAGATGTGAGTCTCCTCCCTGGTGTGCTCATGCAGTGGTGGCACTTGAGGTGTTAGGTGCCAGATTTTGGCATGTGTCTGTGGCAGTGCCTAGCTTGGTGTCAGTGGACAGTTCAGGGTGGGGGGGGGTGTGTGTGTGTCCATTTAAGGAGTGTGTGGCTGGTATTGGAGCATCAGTTCTTCTCTGGAAGTCACTGCTGTAGTACCATGGCCCACCTACAAGCTCTCTTTGCTCTGCCTGTCCCCCAGGTGATGGAGGTGGGGAGTCCAGCTAGGGCCCTGGTTGAGTCTAACCAGACCATCCATTATGGGTACATAGTGAGTAATTTCAAAGAGATCATTGAGCATGGTGATGTGATGGTCTGTAATTACTCCTGCCATTATTTCCTGGGCTCAGCCTTGCGTCGGGGGGCCACTGTGGCCCTTCTGACTAGGGCCCTGGGCAATATGGGTTTCTGGCCCATGGATTATAACCTAGGGCCGCGGGAGCGAGTGCTATGGGATTATTTGTTGGCGGCATCCCTCCTCGATCTTGCGGCATCCGGGAATCCATCCACGGCTGCCGAGTATGGACTGGGGATGCTGGAGGCCCGGCTCGCTGAGTGGGAGCAGGATCACGGCCATATGTATGGCTCGGACTCGGCCCCGGACTCTCCCATTGATGTTGAACCCGAGGATCTGTGGTAGGATCCCGACTGACTGAAACCTAGGGTGTAAAAACCCGCCATCCCAAAGGCCCTTTTCAGGGCCGGCAAATTGTCCGAAAAAGTTCTGAATACTGTCTCTGATGTGTTGTCTCCTGGTGGTGGACTGGGGGCAGCCTAGGCTGTGGGCAGTCTAGGCTGTTTCCACAGTCACCGGGGAGGGCTGGTGGTTTAGAAAATTAGCAATAGTCTGCATGTTTGACCTTGCGGTCTCCTCCTGTTGTTCGTCAATAATTATATCTGTTGTATTTTCCAGTGCTGTCATGGTCACCGGGCTGGTGCCACAATCATTCTGGAGAAGCATGGAGTAGTACAGTCCTTTGTTTTTAAGGGCTGGTATAGTACTGAACCTAGTGCGCCAAGGTAGGTGTATCACCTGAGGGAGGTGATAAGCAAATTCTCCTCTCTGTGTTGTTATAACTGCTGGTCCATTCCAGGTAAATATAGCCTTAGGTAGTGGGAAGGTTTTAACCACTATATCCTTATAGGTAGGGGCAGCTGCTGATTTAATCTCATCAAATTCATGTGGTATTGGCCTCAAGGGTAGCGCGAAGTTTGAGTCTCCACAATATATTTTAAAATATATTGTGGGGTTTGTGCGCTTGGCCACATTTTTCTTGCCACAGTGTGTCTGTGCAAATTTCTTAAGGTATTTCATTATTCTGTAGGCTGGGTAGATGGTCAGGGTGAATAATATAGCAATTATCAGGGTGTGGGTTTCCTGAATTGTGAGGAAAGGGGTGTGGGTTTCCTCTGTAGGGGTTAGTTTGGTAGGATTCTTCTCTGGGAGCAATTTGTGTAGGGGCAGCTCGGTGACTAGTCTGAATGCTTTGGCTGTAGGCAGGTAGGCTACAGTTCCTCCTAGTCTGTACAGTTTGAGTAGTATGTATACTATAAAAATGTGAGCTGATATCCCTAGGATGAGTGCTAAGCTTTGGAAGATTGGATGCTCTGTAACTCGACGTAGGTATGATTCCTCGTAGCGCGTTTCCATTTCCTTATTAAGGTTGGAGGCATCTTTTAATACTGTTTTAGCAAAGGGCTCTAAATTTAGTTGAGTAATATCATCCATGATTGGATTTTCCTGTAGTTTTTCTAAGGTTCTAGAAAGGTTTACTACTGGGAAATTTGGAAGATTCTCTCTTTCATCTGGTTTGGTTTCAGAAATTTTGTTAAGTGCTGCCATGAATGGTAAATTAATTGTCTTGAGAATGTAATGAAATGATAAGGTTGAGTTACAGGGCAACCTTGTGTTTGGAAGAGAAAATTCTCCTACACTGATCGTGCACCCACAGGGTACACCTATGATTGAGTAGGACTGGGCCTTCCAAGTTTCAGACGTTTTACCATGGCGGTTGATAAAGTAATGGGGTTCATTAGGAGTGACCAGATACTCATCTTCAGAAATGGAAATAGCATGGGTGGTAGGTGCTTGCAGTGGTGAAACTGTAAACTTGCAATGTTCCTTAATCTGTTGAGCCTGGTTAGTAAAAATGGCTACAGGGCATGTAGGCCTGTGTTTATAGATTCTACCATTTACATCTCTGCATACTTTTACTGTAGTACCTTCACATGCCTGCATATCTGCTGAGTCCAATTCGATGAATAATGATTCGTCGTAAGATACTGCTAGAAACTCAGTCGTGGTTTGTAATTTGGTGACTCCTCTGGTGGGGGTCTCCTGTGTGTCTATAGGCATGGGTGATGTGATCATTTGGTACAGTTTGAAGGTCGAGGTGGTAGATTGAATTATAATGTCCAGATGAATATATATATGGTGAGCTGAGTAAGTGTATGAGGTCAGCTTCTGTGAATAATAGAAATCTAAGTCATTAATTGCGACTTGTGCTCCAGGGTGTGTAATCCTAAGTTTGTTATTAATGTCAACTAGGTATCTAGCGAGGTCTGAGGGTGGTACTATATCAGGGGTTAGGATTCCTGATGATAGCATCCTCAGGGCTGCATTTGTCCTTTGCAGTGATTGAACTGTATTCATTCTTGCTGCTATGATAATTAATGCATCATTTAATACTTGCATTTTCTCCCTTTGAGTTTTCTCGTGCCTTGAATATGAATCAAGTGACCTGGACATGTTAGAGGCCCACAGGTTGACAGTGTCACCTATGGTGTTGATTGTGCTGTCCAGTACCTTCTTATCTTGGATGTATGCTTTAACAAACTTATCTTGTCTGTCTGTGATCTTTTCAATGAGACTAGCTGCTTCCTGATCTTGTTTAGCAAATTTTCTTAGTATTTCATCTATGTTCTTGAGCTGTCCCATTACTTGGTTTACATCTTCTACTGTGGCTAGACCTAGCACACCGCGAAACAGGGGTGCTAGAAAACCCAGTATGGCCTCTCTTTTGGCCTTGTCCAATGTGTTTATGGGCTTGGATAAGAACAATTTGATGGAGGCTAGTGTTTCATTTATCTCCTTGTCTGCAATTTCCAGCAAGGTGTCTAGCTCCTTAGCTTGTTGGATAATTTGGCCAGAGGTATGATCTTGTAGAGTAGGAGTGGTCAAATGGAGTATTCTATCCCTTATGGATCCTTGGGTAACGGGTGCCCGAGGTATCTTGTAGGGAATAGCTAACAACAGTGTTGTGGTTGTATGTCCATTGACCAATGGTTGAGGGCTAGGTTTGAATACTACTCCTATGTTTTGTCTCACCACAGGTGTATAACCTGCAGTAAGTGGTTCAATAGTATATAATAACAGCATAGTTAGCAGTATGGGTGAAACTCTCAGTGTCCCCATGGTGCTTGTGTAAAGCAAGTTTGCTGTTTAAAGTCTTGTCAAATTTGTAGTGATTTGGTGCTGGTAAAGTCTAAGTGTATGGTGTAACACTTTAAATGAAGTGGTTCAAACTGTACCTTTGCAAGATTGAGCTGTCTTGGCAATATGTCCGGTGAGTCTATAGAGATTGACCAGTAAATGGTAAGGTCAGGTTGAAGGTGAAGTAGGTGTGTTCTTTATCCTAGTGCAGTCTCTCCTAATGGAGAAGTGGGCTGGCTAATTCCCAAGTGGGGTCCTGTAGACTTGTGTTCCAGACTGCAGCTGGATGAAGACTGATGGTGGGCTATGGTCCACAGTGCTTCTTATGTAGCCTACCCTACCCACATCCATTGTGGGCCTGGTATTGTTTCTCTGGAGACAATGCATTAATCTCCAGTGTCTGCTAACTGTGGGGTCTATTGTGTAGTCTGTGTACTGGTAATTAGCTCCTCCTGTCATCCAGGACAGCCATTCATGACCGTCTAGACAGTTGTCTGAGTGTAGCTTATAAGGTCAATTGATCTCTATAGACTGCTGTGTTGGCATAGCGCGCTCTTTCATGTGGGGATTAGGCTTTAGACACTCCATTGTGTTACCCTTACTCTTCTTAGACTTCATGTCTGCTTTACTTGGGGGGTCCCAGTCTCTGACCCTTTCAGAGGCAATAACCTACTGATATATTTACAAATTTGATTGGCTTTATATACATAGTAATTCATTATCAGTCACACATGTCTTATGTGTGGATGAAGAGAATTTGTAATACATTTTGAAAATCTTATGACTTTTGGTATCTCAATCTTGTTTCTAATTTCTTGAAACTGCACCACACCTAGATGTCTTTCTTAGTATGTGGTGTGCAGGCCTAGGCTTGATAGGGCCTATGCCTGTGGTTTCTCTTGTAAGGGTGATATCATTTTTGTTCCTTACAATTTTGCTGTAGTATTTGGCCTCATGTGGAATAAGCCTGTGTGCAAATTCATTATTTCTGACAGCCACGACCTTTTTCAGTCTGTCTATGTGCACTGGTCTGGCCACCAATAGATTGGTGTCCAAGTTTTTGAGTTTGGCACTAGTCAAACTAGGTCTATTCACTACAACATATGGTCCCATAAAAAGGGGTTGGAGTTTCTTACACTCTGTATTGGTCAGGATTCTTGGTATGTTTAGGTACACCATGTCGGTGACCTTGATTTCCTGTGGTGTAAGTTTCTTATCATATCTATCCTTCCTTTCCTTTTGTAGCTTGGCGACCCTTTCTATAGCTTTCCTCCTAGAGGTATCTTGATTCGTTATCATGTTAGCTACATGGTCTGCTACTGTGGATATGTCTTCCTGTATTCCCAGCCCTAAGTCCATTGGGGTGGCTGGGTTTCTTCCATGGAGTAAGAAGAAAGGGGTGAATCCTGTGGTTTGGGATTCAGTGTTGTTTAATGCAAAGGTTATGGGTTCAATAAATGAATCCCAATTGTTTTGGTGCTTTGAGCAGAATGCTCTGAGCGCTGTGCCTATGCTAGCATTGAATCTCTCTACAAGCCCATTTGATTGTGGCCTGTATGGTGAGGAGAATTTATGTTTGATCTTGAGGTGTTTGGTCAGCTTTGTGAACTTTGCACCTGTATAACATGTCCCATTGTCTGTTTGAAGAGTGGCTGGTGTTCCATGATGACAAATTATATTCTTGTAGAACTCTGCTGCTGTTGTCTCAGCTTTTAAGTCAGTAGTAGCCCAAGCTGTTGCATATCTGGTAGCATAATCTATGCAGACTTGTATATGTTTGTTTCCCCTGGCAGTTGTGGGAAGTGGTCCCACCGTGTCTAGGTTTAGGAACTTCATTGGTGAAGTCATGTACTCTCTCACTGTCATTGGTGTTTTGTGTGAGTGTACTTGCCTTTTTGCTGTGAGGCATGTGTGGCAGGTGGAAACATATTTTGTTGTGTCTGCTAGCATAGACTTCCAATATACCCTAGGTCGGAGTGCTGACAGCATCCTACTTGAACCAAGATGGCCGCCGGTAGGTGAGTCATGGAAATACTGTAGTGTACTTGTTACCCATTGCTGTGGTATAACAATTTGAAGTGGTACAGTATTGGTCTTTCTCCAATTTATGGGGCATATATGGACTAATGTACCATTTACCAAGGTGTATGTCTGGCCTTGGTTGATGATTCTATTTCCTTGTGCTTTTGGTGCAGGCAAGGTTCCATCCTCAAGATATTGTATGAGGGGCAATAGGTCCTTGTCTTTCCTTTGTTCCAAGCCAAGGTTTGTACCTGAGATGGATGTGTCGGGAATCTGATCCAGTAGTTGATTTATATCTAGCACATGTTGTTTTATTCTGTCTCTTTCTTTTTCTTTTTCATCGACTATTGGCCTATCTTGTGCCTTTTGTTGGGGTGTGTCACTCTTGTTTTGGTGTGTAGGCTCCTTTGGAGGGCCTATTCTCGCCTTAATGGGAGTGGCAACCTTTTTCTTTAAAGGCACAATTTGCTTTTTGTCATTCTTCTTTGTCTCAGAGTTCTTTGACTTAGTAGATGCAGTGTCTTTTGTGACATTGTTCCTGGCAGGTGGGGTTTTGGTAGGTTTGTTTCCTGTGACCTTTTTCTCATTTAGAATAGTTTGTGATTGTGTGGGGGGTTTTGGTGTGCCCTCCTGAATCATTTCTCTAGTCTTTGAGCGTGTGGTCATAGGACACAAATGGTTTGATGTTTCCTCTCCCTGCATTGGTTCAAAGAATCTGACTGATTTAGAAGTTGCTTGAGTAATAGCATATATTGTGTCTTCTGGATCTTCATCATCTGAGTCAGGTGGGGTGAAGGGTGGCTCCTTAGGAGTTGCCTTCAGCATCTGATTGAGTGATGAGAATTCAATAG